>VWYI01028526.1:180297-253977 GCA_013399455.1 Anthoscopus minutus
ACCCTGGCTCTGCTGCTGGGCGAGGGCAGCAAGCGGTTGCCTCAGGCCATCATCATCGGCGTGAAGAAGGGGGGAACGCGGGCGCTGCTGGAGTTCTTGCGGGTGCACCCCGACGTGCGCGCCGTCGGCGCGGAGCCTCACTTCTTCGACCGCAACTACGAGCGGGGACTCGCCTGGTACAGGTACTGGAGGGGTGCGGACGCGGCCGGGGATGGGGACGGAGCGGTGACCGAGCCGCCAGTGCCCCCCTCTGGCCGCCGCTCCAGGCAGCCCCGGCCCCGCTCCCCAAACCAGCCGCCGATCCTTTCCTCACCCGCCCCGCCAGCCCCTGTCTTCGTTCCTCCGTTCATCGAGCACTCCTCTCCCCAGCCTCTCGCTCCACCCGTTCTTCCGTCCCTGCTCCCAAATTCTCCAGCTCTTCCCACATCCCCCTCCCGGCTCTCCCCATTCCCGAGTCCCCCGACCCCCCGGTGCGGGTCCCTCCGGCGCTGCCCGCTGCAGCCCGGGTGTTGCCTGCGGGGTGGGTGACACACACAAAGGGAAAAGCGGTGTGTCTCGCTGGTTTGAGGACAGCGCGGGGATGCTGAGGCACAGCTAAACTCTGCCACGAGAAGCACAGGACCCCAATATCTTTATACTCCCCCGGCTCTTTGTAAAACCTGTGGCTGACCGCTGACTCTCATCCGAGCCGCCTCGAAGCCCCGGCTGCTTCCCCAGCGGATCATGGCCTCCCGCAGCTCCCAGCCGTTAGAAGTCGCTTTCCTGTAGTCAGTGTGGACAAAAGTCCCCAATTCCCCACGTAAATATTTCAGCATCAGTAATGACTAACGAAAAATGTCACTTCCAAGAGCATACTTCACGTGCTCACCTTGCCTACTATATACTAGCAAATGGTTGATGGGGTGGTTCTTTTAATGGATTAATGTTTTGTTAAACTAGCCAGTAAACGCTAAAGCCCAGAGGGTTCTCACTGAAGCTGTTCAGGGTTGTTTTTTGTTGTGTGTTTTAAAGTTAGTAGAGGAGCGTCTTTCCAGCAGATTCCTACAGAAGGGCTTGTTTAGGGTGAAACTGCTGTCTCGCGAAGTGTGTTTTGTGTTTGTGACTTTCTTGAATGAGCAAGCAAACAGGAGAGGATTTTGGGTACCCTGGAGCTTGTTTTACTTTTGCGTAAAGTCCGGCTGTTAACAGAGAGAAGAGAATTTTGGCTCAGCTTGTGGTGACAGTATTGAAATGTGGAGTAGGGTAGTACCGACAGTCCAAGTGTTTATGTAAAAGTCTTAACACGTGGAAGAGATGAGCTTCCCTGTGTATCCACCAATGTGAGAAACACGCTGGGTTTCTGCAGGCTGCAAAGTGTGGGTTCTCTTGAGAAGAAAGATTTCCTTTTGTGTGGGCTGAAGCTGTCTACTAAACTATATTTTCAGTCTGTGCTTATCCAATTTCCACATGCTGACCCTGTAGCAGAAAGGAAACATTAAAAATGAATCTGAAAAACCTCAAGAACCCTAATCAAGTCTTGACTTTGAAAAATAAACACATGGCTATGGGGTGGCATCTACTGAAATTTATAGTGGTTATGCAGAAAAGCTCATTTATCAAAGATGCTCTCGAAGCTTTGAGAAGCAGATGGCGGTGGGATAGACCTGCTTCTGGAAGCAGTCCCTGAGCGAGGAGTGCAGATCCAGACAGAGGAGGAGCTTTTAGGGCATAGTGCAGTCCTCGGTGTCGGGGATATAATTTTCCAGAGGTTTGGTTTTGATCTTGCAGCACTTATTCATTGGATGTGCTGTCCCGTGTGCTGTCTGTGTAATCATTACGTTTTAGCAGTTGGCATATGAGCTCTCTCATTAATTCCTGCAGTTTGTTTATTCTGGTATTTGATGTACTGAGTTTCTTCTTTTTTTTTTCTTTTTTTTTTTCTTTCTTTTATTAGCCCTGTGGAGGCTGAGGTACAGTGAATTCTTTGTATGAGATTATTCCTTTGAGACCTAATCTTGCTGGCTTTGCTTGTATGAGTAATCTTTGCTAACACACGGAGTCCCAGCGCGATGGCAGAGCTGCGGTGCCAGCATGCTGGTCACCAGCTACCAGCCTGTTAGAAATGCTCATTTCAAAAACTACCTGTCTCTCTACACGCTTTGTCGTAATCTTTGATGGGGTTCAGAGCTGGGGAAAGGGCCAGATATTTGCCAGAGGTTCCTATATTCCTTATCTTTGCTATCAGAGGCTTAGGTTTCATGCGCGCTGCTGGTTCCCAGCAGTCAGACTAAACAGCGTCATTACAAGGTATAAACACTTGGGTTTGTTTTCGGCGCCTGCAGGAAGGCGGCACAGGCAGCCAGTGCCCTGGCTCGGGGAACAAAAAGCTGGTGGCTGCTGCCGAAATCGAAGAGGCAGCCAGCCTTTGTAGCTGATGCTGCTGCCACTTGAGCACGGAAGGTGGGCTATCACAGGGACACGGTGGCTGTGGGGTTTCGGGCATGAGGAGAGCCCTGGTTCCCCCTGGAAACAAAGGAGCTGCTACCCCAGCAGCTGCTGTGAGCGTGGGGCTGAGCTGTGGCTGCAGCAGTGGGGTGACGCTGCAGGAGCAGCCGGTCAGGTGTACCTGTGAGGCACGAGCTTGGTGACACGCAGGTCACCTGCTGGGGTGCCACACGGAGCATGGAAACATCATCCAGGACATCAAATGGAGTAACGGTGGAGGTCTTGCAGCCCCTGGGTAAGGGACAGCTGTGCCCCGAGAAGCTGACTTTGTAAAAACCGTCTGTGGGAATGAATTTGGTGAGTGTGACCCCTTCGTGTGTGGGTTGGATGTCAAGGGGAGTTGTGTGCCCAAAGGAGCTTTTTCTGTTTTGGGCTTGAGTCCCCTCATCCAGTGGGGACAAAAGGAGGGAGGGGGCAGCCCACAATGCTCGCATTGACTTCAGTGCTGCGATTGCCGCTGCAGCGCTGAACAAGGCTATTGAGCTAACAGAGTTCAATAGCAGGTGAGCATGGGCTTTAATAGAGTTCAGTTGCCAACCCCCACCCGAAAATGGCTGTATAGCCTGGGGAAAACTCCCAAGATCAGGGGCTGAGGCAGTCATGTAAATAAAATGCCTGGATTAATAGAAAATATCTGTGTTTGTGGGTGATACGGCGAATCTGGCTCTTTCCCTCTGATCTTTTGTTAGTCTCGCACTGATTGAGCTGCCTGTTGGAATGCCATTATACTGTCAGTCACCCCAGGAACATTTATTTCATATGTTTTAATCTCCCTGCCTCTGTAGCACCAATGCCACTTTCACTAGAGTGAAGTCAAGTTAATGTCATTAGATTACATCTGATCCAGGGGAAGATGAAAGATAATTCAAAGTTGCTCTGTCAGATTGGGAGTTTAAATATCACTCCTTCTCAATGCTTCCAGAGCTGGGGAGTTCTGACTCCTAATTAATGTCTTCTTGGGATTTTGTTCCAAGGGGTTTCTTTGTGTTTGGTCTGGGGTTTTTTGCTTTGCTTCTTTCTAGGCAATCTAGGCAACCACTGATATTTCTGAGTCAAAAGGAGCAGAGAACATCTCAGATGCTGAAGAGGTCTGGGATGGAGGAAAAGGAGGATTGTTGGGAGGGGACATGCTCACAGCAGCCGTGAGCAGCTGCATCCCACCTTGAGCTGTGTCCCATCCTCTGCCTTGAACCAGGATGAAATCAGAGCCCTGGGGATAGAGGAGTCAGACTGCTCCTGTTGCAGGGGTTTTAAGATCTTTGTGATCCAGCAGTGCATTCTGTGAGTGGATAAGTGTGGGAGGGAGGCTAGGAGTGTTTGTGTGGGGGGCAGGAGTGTGTGGATGATGTCGAGGGGAAGGGCAGTGAATATAATTTATGGAAAGTGGAGCAGGACTGGATGGCCTTTAGGAGGAAAGACCTTGTTGCAAACCCCCCTGCATGAGGGACATGCTGTAGCAGTAGTTGCCTTGAAGTGATCATCTCCCCACCTTTCCTCAGCCATCCTTGCTGCTTCTGCAGGAAATACCAGCTCTTTGTGTTCAGGGTGTGTCTAGCACAGAACATGGCTTGTGTTATTGGACACTGAGTTTAAACCAGTTTGGGTTTTCCACTCGCTGCTGCATGTGGGAAGGGCTGATTTAGCAATATCTTCTCCTTGTCCTGGGAACATCTCATCTCCCAAACACATTTGAATCACTAATAGCATCAAGCACAGCCTGCAGCAGTTTCTCTGGAAACTGCAGCCTTGGACAGCCACATGCTGAAGAGGATCAAGGTCCTTGTTTTTTTACTAGCTGTGTAATCAAACACCTCCTGTACTGAGCTCTCAAGGCCAGGTACTGTATAAAAAGGGAACAAAAGGTGGTCTTGGCCCCTAAGTGCAGCTAATTCTCTGTAAACAACAGGTGGAGATGGGCTGAGCCTGGCACAGACAGTGGAGACTGCCTGTGTTGGTTGGGCAGCCTGAGTCTCCTGGGCAGGGAGTCCCTGCAGATGAGGATGAGGTGGGTCTGTGGGTGACTGAAGGGATCTGCTGGGGAAAAGCAAGGGGGGAAAGGAGCTGGAAATGCTGGGGAAATCAGGGCTAGAGTCGTTGAGTCTGTCTAAGACAGTAGCTGGTTCTTCTCACATGTTTTGCCACTGCCTGGACTTGGATACTCCAAGGATTTTCAGTAGAGATCTGAAGCAGTTTGGAGGTTGGCACCCGAGGGCTGGGGAGATGTCGTGGTGTGCCTCAGTTTACCCACGTGTAAAGGGGAAGGGAAGTCACTGCTCTGTGCTGCAGGGATTGAACCAGCAGGGCTCTGAAGGGACACCTCTCTCCAGCACAGACATCAGGAGTTTTATGGCATCTGGTGGGTTAAATAGCACCCAAAGCAGGTGAACCCCACCAGAGCTTCTGGCAGAGCAGCTGTAGCCTTGACTCAGCTTTCACTGGCTGTCCTCTGGCACCTGGATGGACTATCCAGGGATGGCACTGTACTGACTCTCTTTAGGAGATGTCTCTGCAGAGAACTGAGGCTGGGCTCTTTCCCCTCTTACTCCTTAAACAGACCCCAAAGGATTATTATTTTCTGGTGGTTTTTTCCAAGCATGTTGTATCCCTTTTTTTCAAGCACGTATATATCCCTTTTGTTTTCTGTTAATGGAGAAGTTCATATCTGGGCTTTGTTTCTGTTCCTGATGATGGAGTGAACTCCTGAGTTGACATATTAGGAGGAGTCACTCACATTCCTATCAGAAAGCATCAAAAGAAATACTTAGGATTTTACTGGATTCTTCTTTCCAGATGCTGTGGCCTACACAGGGGTAAACTGGGGGGGTTCAGAAGTCTAGAGACCCATCCTCCTCCTCTTCAGTACTGCTTCACACCTCAGTCCTAGAGAGAACAGCACCTTTCTCACCCACCTTGTGGCTCTACCTTGGCCCAAGATGCTTGGAAATAGAGCTCCCCTGGCCCTGTCTGCTGGTGCTGAACAATTGTGAAAATATGGCCTTGGCTGTCCAAGATGTTGTCAGTAAAATTCTCAGAGCCAGCTGTCATGGAGTGCAGCACAAAGCTGCAGCTGGCTGGGATGAGAGCTCATTTATGGCAAAAATTGGGGTAAATTTTAGAGAAGCAGCAGCTTCACCTGGTTTAACCACTCTGGTTGGATTTTATGAGTCTCCATCTATGGCATGTAGCCTGTCCTGCTGCCTTGGCTCTATTGCCTTCAGGGGGGTTCCTGGGAGTCATTCCATCGAGTCTGGGGTCCAGGGTCATGTTCTGGCCACACCATCACCACCAGGATGTCTTTACCACAGCCCAGCTAGTATTTCACCCTGACCTTTTGAAGTTTATAATAGGAGCAGCGAGGTCTGGGGAGGGGGAAGGGAGCTCCTTGCATTTGCAAGGAGTTCAGAGCGAACAACCAGTGATCAGAAAACCTGAGAATAACCCCCCATGAACCCCCCCTTGAAACTCCTGAGCTGCTAATTATGCTTTTTCCCTGGAGAATTCTGAGGTAACCCAAACTGCTTTCACAGGGAAACAGCAGATGCTGGTGAGGGGCAGCAGGGGCGGGTGTTGTGGCCATAAATCTTCGCAAATTCTCACTACGTGCAGGTATTACAGGAGGGAAGTGAATTAGGTTACAGTTAAATTTGTGTTGCTGGGGTTGGGTACTGGGGTCTTACCCGGTTACGAAGCCCCAAGTGGGGCCGTGAGGGTGTTCATGCAAGGTCTGAGGTCATCCCAGGGATTGTGACAGCTGGTATTTCTGCCTTTCCCTTGCATAACCCACCTCCCGGGAAATTCACTTTCTCATGGTTTGGGGTTAAACACGTTCAGCTCCAAACTGTACCCACCTGAGCCCTGTGCCAGGAGCTATGTGAGCAGGATGGTGCCCGCAGTGAGAGTATAAATAGAGTTGCTCGAGGAAGTGAATTATTCCTGGCATTTGTTCCATTGAATAATGTGATTCTGCAGGAGGAAATCTCTCAGCAAAAGAAATCGCCGGTTCCCTTCGTGCGTGGCAAAAACATCCTTCTTGCTTCCTGGAAGTGAGGAGACTTGTTATATGCTCTTTCTCTTGCAACACCATCTGTTGCAGGATATGAAGATCTTGCTCAAACTCCTCCAGGCTGCTGGGTATGTCTCTGGTGGGAGATGGAGGAGAAACTTCTCATTGCTGCCCCAGGGGAGCTTTGGAAGCCTCGTGTGGTTGTTTTCCCCATGGCCAAGCAGCTGTGCCCAAGTGTCACGTAAGAAAATCCCACTGGGGCAATTCCAGGCATCTGGAGACATTTCTTGCACCAAACTCCTGCAGCTTCAGTGGAATCCTGCCTAGCTCCCAACCCAGCCCCTTGACTCCAGTTCCTGAGCACAGCTGGTGGCTGCAATCTGGGATGTTAACAGCTGGATCATTTCCACAACCACCCTTCTCACATCATCCCCTGGGGAGAGATGTTCAGGTTCAAGTGCAACATCATGATGGAAAGCTGGCTATTTATTGATTTAATTATTTCTTTCTTTCTCCACTGGGGTCCTTTTTTTTGTTAAAAATTGCAAAAAGCCAGGCTGATTTGTTTTGCCATTGCCCACTGAAAGAGGACTCCCTCCCATAAACCAAGCTGTCTAAGGAAGCCTTTTATGGAAAATCACCAGATCAGTAGTTTTGCCTTCTGTGTTTTTCCATGTGTGGCTCTGTGTGTTCATATCTGCAGCTTTCAGCTCTGAGTGTTGCATTTTGTCTTATTGTTTCACTTCTGCCCTCGTGGTCTTGTACTGTAACATAGGGCATCTTTTGACATTATATAAACACCGTTGCACAGTCTGAACTTGACTATTTGGGAAGCCTAATTATGGGAAGGAATCCCAAGCACTGGCTCAGTAGAACAAGTGAGGAAACATCTGGATTTCCCACCCGGGTCCTGACTCATCCAGTGTCTGTGTCCTGACTCATCCAGCACAGACTTAGTGAGTGAAAGGCTGGAGATGTGATTCCCAGGAGAGGTGTTGTGCCAAGGAGGTGCCTGGCTCAGCTGAGACATCCAAAACACCCTGCAGATCAGTGATCCCACAGTGCTGATGTGCTTCAAGCCCCTGTAGCCAGCAGGACATGGTGCTTTTCCCATTTTGCAGCTGCACTTTGTCTCCAGAGTTGTTACCTCAGCTAGAAACTTGCTCCTTAAATCCATTTGGTTTCCAGCATTGCTGGACTCCAGGTTGTACCTTGCCAAGTTGTGTTTTGGGCCTCAGTAAGAAGCTATTGGGAGATCCCTGGGTCTCTAGGTGCAGCAAGGCACAGCTTTCTCCTGCTCCTGGGGGACCTGTGCCCGTGACAGGGTCTCCAGGCCTGGATGGGAGAAGCATTAGTGGGTGCAATTAGTATTGTGCCATTAGCATGATGTGATTTGCACAGGTAAAACTGGTGATGGCAAGAGGAGCCTGGGTGATGTGCCAGAGCCACAAGTGAAGGAGATCTCCCTTCTGTGAGACACAAGCATTGGGTCAGTGGCCTCATCTGGAGTGCTTCTCACTTCCCCAAGCCTTGCTGGTAGAAAATGCTGGCAAAGCCATGGCACAGCTCATCCCACCCTGTGCTTGGCAGGTTGGGGCCATGCCATGGCCATCAGCAGCACTGGGAGAAAGGAGAATGCTCCACTCTGCCATGGGGAAAGAGGCAGAAGAGCACCCTGAGCCTCTGGCAGAGTAAGACTGAGCACGTGGGACCTTTTGGCGCGTGTTCAGCCAGCGTTGATTTCCCCTGACTGTGATGAGAGGGGATCTTGGCTGGTACAAGCAACGACCATGGGTGTCCAACGTGTGCTGAGCTTCCTTTGGCACTAGCCACATCCTCCAGGCTGCTCCTTAACCAGTTGCTTGTGCTGAAGGTTAGGAAAAATTCCCCTGATGCCTCTCACAAGGGTTGAGGATGCTAATCCCCACATCTGGGATAACTTCCATTTGGGTAATTCTGGTCTTTGCCCCTAAAAATGAACTCCGCTGTTTCAGTTGGCTCCAGTTGCTTTTATTCCCTGTCCATGGACCTGCTGGGCAGAGCCCCACCACAGGGCTTGGGGTGCTCTGCTTTTGATTGCTGTGAGATGATCGCTCTGAAAGACAGTCTGGGTTTTTCTGCATGCAAAAGCTGCATGTCACAGCAAGGAATAAAGTGAATATTGTGCAATAATCCCGTCCTCTTGCTCTACTGAACTCTGCTGTGTGAATGTGAATATTTGCCTGTAAATGTTTGCCTGGTATTCAGCATTCTTTTACGTGTGTGGCAAAGGTTGTTACAGCCTTCATCACCTCTAAAGGGGATGAAAGCACAAAAGGAAATTCTCATTGCCTGCAGCAAGCAGAGCACAGGCAGTGACATGCAGAGCTGGGCCAGAGGAGCATGGTTTGGGGGTGACAGCTGTCACAGCCATCTCCAGTGCAGGGCTTAGGGAGCCCTGGCTTCTGCATGTTCATTCCACAGGTCCAGAAGCCTCAAGGAGGAGATGTCATGAGGTGGTTGCTGAGGCAGTGGCTGTCCCTCCTACCCTCTCATGTCTCCATCTGTACCATCAGCAATGGGTGGGAAAGAAGCAGAATTGGAGATTTTCTCAAAGAGTGTGAGATTAAGCTGTGAAATTGGCTGCTACAGGAGGTTTTTAGCTAAAAGAGTAAGAAGTGCCCTGGAAGGCTCGGCAAAGAACAAAGCATCAGGAGGAGCTGCTAAGTGTGATGGACCAGAAACAAAGTCCAGCTGAGGGAGTTGCCAAGTTTCATCTGAGAGGGACGCAGGGGTCTGCTCCTGCTGCTGGCACAGGAATTATCTTGTGGATCATGGGGTGACCCAGGGAGGCTCATCTTCCCATAACTGTTACTGGAGGGGAATTATGGTTGGTGTTGTTTGGTTAAAAACCCTGCTAGTGTGAAGGGATGAACTTTCCAGTTGGCATCACATGGTTGGTAGCAAAGAAGGAAGCATTTTCACTTTGCACCATGGTCTGGGTAATTTGGGTAGAAATGACCATCAAAGCCCTGTCAGTTCTTGTGCTGCCTGGAGGTCATTAGCCCAACTTCTCTGCCCCATGCAAACTTGCCTGGGTTTAAGGGCTGCCATAGGTTTCAGTCCATCTGTGGCTGAGAGACAGTATGTGTCCTGCAGAACATCAAACGTTTCTTGTCCAGCTGCTGCTCAGCTGAACCCTCCTGAGGACCACAGATGGGATTTGTTTGGGCATCTGTGGAGAGAGATGTCCAGGGGCCAGCATGGGCCTTGCTATGGCCTGGACAGCATGTTCTGTGTCATGTCCAGAGCAGCTGAGGAGCTTTGGGATACACCCAGCTGGGTGCTGGTGAGCAACGGCCTGATGAACTCACAAAGCGCTGAGCTCCTTGCTCAAGGTGCAGCTGGGAGAGCTGGGACTGGGTTTCCTGCAGCCAGTGAACACCTTGGCCTGTCCTTCCAGCACTGCCCTCCCCAGGCTACGTTTGCTCTAACTCAGGCAGATGCAGAAAGTGCCCAGAGACTTGGACGTGGGAGTCACATTGAGCTGGAATCTTGTTTTCACATGCCCAGGGTGTGATCCCTGATCAGCTCAGCAAAGACACCTGGAGCTGCCTTTGTCACAGTCATGATGCTGCTCTGCCAGCTCCTGGCCCCGCCACCCTTCCTTCCAGCATCAGTACATCCTCTGGAACAGCCTCCTGAAGCATATAGTAGGATGTGCAGGCAGTTAGAGAGGGCAGGGCCAGGACTCTCCAGCCTGACCTAGATGCAGCACACAGCAGTTAATTGAGTTTGACCATCACCAGTGCCCCCAGTCAGGGTCAGCCCTGGGCAGTACAGCCTGCCCTGGAGCTGCTTTGTTTGGTGTTGGGCAGGTTGAGCTCTGCCCTGCCTGTGTGGGGGTGGTGGCCCCTGTCACATCCTGCGGACCTGCTGTCCCCACGGTGTGATGCAACAGGGCCAGCGAGCTGTGAGCTGTGCCTCTTGAGGGGGCTGTGCCTCTTGAGGGCCTGCGCTGTGGAGTTTACAGCTTCATCTGCTCCAGGCTTCCTAATTGCACTTGAGTTGTTTGGCCAAGTGACAGCAAACCATGGTGTCGCAGCTGATGTCTGGGGGTGTCCCCATTCTTGGTGCTCCCATCCCTGCAGTCAGGCTGTGGGAGATAGATTTAGGAGTTGTTTGACCCCTCAGCTTCCAAAGATGCATCCGCCAAGATGTCCAGAGGAAGCTCTGTCCTGCTGTTGTCCCAGGCCAGGCATTAAGCACATGAACACACTGGGAAGGAAAGTGCACCAAGAGCCATCCCATCCCTGTGCTGTCCTCAGGGAGAGGGCACTTGCCACACCTCCAGATGTAGCAGTGGAACCCGGAGATGATCTCACTTCTGCCCTGGACCAGCCTTTTCCAGCCCACTCCCATCCCAGAGCTGTGAAACAGATTCCAGCAGGATCCTGGCAGTGAGGAGCAGGGAGAGACCTTAGTACTGTCCTGTTCTCCTCTCCTTGCAGCACCGGTGCTGGGCAGTGCCAGAGGCTCCAGGGACATCCCTTGCTGGGAGCCAGAAGCCGTGGTACTCCAGGGGAAAGAGTCAGGAGGGAGCTTTGGGGAGTGATTAACAGCCTCAGCTGAGGCAGGCTCCTATTTCCTGGTGATATTCTTGCTGGAGGGGACAACAAGCTGACATGGCAGATACAGATCTACCTGCACCCCCAGCTTTGGAGCAAAGTAAGGGCAGGGATAATGGGGACATCCCCTGAGCCGTGCTCTGCAGGACTTTCAGGCACAAGCCCAAGGGTCACTCTGACCTTGCTGACTCAGCCACGCGCCCTTCCCTCAGCAGAGATATCCAGGAATGCCGTCCTTAACATCTCCCACTAGGCAAATCATAGCCAGCATATGCTTAGGGAGAAATTGGATTTACCCTGTAATCTAATCAATGTTAAATAACAGTAATTCTAACTCCGAGCTCTGTGTTTAAAGTGCTGTTGGTCTCTGGGGTTCATTGGAGTTATTTAATCTAATGAAATCCCATTACTGTCTCATGAGGGTGCACCAGGGGGATGTCTTTCCTAGGAAGGGAAGCAATGGTTGAAAAATTGGCAGCCAGGGACAAATATCCAGTAGGGGAAAGGGACTGAGTGCAGTAAGTTGAGGGTTTCACCTGGCAGGAGCTCAGAGCACTTTGGCTACATCATTCCAGTGGTGACTGTCCTTGCTCAGGATAAGGTGGTTGGGAGCGTATGCCCTGGCTCCTCCTGTCACCTCCCTGGGCAGCCTGTACCACATGGTGCCACCTTTTCCCTGTTCCTGGCCTAAGTAGGAGTTATGTTTCTTAACCCATCTCAATACTCTACCCAGCATCACACTTGCTGTGCTTCCTGCAGTGGGTTATTCTCAGCACTGTTTCTCCCTGTGCTGGTCCTGCTGGTCTCCCTGTTGGCCACTGGACTTTAACAGAATCAGAGAATCACCAATGGTTTGGCTTGGAAGGGACCTTACAGACCAGCTCATTCCAAGCCCCCTGCTGTAGGCAGGGACACCTTCCACTTGCCCAGATTGCTCCAAGCCCCATCCAACCTGACCTTGAACACTTCCAGGGATTTAAGATGGTTTCCTTCAAATCTGCTGTACTTTTTTTCATTTGCATTAAGCAATTTTCCCCCATGTGCTTTATAGAAGGAGATAGGACCTCTTCTGGGTCACATTTCCCACACTGGCTTTGTGACAATTTGTAAGCCTTCAGTCAAATCACATCACAAAAGAGTCAAGCCAAGCCAATTGCACCAGTTGCTTTCCTACATGCTGAGCTTATTGTATTCAAATGTCTTGGAATTCTGTCAGGAGAAGGCAGGGACTCTGCTGCTGTCAAATGCCAGCCAGGATACATCCTGTGTTCTGGGGAGTGTTCCTTCCCCTCTAGCATGTGCACCAGTTTCCCATCATTACTTCTTTGATGAGACTGATACTTAGTCTGCATTGCTCGTTTGCTGCTAAAATTGGAACCATTAGAGTAGGAAGTGACAATTACCTTTTGAGGAGGGTGGGGCAGGAGCCCAGTGTGGTGCTGCCCCAAAGGAGAGGGATCAAATCTGCCTTTCAGGTGTAAATTCCTGTCTCACACTGGACCAGCTTTCTAGGGACAGTTGGAATGACTGTCAGGGGTGCCCAGCATCCTCTAGAGGAAGGATAGCACCCATAGGTGCTGGGAGAGGACACACCTGGCTCAATGTTTGTGGATGGGATGGGAATGAGGGAGTGTGGCTCTCTGCTGCTGAGTTATCTTGGGACATCATCTGAGCTGCCCATCCCCAAGGAGCAGCTTCTTTCCTCAAAAACCATCTCTGTGCTGGAAAAACAAAACATTAAAAAAGAGCATGTTTGGTAATTTAGCACGTTAAGCACTCCAGAAATCATGCCTGTGCTGCACAGCAGCATGCCAGAGCTCTCTGGAGGAGCAGACGTGGCAGGATTAGGTGCAGAGAGATGGAGCAAAGGAGGGATTTCTGGAGGGGTGCTTTGTGAGCACAGCCTGGCGAGCAGTGCAGGACCAGCCCTTGCCCCCGGAGGTGTGGCGCTCTCAGCAGTGGCATGGGTGAGGTGGCAGGGTCCCCGGGGTGGCGTGGGAGCTGCAGTGATGCTGAGGGTGCTAACGAGGAGCCGCGCCAGCCGCGGTGTCTGTGCTCATTATGCACGTCCCTTTCACACCGCCTTCGTTATTCCCCTGCTATCTAGTGTCATTAAGATATCAAGTTCATTTAGGTACATCCACATTGGCAGTTTAATTATGTCTGGGTACTACTCTGTATTTTATTCATGGACTGTTTGGGGGCGGATGTCAAACACAAGACCAGGAGATAAAGGTTTGGTGGCTGCAGAATGCTAATGTCCTGCTGGTTCCCTTTTGACAAATACACATGCCAGTTATAACCAAACTGATTATTTCATTCATTAACACCACATACATCAGCTCCCTTCACCCGGTATTATTGTATACATTCATCTTTTCATAAGCAATTACCTGACAAAGCTGAGAAAGGCAAGTATTGGGGAATTAATGTTCTGCTGGGAAGTTCCTGGTGTGGGTTAGTAACAAGGTGCTGAGGGTGTGTAGAACGCTTGGTTAGTGTGATGGCTTCATTAATCAAATTAGGGACAATAGCATGTCACATGTGTGCTGTGTTTCCCAAAACCCCTTTTCCTTCTGCCAGGGCTCAGTGGGTGGGGCTCCCTGGCCAGTTTGTGGTGATGAGGTGGCTGAAACAAAATCCAGGGGACCCTGTGGGAAAGCTTGGAAAGCAGCCAGCCCATGATCTGCATTTCTCATTATTATTATTTTAGTAGTATTATTATCATTATTATGATGAGGAATAGTTGTGTGAAAACAGGTCTTTTGTTTATTGTTTCTGTCTTTTTTTCCAGCTTCCTCATACTGCTTTTCCCAAATTGGAACCCTGTGCAATAGGATTAGAAGTGGTGGTAGGAATGCTTAGGACATCATGAGTATGTAAGCAGCTGAGGAACAAAGCCCTCGTCGTGTCTTCTTCCCGCAGTTTTTAACTGTAAAAGCTGGTGATGGAGAAAAAAATAACAGGGAGATGTGAGCAGTGAAGAGTAACCAAAGTCATGAGATAAGTGATTCCTGCAGCTTTCTTAGAGATGGTGGTGAGACCCACCAGGAAGGACTGGGGTGCTGCTTGCCCAGGTGGAGGTCATGCGTAGCATTCTCCAGCTCCTTATGTCTAGCACAAGCCCCCATGGGAAGGGTTTGCTGTTGACCACACAGCCCACATGGTTTCAGTATGGCGTCTTATTTTATTTCTTCAGATACTTTGTGCCCTCAGCTGTTTCCCCAGGCAGGCTCAGTCCCTGGGATGTGGAGAAGGAGCAGCTGCAGGAGGCCACAAATACAGCCAGAATCAATTCAGCAGCTTCTCACTCAAGCAGACACGCTCGAAAAGTAATGCTTCAGGGGTCACACTGCTGCATTGCTGCAGTGCAGGATTTGCAAACTAAATAAAGGCTCTGAATGAGTTTTAAGTGCCTAATTCCCTTAGGCCCCTTTGGAAAAAAACCCCACTGGAATAACTAAGAAGTTTTCACTGTGCGTTTGCAGAAACATTAATCCTCCTTGCTACGTCAAGTCTCTTTGATCACACTTCAAAATCTTCATCTCCAGGGGTCCTGTCTGGGCTTTCCAAAGTGGCTTAAGAGCAGAAGACCTGGGCTCCCAAGACTCAGAATCCTTTTCCAAATCCCTCCACGGGTCTCCATGTTGGAATTTAGAGATCACACCATGCCAGGGGTCCCATGGTCCCACTTTCCTGCAAGGTGGGACCCCACCTTGGAGTGATGGGTGATTTGTGGTGGGCTGTGGGATTTAAAATCCGTGCTGCTCTAAAGAGTGTCAGCTCAGGCTTAGTCAGCTCTTCCTGTGCTTCCTTCTGTATTCCCAGGGAAGTGTGATGCAAGAGGAAGCACACTTAGGCTGGGTTTTCTCTTCAGGGATGCTGAGAAGTGGACGGTGAAGGAGGGCAGGTCTTGCTAAGCAATGAAGCCCTGGAAAAGGAGAGGCTGGGAGTCATCTTCGGGAGCTGATCTGAAGCCTCCAGCCCATGCTAGTTCAGTGCTGAGTGAGGAAGAGCAGTGTTTATTGACATGGATCCAAGTGACTCAAGTTGTCTTACAAACCTGAGGTCACTGATTGAAGTTTTTTTCATCCGTCCATATTCTGGAGAACACTTCATATTTTCTTCTTTTTTCTTTTCTATTTTTTTTCACATCATTGACCTGTGTTCACCCTGAACAAACTCAGTGTCACACTAATGCCTAAGCCTCAGCCTCCACATCCCTTCGCTGTGCCTTGAAGGTGAGCATGGTACAAACATGGCTAGCTGCAGGCTAGCCGGAGCTGAGCTGGCTGCTGTGTCATTTAACCATGAAATGTAGATCTGCTGCAAACTAAAACCTCCTGAAATATGTTGGATGACTGATACTGCATTAGGCAGTGATGCATTCCCTGGGAGAAGCAGAATTGCTCAGCACTGGGAAGAGCTCTTGCGGCATGAACTTGTGAGTAGTGGCTAAACTCCCTGCCTTGACTGTGGAGCTGGAGAGACCAGCATCTATCTCTGTGCAGCTTCCTCTGCACTAGCCCTTGACTTGCCCAGAGCTTGCAAATTAGGCCAGGAAGAATCTTTCCCAGTTTTCTGTTTTATGGAGATTTTTGCCTGCTTTGCACTTGACTGCTTTGCTCTGGGAATGAAGGTTCAGAGCCTTTTTCCAGCCAATGAAGTTTTATTTAGCAAAAGGACAAAGAATTGGCACAGGAAGGATGAAGAACCACTGCAAGAGTAAACTTGTGTGACTCTATATTTGAGATCATAGCCTGAGGTCAGGCTCCCTTTTTTATGATACAGATAGAGGGTTTTCTGGCCATGCAGCAGGAGGAGATGTGTAGTGATATATAAAAAAAGTCACTTCTCAGCATAATTTAAGGAACAGCCTCTGTTCTCAGCAGTGAGGTCCTTTGAGGTGTCTGGGTCTTTCATAAACCCTGCATGCACAGATAGACACACAGATGTACACACACCATCTCCAGCAGTACAGGGCATGCTACAGGAACTTCCCAAACTTTATAATAATCTCTGTTGACCAGTTTAGGACTCCACATCAGTATCCTGGTGGACAGATCCTTTTACCTCTGCAGATAAGGGAAAAAATCCATCTCCTTGCTCCCAAAACCCCAATTCATAATCTCCAGATTGGCAGCCAGTTCATAATCTCCAGAGACACAAGAGTGTCCTGAACTCCCCAGGTGTGGCTGTATAGCCCAGTGGGTCCCAGCCTGCTGCATCTGCTGCCCTTTTCCAATATTGTTTCTCTACCTCCAGCTTCAGCTGCCTTAATGTATCTAGTTTAGTCCCTGCACTCACTAGGTCCTGATTTTCAGCCTCTGAGATTTGATGGCGTTTCTTCAGAGGGAAGGAGAATGGAGAAACACTGGTTTGTTTTGATCTTTTTTTTCACAAATCACCTCAATTTAGTGGTTTTTCTATGTCCTTCCAGTTTTCAGAAAACATTTTATTTCCCTTTACATTGTTGGCAGCTTCTCAGCCTCCACCCCTCTCTCCAGCTCCAGTTCCCATCCTTCTCTTCTTCCAGGGGAGGGGCACATGCACTGCAGTGAGTGTGCATGGCCTCTATGTGCACCAAGGAAAAATGGGGCAGACATGGAAAATGAGCAAATTGCATTATGTGTTGCAGGCAATAATGTAGCTCCCAGGGGACAGAGATAATGTAGTGAGAGGAAAAGGAACAATAATGTTTGCTGGCCTGGGCACTCACTTGATTGTGAGAATTATTGCTGATTTCTGTGTGATTGTTTGTGTCACTCTTTTGACGTTTCACTTTTGTCTAGCTTCTTCTGAATCAAGACCTGGGGCTGATAAGTGATCAGGATGTGGGCAGAGGCATCCCCCAGCACCAGGGGTGGGGGTTATTTTCAAACTGGCTGTGATTTTGGGGGTTTCTCTGTCCAGGGGACTTTTTCTGGAAAACTGATGGTTTGGGTTCCCATTTTCTGGCAAATGTGCCATTGGCAGTGGGAAGGAAGCTGTGGAGATTCCCTGAGTTTCAAATGCAGAAAGAGGAATCAGGATGAAACTGCTGGCATCAGCCACCCCATGTGTGTGTGTGTCCCCAGGCACGTCTGGGATTGGGGTTCTTGCTGGACACAACAGGGCTGGTGATCCATGGGTTTTCAAGACACTGAACTGTCCCTGTGATGGGGATGGATTTCCTCAGCAGCTTAGGTGGCAAGAAGCTGTCCAAATCAAAATCAGGCTCCACCAGCTTTTGGAAAAGTCCTGAGATGTTTGCCTGAGGGCTCCCCAGGGTCCCTCTACAGAGGCAGTGAAGGCTCTAAGATGTGCTTTGGATCTCCTCTCCTCTCCTCTCCTCTCCTCCTCCTCTCCGAACCTCTCCGAACCTCTCCTCTCCAAACCTCTCTGAACCTCTCCTCTCCATCTTTCTTTCTCACTGCTTTTTCTGTCTGTCATGTCTTTCCACCTTTCTGAGACATAAGCAAATTCCAGGAAGGCATCAGTTGTCTTTAACACCCAAAGGAAAAATTGAAGGGAAGGGTTCAATTACTCGCATGAAAAATGAGTCTCCTAACGGAGGTCTATCCATTTGCTAGTTGTGCTTGTTTTCAAACTGAATTATAGAGACTGCACATTTTTCCAGAGAAAAATGCATTAATTTTTCTCCAAATAGACAAGAGAGAAGCAGAGGGAAAATAAGATAATAAGAGTTTCCACAGTGATTTATATGCCTTTGTGAAAAATAATGGGGGCAGACAGCAGTGTGCTCCAGCAGCTGGGAGGAAGGGGCAGGGGGGTGGCAGGGACGACTGCAAGGAAAACTGCCAGAAGTCCAAGTCTGATTGTTGGTTTTAGATGATATAAGATCACTTTATGTCTCTGACTGGCTTGAAAAATCTCTTTTTCTCTCTCTCTCTATATACACATATAAAATATAGGCCATATGATGCACTTAAAACCAGCACAGACTGTGGTGTTTATACAGGAAAGGATTGTGTTTCTGGCCAACCTCTCCCCAGCCCTCCTTCTTCTGACGAAGGATAAACTGGGACCTTTAGAAAACAAAGTGGTGGCTGAAATTTTTAACAGATTTGCTCTTGTATATATTTATACAGGGCAGGCAAGCCCTTCCCCAGGGCTGTCTGCTTGTGCCTGTGGGCAGAAACCAGGGGGGTTGAGTTTATTTTTTTTTTATCTGTTCACTTTGGTTTGATTTATATGGTAAAAGAGATATTTTTATTATAGTGCATAGTAAATTGGGTTTCTTTATTGCTCATGAGAGCCATTTCCCAAAATTGGACTATTTATATAGTACACTGATTGCAGTGTATTTCTGATCTTGATGTCTAACTCTCGAGAATAAAAAAATTTACAGAAAATCAGATTTTTTTAAGAAAACGTGCAACTTCTCTTGAAATAAGGTGAAATGGGTAACCTTGTCTCAAGATGATGATGTGGTGCTCAGCAGCTCCCAGGAAATCATCTTGGTTTGGTGACCAAAGACTTTTGGTGGGAATTGGAGGCTCTGGCAGGTTTTGAAGCAGTTTTGTGGTTTGTCCATTGGTGTAATCCACAGGAAACACATCCGTGAGGCCAAAGGCCACCAGGGCTGTGGTACCTACACTGGTGTTTCTCTCCAGTTATAGGAATGATTCAGTGAATTAATTCCCAATTGGTTTCTCAGCAGAAAATCCTGCAGCATTCAGAATGATGTGAGAGTGGAGGGAGGCTGGAAGTGATGCTTCAAAGCAAAACTGAAATCTGTTCTAGGGCAGATGGTTAACTGTGTAGTTTCAATTTATTTGCCTAATGCAAATCATGTCCCATTTGCCCATGGCACCAGGAGAACCAGATTCCTGTTTGTTTTGCTAACAGCTGATGTTTCAGGGAATATTCTGCAGCTCCCACATGAACCTCCCATTTGTGGTCCCAGAGGAGGACGATTTGCACTCAGGACAAGCAGTGGTTCCCAGGGAAAGGTGCTGGGATGGGGAAAAGCTGCCAACAATCTTGGTTTGCAAGATTCAGCCTCTCATGCTCATGGCTCCAAACCTGACAAGGTGCTTTAGCCTTCTCTTCCCATTCCCAAACCAGGCACCAGGAAGTTTCTGTGGGGCTGGATTCCTGCCTTGGGCCAGGAGGGTGTTTCTCAGGGAACTTCCCAACTTCCAAAAGGGCCTTAATTGAAGCCTGTAGAGATTTTTCACAGATTCATGGCTTTTCAAAGGAGAAATTTGCATATTAATAAGAAGCTGTTCAGACTGATTGGCTTAATGTGTTTGGGGTAAGTATAATTAAATGTCAAGGGAAATATATCATGAAGTAATGAAGCTGGAGTTAATTTATCAAAAAACGAATCCTAAAGAGGGAGACAATTCTAATAACAAACAGTTTTTTAACCTTCCTCCTTAAGATGATTTGCTTAGTCAGGGCTGAAATGTGTGGTCTTGGAGATCCTTGAGTGAGGAAGAGATAAGGGGGTTGTTGGTATGAGGATGGAGGTTTTTCCATATTCTCCCTATTACAGAGAGTTACAGACGGCTGAACCCATCAGGAGGGTTCCCCTGGGTCTAAGATAGGGAAGGTGCAATCCTGGACCCTCCAAGACCAGCAGCAGCTTCTGGGAGGATGTCTGGGAGGATGTACCTGTGTAAGACTTCAGGGCTAAGGGAGAAAGAATGAGATTGAGATTTATATATATCAGGTGCTGGGCCATTTGTACCCATTTTCTTCTCATCTCTCAGTCTTTACTCTTTGAACTTTTCAGAACATGTGCCAGCTCTGTTCACATTCTAACTGAGCATAAACCCCAGCCCACATGGGCACATCTTTATAACAAACAAAAATTGCAATGCAGGTGCTGAAACTAGATGGTTTAAAATCCTAATTGAGAAAGGTGAGGTCCAGGCTGAAGGCTGTGCTGATCCCTGTCAAGGCTGTGTCTCCTGGCATCCTTCTGTGTGATGGAAAGAGGTTGGGAGCTCCCTCTCCATGGTGCAGATATGCAGTGGGCAAACAGGCAAAACTTCCCAGCAAAACTCTGTTTTAGGTGAGTGCTGGGTTCATGGGATTTGTGTCCAGCCATGTCCTCTTCTGTCCTCTTCCAGCAGTGACTGACCGTCGTGTGTGGTGGGATGGCAAAAGGGAGCTCTTGATTTGCACTTGCAAGGGAGAAGGGCAGGGAGCAAGGATGTGAAAGGATTGTTGTCTCAGCTGGAAAATCCTCCTTTGGCATAACATGACAGAAAGAGGAGTCAGCAGGTTGTAATGAAGAGTCACTTTTCATTTGGGAACTACATTGGAAATATGATGAAATCACTGTGAGCCTGATTTTCTCTCTTGTAAGAATCAGCTGGTGCTGCAAGAACTTGGCAAGCGGCTCACACCTCGTGTGTGGAGCTCTGTGCTGCTGGGGCTAAGCTGTCCCTGGTACATGGTGCTGCAGAGACCAGAGGTGATGAGTATTGGGTCCAGGTCTAATGGGGACGGGAGGAGTTTGTCCTTCCCAGTGCATGAATTAGCATGCTCACTGGAGCTGCTGGGAGTGCTGGGAGAGGAGCTCTGAGGCTGGGTTAAAGAGCTTATGGCCAGCCTGAGGGGGAAGCACTGCAGAGATGGCTGATGAACCCAGCCCCAACCCTGGCAGAGAAAGATCCTTTAGAAGATGTCTGGTGGTGTCTCCACTCCCATACAAAAGATGGACACATGTTGAAGGGGCTGTGACCAAGGGCCCTGGGGCTCTTCATCTGTTCCTGGTAGGCAGAGGGCTGGGATTTACCAGCAATTAGCCACTGGAAAGAAAACAACTCTGAAATTCCTCTTTTCCAAACCCCAGCTGGACAGCCCAGAGGAGGTGGTAGTGCCACCTGTGATTGCCTCAGCTCCGATGAGTTTCTTGTTCTGGCAGAGAAAAATCAATGGCTTGCAGGGCTAATGACATCAGGGAATTTCTGCTTGTCAATAGCACTTAGGCACTGGTGGTCTCCAGATGTGCTTTCCAGCACAGTGGATTTTTGGGAACCTCTTGGCACAGTTTCCTCTCCCAGACTGGTCATGGGATGCTTGGAGTTTGGGATCACTTCTCACACAAGGAGCCAGGAGGCCCCATGGCATCTGCCTGAGCACAGTGCTCCCCACTACCTGCTGCCCTCAAAGCAGCAGCTCAGTCCATCAATAATTAATCAGAGCAATTAGACAGAGGGTTTGCGTGCTGTAATTAGCTCTGATCCACACGATCTTCGTCCCCAGGAGAGCAGTGGGACAGGAGCTGGGCGCGGTGCTGCTGAGCAGAGCCCCTCTTTGCGTGCAGAGGTTGCCCCTCACTCCACAGCCCCGTGGCTCTGCAGCCAGGGGAGCTGACAAAGGGGAGCTGACATGAAGTCACACTGTGCTGCTCTAACAGGGTTTCCTGGGGATGTGTGACCCCCTGATCTCAGGGACACCTCTGCTTCCTCAGCTTGGCTCCGTGTGGCTCGGCTGCTCTGCCTTCAGCTCAGGATTGTTGCTTCTCCTACTGAGCAAGGTCACAGCCTGAGGTCCAGGAAAGATCTTCACCTCTGGAGTTATTCAGCAAACAAGCTGCATTCTCCACAGCATTCCTTAGATGGATTTCCCAGCTCTCAGGAAGGATCAAGGCTTGCTGGCTGTGACCTCAGGACAGGGTGATACCAGCTGTTACCTCCTTCAGTGCTGCACTGAGAGCTTGGTGTTCCAGTCCATTTTGGAGGCAGTGAGATTCCTGGAGTGTTTTTTTCTTAACTGCTGAGGTGGTTAAACCAGTGAAGGAGGGAGTGGAGGTGCCTGTGGCACTTGGTGTGCAGCTGGGAGGGTCTGCTGAGGACCCCTGGCACAGCCCTTGGGTGGACACATGGACTCCTCTGCCAGGATGTGGTGATGGGCATAGCATGGATGGCTGGATGGGCATGGCTGCCTGCCCTGTCCCAATGTCACCCCTGCCCTGCTGCACAGGCTGGATTTTGGGCTGTAGTCGGTGCTGGGGGTTTGGATGGGACCAGAGAAGATACCTCAGAAGATGTGGGGGCTCCATTTTAGGGCTGCATTTGTACCCATATCAGTCATACTTGAACTTCAGAGGGAGTTTAACTAGAAGGAGAGGAGGGAGGGCCAGGAAGGCAATTTTGCTGAGATGTTGCTTGACAGACACTGTGGAAACAGCTTCTGCTGGCTGCAGATGTAATGAAGACACATAAATACTGAGACTTGCTCAAATAAATGCCTGCAGCCACAGAGCAAGCAGATTTGGGGGCTAGGGGCAGGAGAGGCTCTGAGTGCTGTTTTTGGGAAGGTGGCATGTAAATGGTGTGCCATGTGTGTCCCCAGCAGTGGTGTGACCAGGGCAGTCACCCAGCAGTGACTGTGTGTAGTAATGCATCTGAACAGCTTAGGCCATAGTGTGCACCAGCCAAACTGTCTTATCAGACCCTCTGGAATTCATCAAGGCTGCTGAGGCATAAACTGTTCTAAAATAAGAAAGAAGAAGCTGAGAGATAGAGTAAATAAGACCACAAGGAGCAGATAATAGTGGGCATCTGAACATCTGAACCTTGATCAGTTAGAAGGCCTGAGGGACACGCGAACAGCTCACGACAAAGTAGAGACACCAATCAAGTAGTGCATGATCACGTGAACAGTAGTTTTAGAGTTTATAAATAAGTGCATCATGTAAATAAGAAATGGTGTCTGCAAAATTACATTGGCTCATTCTACAGAAGTCCCAAAAGGTTCCTTCAACTGTCCCTGCAGCCTGGGCTCTGGCACAGCTGTAGGTTCTGCCAGCCACCAGGTCTGGATTTTGGGTACTTTCATGAGTTCTTCAGAGTTGCTCTGAGAACTCTCCCTTTCATGCCAGCACAGCTCAGTGCACCACATTCACAGAATCCCTGAATGGTTTGGGTTGGGAGGGACACTAAAGCTCATTTCATCCCAAGTCCCTCTGCCATGAGCAAGGACACTTTTCACTAGCCCAGGTTGCTCCAAGCCCTGTAAAACATTATTTTAAAATATTTTTAACATGCAAATCTTTCATTTTGTCTGTTGGTCTCTACCTGCTAATGATAATAAGCAGGTAATAACTTACAGTAAAAACCAGAAAAATGTCCTTTGAGATTTCAGTGATAAAGATTTATTCTTCTTTCTAACATTTTTCAGTAAAGTTTTTTCTTTGCTTACTTGGACTTATTTGAGATTAACAATCAGATATTTGCCATGTTCAGATTTACCTTGGATATTCACCTTTCATGTGAAGATTTATCCCCTTGATCAGTCACAGTTGACTGAAGATGTCACCAGCTTTGAACACATTCTTGGGCCACCTGTGACAGGATCTCACCACTCTCATAGTAAATATTTTCTTAATACCTAATCTACTTTCTTCATCCTTCAACTCCTCTGGAATACTGGAGATGGAAACAACCTGTGTGCTGGAAGGGCCCTCACTGCCTTGGGCACAGGGACCACGCCGTGGTGGCAGGACAAGCACTTCAGCACATCCTGTGGAAACAAAGAATGCAGGGATCGTTGCCTGATGGTGGAAATGAAGCAGTCTTGCTGGACAGCTTTCTCACAGCCACAAGCATTTCAGCAGGAGATTTCAGCAGGTGATAGGCTCATCCTGCATGGTTCCCAGTGCTTCCGTGGGGATGGAAGAGCAAAGACAAAGGAAATTTCAAGCCCCGGCTTGTTATGTGAGGGTACAGTGTCCTTTGAGAGATGACAGTTGTGTCATAGATCCCTCCAATAACACCAACACTTCCCTGAGCTTTATCTTTATGCAGAGAGAATGCCTCTAACCCCAGAAGGGTAAGGATAGGAGAGACCCAGGGCTCCTTGTACTCTCCTAGGACTCTTCCTGCCTCTCCTTTTGCTCCAAGCTGAGCTTAATGCATCCTCATTAAACTCAGTGGAAAAGGTGTCCTTTTACTATTAATGCCAGTTGGGTTTGATTTTACATCCAACAACACAATGAGTGACTTTCCTTTTTCCTTGCAGACCTTTCTGATCTTTTTCCCCTCTCCTTTCACCTTCCTCAGTCTCACACCTTTTCATGGAGGCTTTTTTTAAAAATTTTTCTCAATTTCCTGAAATGCATCTTTCCTTGTATTGATTTCACCTGAGATCTAAAGGAAGGGCAGAGCAGGAGGCTCAGCTAACTCCCATGTACATTCATAGCTCATCAAAGCAGATGCAGAGCCTTGTGAGAGCTGCTGGGGCAGCACAGCCCCTGGGTTTAGCAGCTGGCCTCATGGGAGGGAGGAATTAATCTCTTTAGGTAGAATTTTTGAATTTATATATCCATACATGCTCCTGGTTACATCAAGCTATCACTCTTGCTAGAGTGTCTTTCTTTTCAGTCATCTATTGGACATGCTGTAATGGTGCTTCTGGGAGTGTGGGCTGCAGGTGGGGGAAGGGGAGTGCTTGTGAGAGCAAGTTTTGGGTTTTTTATAAATTCCTGTTGCAGAGTCACTACTTAAAATTATTTGGAAGAAAAAGAGAGCTGGTGAGGGAAGCAGAAGAAGAGTTGCTGGTGGCAGCAGTGGCCCAGGGAGCAGCACTCAGCTCTCTGGGGGTGTGAGGTTGCACCAAGCCATGGTGCTGGCTGTGCCTCCTTGTTTCTCTGTCCTCCTTGTTTAATAGCTTCATGATGGAGAAGGCTCTGTGTTTCCCTCAGGGCTGCCAGCTCTGTCACAGGCCTGTCACCACAGTGTCTGGCTCCTTCCTGGAGACAGAAATTCTGGCACTGTTTCTGTGGAGAAGTCAGAGATTAAATAAACCCCTTCAGACAGGTCATTTTCCCTCTCTGCCCTGCTACTCCACCCTCTCTAGAGGGTCCCATCCACCCTGTGACTGTGTTGCATTTCTGGGAGCAGATTTGGCCCTTCCTTACCCTTTTCCACAGGATCCAAGGTCCCACAGCTGATTGCAGAGCTGTGGGGCTCTTTCAGAAAAAGCAGCATTTCCCTGATAACAGTTTCCCCTGCAGTGACCTCTTCAGTGGGACTTCCTTAGAAACAGCACTTGCCACCATGACAGACTTCCTTTTCCACCACTGCCTCACGCTGGGGTGTTCCAAATCCCAGCCAGACCCTGGACATTTCTCAAGAGGAAAATCAAGCTGCAGCAAAGCTAACAGAGGGCAGATTTCCACTTAGTTTGCTTTACGGTGTCTATTATCACATCCATTGACAGCTCATCCCAAGCCATGAATGCAGGAAGGGTCCTTGGATGCTCTAACGCCTACCCAGGGGTTTTTCCTTCCCCACCGTTTTCTTTGTGTGTATCTCACTGGTTGGACTAGCACCTCAGGCTAGTGGCAAAGATGGAGAAAGCACCTGGCAGCTGAAGCAAGGGGTTTTGGGGTGCAGTTCCTTCCTGCTTCTGCTGCGTCTTAAAACCCTGCAGCACCTCGCAGGCTCTGCAGTGGGGAGATCCTGATTGCCAAAGTCACCACCAGCACCTTTGGGAAAGGTCAGCATTGTGTCCACAGGTTCTGTGGAACTTCTTTATTGCTCAGGTGTAAAGACCTGAGCACCCTTTTGGGGCTGCAGCCAGGGCAGTGGGAATGCAGCCAAAGATGAGGGTGAGCATCCAGTGCTTACCAGAACACAACCAGAAGTCCATGCCATTCTCCTGCCCTTCTCCTGTTCATTGTCTCCTGCTCTTGAAGGGCTCAACATCGACTCTCATCTGTGGAAGGTTCTTACAGGGACAGGGACCAGTGGGGATGGAGCTGGCAGGGACTTCCCCAGACTTGGTTTCTCCACCTTTCCAAGGGTTCAGGTGCTCCCAGTAGTTGCAGGGCAGCACCACTGCGTCAGATAAACATGGGCTTGGTGCACATAGGGGAAAAGGGTGATTTGTAGAATCACCATGAACTGCTTTGGGTTAGAAGGGTCCTTAAAGATCATCCCATTCCACCCCTGCCATGGGCAGGGATACCTTCCACAAGCCCTATCCAGCCTGGCCTTGGACACTTCCATGGGGCAGCCACAGCTGCTCTGGACAACCTGTGCCAGGGCCTCACTACCCTAACAGGGAAGAGTTTCTTCCTAACTTCTAATCTAAATCTGCCCTCTTTCAGCTTAAAGCCAGCACCCCTCGTCCTATCAGCAGCTCCGTGCCATTGTCAAAAGTGAGACTGCCCTGAGAAGAACCTCACAGAACCAGCCGCACTGGTCCAGAGCAAAGAGAGGTTCAGCCCAGTACCTCCTTCCAGATGGTATCAGTCATCCACAGACAAATGTATAAAAGCTGGGGATTGTAGGTGTCCTCCTGTTACCTCCCCCAAGTTGAGGGCGGTGGGGTTTGGGAGCTTCCCACAGCTGAAGAGGCACTGGGACTCTGGTACTTCATTGCCACCTGTTTATTCCAGCCACCAAGAATTTGGCCAGTCTGTTTCTAAAGCATTTACGCTTTTGTCATTTGCAGCATCAGGTACATTGGCAAAAAATAATGGCAAATTCCACTGCAGAATTATGTGTCTGCTCAGCAAATGACACGCTTTTTGTCAGCAGAGATTTTGTCTTCACATCCTTCAGGATGCATGAGATATCTTTTACACTCCTCTGCTTGCTTATTCTCCAGCCTGAATGTCCCAAATTCTTGGAGTTTCACCCAGACAGAAACCCTCAGCAAAGGTTTGACTTGTCTGGGACCATGTCTTTGCTCAGCGTTTTTTGTGTGTAACGTGGTTGCAAAGGGAATTGTCTTAGGAAGGGCCATTCCTTGCTCTCTCATTTGTAACATAACAGCCTGGGGTTTGGTTATTATTGCTGTTTTTAGCTGCTGTTGGCTTTTCAATGTTGCTTTTTTGATAGATGAGTTCAATTTTGCTGGCATATTGCACAGGTTTGCAAACCAGATGTTGTTGCTGCAAGATGGTTGCAGCGAGGCAGGCAGAGAGCCGTTCATCTCACACACGGGGTCAAAGCCAAGGGGTCGGGGTGTGGGGGGCTGCAGTTGCCATGAGAACTGCTGGTGGCATGGGGGTGAACCTCACCAGGGCTGCAGCCACCCCCCATCCATCCCCCATTCCCCCTGGGAAGGACGGGACCGTGGGAAGATCAGCTGCAGAGAGGGAAACTGTGGAGGGCTGAGAGGCAGGATGGATTTGTGTGTAAGCAAATGATGGGAGTGGGAATCTGATATTTTGTACATGCTCTGTCTGGGTGTGGTGTAGGAGTGATGTGTGTGAGGGGTGGGATGTGGTGTGGCATGCAAGTGAGACGAGGAGGAGGGGAAGAGGAGCTGGAAGTCACCTGCTGCTACGGCTCCTACAGCTTCCTGTCTTGTTTAGCATGAAGGAGCTCAGGGTATCCAACTACCAAATCTTGTGGCTCTTTAGTAAATCATGCCCAATCCTGGACCAGGAGGGTTCTGAACTCTCAAGGGGACCATGGAGCAGGATGGACCCTGGTCTGAGCCCCAAGCCCCTTCCCCACTTCAGTCTAGGGGAGCTTCCCAAAGCAGCCAGTGTGCAGTTTGGGTGAAAGAAGGAAATTGCTGAGTTCTGCGGGCTGATGTTGCACATTTTTACGTGGGATCAACATGCTGCCTCCTTGGAAATGCCAAAAAATAAAGTCTTGCATCCTGGCCCTTGAAAATTCCTCTGTCCTACAGGAAGGAAGTGTTGTTACTCTGGGAATTCACTTATTCTGGGGAATTTAAGCCTCTGTGCATGAAAAGCCCAGTGTGGGCAGGGAGGAATTTAAAGGGATAGGGCATTAGGATGTTTGAGATGTCCTGTGTTTCTGCCGTTGGAAGAAGGGAGGTGGGATCCCATCCAGAGGGCAGGGCTTGAAGAGGCAAAATGAATTCAGGTCTAATTCCAGGTAAAGGGGTAGTGAAAGCAAGTGGGAAATCAAAGATGAGTTCGGGTGTTTGCAGACTCAGAGCATTATGGCCCTCCTGACAATAAATGCAAGGAGGAAAGGGCTGGGCCAGAGGCAGGAGGCTCAGGACCATCCTGCCCTTGATCCCCAGGACACCCCCAGAGCACTGGCCACATCCAGCTCCCCGGCCCTGCCCCTGGGATTTTAGCACTAACATTTCCCTCGTTCCGCCTCTGGCAGGGACCTGATGCCCAGGACTCTGGAGGGACAGATCACCATGGAGAAGACCCCCAGCTACTTCGTTACCAAGGAGGCCCCAGCCCGCATCTCCTCCATGTCCAAGGGCACCAAGCTCATCGTGGTGGTGCGGGACCCCGTGACCAGAGCCATCTCGGACTACACCCAGACACTCTCCAAGAAGCCTGACATCCCCACCTTTGAGAGCCTGACCTTCAAAAACAGGACTACGGGCCTGATTGACACCTCGTGGAGCGCCATCCAGATTGGCATCTACGCCAAGCACCTGGAGAACTGGCTCCTCTACTTCCCCATCGGGCAGATCCTCTTTGTCAGCGGGGAGAGGCTGATCAGCGATCCTGCGGGGGAGCTGGGCAGGGTCCAGGACTTTCTGGGCCTCAAGAGGATCATCACCGACAAACACTTCTACTTCAACAAAACCAAGGGCTTCCCGTGCCTGAAGAAGGCGGAGGGCAGCAGCAAACCCCACTGCCTGGGCAAGACAAAAGGCAGGACCCACCCTGACATTGACCAGGAGGTGGTGCAGAGGCTGCGGGACTTCTACCGGCCCTTCAACATGAAGTTCTACCAGATGACAGGGCAGGACTTCGGCTGGGACTGAGGCTGAAAGAAATAATTTAAGAAAAGGAAAATATAATATAATATATATATTTTTTTTACCTATCAGTAGAGAAGGGGGAAATATGGAAAAAAATAATAGCTGTGCTGAAACATAATTTGCTCTGATTTGGTTTTTTTTTCTTTTTCACACTGCTTTATTTCCTTTCTTCTCTCAGAGAAGAGATGCTGTGTACATCCAGAAAAGGAGGCTGTGAACAGCAGCCTGGTCCTATTGGTATGAGCAGCTTCCCTCAATGGGCCCAGGGTTTAGCATTGCTTCTGTAAAAAAGCACAGGTGCAAAGTTTTTAGAAGTGACAGGGGTAGCTCAGAGTCTTCCTGAAAGTTCATCCAGGTTTTGGCTTGCAAGTGCCAAAATGGCCAGACCTCACCACTTTTGACAATAAAACAAAGGTGGCTTAGTACCTAATTTGGCTTTCAAAACATTCCCTTAGGGGATTTTTTTTTATTGCATAAAGCATTTGGTGAATTTTGCTTCCACTTACCCAACTTTTTATTTTACTTTTACCCCCTTAAATCAAGGTCTTTTCATCAGCCAAACTTATTTTTCCTCTTAAGGAAGCCAAAACCAATAATCCTTTGTTTTGTTTTGAGACAAAATAATCTTGGTAGTCAAAAGTGAAAGAACACAAATTATTCTTTTGACTGTAATGATAATTACTAGGTAGTCAAAAGGTCTCATTCACAGGAGCTGGCTCTAAACCAATGTTCCCTATTGCATCCCTCTTGCTACTCTGACAGCAAAATGGTTTTCTAAGGGTTTTTCTCTAAGGGGGGCCCATCTGAAGGGATTTTGGGGTGGGAAGGAAGGTCCACACTGAGATGATGCTCATGGCACACCCTGAAGGTGTTGGGAAAACCCACCATCCCACCAGGCATATGCAGGGAACTTCTTGGTGTCCAGTGGACATGGTTTAAACTATAATGATGAATGTTTTAAGTTGAGCCAGTCCTAAATAGGCTGGAGGAAGGAATGGTTGGGAAAAATTGAACAATAATTATGTCCAGAAAGAGGAATGAGAAAATAATAGTTCTTTACTAAAGGAAAGCTGAGGGGGGAGCTGGAAGTTTGTGAAGGGCTTTAAAAACTTTCAGGCAAAACAATTCTCTTCTACCACATTTTTTAGCTGGTGGAAATATTTCAGTGACAGAAATCTGTTAGTGAAGCAGAGTTCATTACCATGGGCTCATTTATCTGCTGGCTCTTGAACTTCAGCATTTCTGGGCTATGGGAGTACCCAGTTATACCTTGGTGCTGCATAAACAACATAGTAGTGCTCCCACTCCTGAGCCCAACTTTGAAAAGTACCTGAGGAGGTAAAAAAAAGAGGGGATCCCCCAGAAATGTGGTTAGGAAGAAGCCAGAGGATGAAGTTCACCAGCTGCCTGCATACCAGCTAAGATCTTAATAAAATCCCAGCAGAGGAGAGATTTCAATGAGTCCAAAGAGAATTGTATCAGAAGTTACAATTTCACGTGAGAGGGAGGCATTTCCACCTCAACAAGCTAGGAAAAGAGTTTGGTAACCCACTCAGCCTCATGGCATTGAGTTCCCCTGCAGGTGTTGAGCCAGATCTTCTGCCTGCCCTAAACCTCCTTTGTACTCAACCCAACACGCCTCCTTCTGTTCCCAAAGATACTGAGTCCTGGAACAAGACACAAACTCACGGTTTTGCATGCCAGGCCAATTTCCCAAGGGAATGAAAATAGCTTCATTCAACCCTTGAGGCCCCAGGAGCTTCTCCCACTGTTGTCATTGCAAAGCTCTACCTGAGCCCAGGTTTCCATGCCCCATCTGGTAGAGAAGTGGTGATGGGTCGGTGGCACCAAAGCCAGACTGTTCTCAGCACTCTGTCCTGGTGTGGCACAGGTCAGTGCCACATTCACTACCTCCACTGATGCTTTCACCTCTTCCCTCATTTATGATCCATTTTAAGGCCTTTTTTGGCAATGTCACATGCCACATCTGCATAAATACTTTACCTTAGAGCAGAAAGGAGGATGAGGAACCACACAGACCACCAACAGTCCCTTCTCTTGCCTGCCTCCCTTCAGCCCCTCAATATTCATGCAAGACATGACATGAGAAGATTAGAGATGGTCATAGAGCTTCGGCTCCCTAAGACCATGGTCCCTCCCAGTATCTGTGGTTCAAATCAGGAGCTGGGAGAATGTTGGGCTCTTGGTAATGGTCTTCCCAGTGTGTCACAGGAGGTGAGGGGAGCAATCTGACTGTGCTGGTCAGAATGGGCATAAGATGTAGCCGAAAGGATGGGTAATTATTGGGAAAAATATTCTTAGAGCAAAGCTTTTTGGGGCAGGAATGGGGGATGGGCACCCTCCCATGCTGTGCTCTTTTGTTCAAATGGAACAACCAAGGTGGTAGAAGGATGAGGCATCAGTCACTCACAGGCATAACCAAACAGTGCCAGGACCAGCAAGGCACAAAATCTGAGGTCTTCCCAGCTGAAAAGAAGATTTAAGCATGCCATTCCTTTGGTATTTCAAGGAGAGTTAAGGCTGGGATAATATGGATGTGCCTTTAACAAATTATTGTGTTTTAAGCCCAGCTGGGATCTCGGCCCCACTCACTCACTCCCTGGGTAGGATGGGGGAGAGAATTGGAAGAGTAAATCTGAGGAAACCAGTGAGTTGAGATAAAGACAGTGTAGTAGGTAAAGCAAAACTTGCACACACAAGAAAAGCAAACTAATAAATTAATTCAGGACTTCCCATGGGTGTTCAGATGCTCATCCCCAGGACAGCAGGGCTCCCTCACATTTGAAATGGTGACTTGAGAAGACAAACACCATCACTCCAAAAATTTCCTGCTATCTTCTTTCCCCCACTTTTATATGCTAAGCATGATGCCATATGGTCTGGAATACCCTTGCATCAGCTGGGGTCAGTTGTCCCAGGTATGTCTCCTCCCAGCTCTTTGTGCATCCCCAGGCTCCTCACTGGAGGAGCAGGAAAAGCCTTGATGCTGTGTAAGAACTGCTCAGTCACAATTAAGACATCCCTGGGTTATCAATACTATTCCCAGCACAAATCCAAACCACAGTCCTGTCAAAAAAATGAACTCTACCCCAGCCAAAACCAGCAGAAAAATTGCTTATGAGTATGATATTTTAAAAAATCAATATAGTTATATTGCTATTTTCTCACATACAGCCACATTTGCACTACTATAAAGCAGCTTTATAGGGCCACAGACTGATCTTCCCATATTGGACAAGCTACAGCAATACCAAGCAATTCTTACATCTGCACCTGCCACCAAATCCCTGTCATTAAATCAGTAGAGCTTTGATACTGATACACAAGCCCATCATATGTGCCTTTAAAAACTCTCCCCAGCACATCAAGCTCAGCCACTTAGGAATACATTCCCCTAAATCTTTCAGTGTTTTACTCCCTCTCATTTCCAAGGATTTGAATACCTTGTTGCACACCTTGTAAAGCTATTTAGGGATCTGAGACTGTGATTGATTGGTTTTGATCTGGCCCGTAAGTAGTTTTGAAAAATCCCCCCACGTAGGAACAATGGCTTTTAAAAAGAGGTCATGCAACCAAATTGCTTTGAACTCTTTAACAGCATTTAAACCTCTAAACTCTTTAGGCTTATTTGAAAATCCAGCCATGAAGTTTAGATTATTTTAACCTAAGAAGAATTGGAGGTAAACTATTGAAAACTGCATCCTTCCTGAGCCTGTAGTGCTGAGCACGTGAATTGGAGGGGAAGTCAGCAGTAGCTATAAATTAAAAAATTACCCATATAGTGTTTTTCTTCAAAAAAAAAAAAAACCAGAAAAATCAAAACATTAACTATGAGAAAATAATTAGGTTATTAAAATGCTTCTGGTCTCAATAATCAAATCTGCCATTAGGCACTGATGAAGTTTAGGCTTATATGCGATGCAACATTAGGATTTTAAAACAAATCGAAATTTTGGATTTCTTTTAGGAAAAAAACAAAGCCACACCAACCTTTCAAGGCATTCAATCAGCATCAAGTGCCAAATTGGTTGTAAGGAAGCTTTATACAATGAGGGTGGTGAGGCCTGGGTTGCCCAGAGTGGTGGTGGATTCCCCATCCCTGGAATTGTCCAAGGCCAGATTGGAGTTGCACCAACCTGGGATGTTGGAAAGTGCTCAGGGCAAGGCATGGAATGAGATGAGCTTTAGGGTCCCTTCCAATTCAAACCATTCCATGATTCCATGATCTTTGAGGAGCCAGACACAGCCACAAATGGCACCACAGTTCTTCCAACACTGAAACCACCGGGAGTGTGGGCTCAGGCATGCTGAGCATAAGGATTGCCCTAAAGTCTTCAAAAATCATATTTTTTTCCCCATTGCTGTTGACATGCTTTGGCACAGGCTCATAAAGCCCATCTTAGAAAAGTCATTGAAGGTGAGACCCACTGCAGCAACAGCTTTCAGCCAAACCTGGAGCATGGGGAAGCTCTTTGCTCTCCGTTTCCACTGAAAAATTCAGAGAAGTGGGGTTTTCTTTACCAGTGCAGTTTGGCAGGCAATACCATGTCTGTCTGCTGCTGTGAAATCCATCACTGCCACTCCTGGAAGGGCAAGGTTGGGGCTGCTGTGCCCATGGTATCCTTGGTGCTGATTTTGTGCCACTGGGAATTTTATCATATTCAAATAAACATTTCCTGTGGAAATGTTGCCACTCAATGATCTATACAGTTAAAAGGAGTTTTTGCACCAAGGTGCCATGGAGATCAGTGTGTGAGGCTCCTCTGCCTGATGTCAGGGTGGCCTCTGGGTGCAGCACTAAGAAGTCAAATTTCCAGCAGTAATTTGGCCTTTCCTACCCTGCACAGAGTGATTTTGACTTGCACTGATTCTCAGTTCTCCCACATACATACTTTACACACAGCAACAAGTCTCCAGATGAAAGGGAAATATTGCCCTTTTTCCTAACCATTAAAAAATTCCTTGATTGTATACAACAGTTTCTGAGTTTTCCCTCCTCCCTCCCCTTCACTTGGTGATACTGTCATCCTTCTCCCTTTGGTGCTATTTCAGTATGAAAAAAACTGATTTTAATTTAATTTAAGAATGAAAAAGCACATTTAATAAAGTTTACGGGTACTGAGAGACTGTGCTCTCTTTTTGCTGGTGACAGCAAGCTGGAAAGAGGGGGCAGGTTTATGAAAGAAGGGGGAAACACATAAAATTACTCATTTGTGTCTGATTTTAGTCTTCTAAACCTAACTCACTCCATGGCTCAGCCTTCTGTGAACTCCCCAGTGGCATCATTGGCATTGTTCCCATGATCTCTTCCACCACATCAAGGTCAATGCCATACTCCTTTCTTTAAATTGCAAAAATCCTCAATCAAGTCTCCCTGTTTCCCCAACACTCACTCCTTTGCTGTCCCTGGCCCTGCCACATCCACAGCATTTCTCCTCTGAGATGGATGAATTCCTGCTTCCCCCGACCTGGGTAGTTCAGGAATGGTCCCAGTTCACAGTGCACTGTGTGAAACCCAAGGGGAAAGGAATTCCTCAACAAATACATACAGTGGAGAAGCCCTCCCCTGTATCAGGTTTGCTGTGTGGTCAAGTAAAGTGATATTCTATTTAGTTTTTTAGATGTATAAACAGATTAAGTCCCAGGGAAAATACGCTCCCAAACTTCATAATATTTTATTAAACCACTGAAGTTTAATATAATCTTTTGGCTTCCACAGAAAAATTTTCCATTTCTTTTCTGAGCACCTTTGATTTTATTTTCTTTTAATTACCATTATCCGGAGTTAACAATCTAAGGTTTGCACTCCACCCAGAAGGGACTATCCAGATTAAAAGCGGGGAATTTTGCTGAAATACAGAAATATTGATGTGGCGGTAAGAAGTCAACAACACCTGGGCAGAAAACTCTGGATAAGCCAATGTGCAAAATTAATTCCGCTCAGCCAGGCAGTAACAAGGCTGCATTCCTCAGTTCCCAGCATTTATTACCTAAGACATTGGCCAGTCATGGCTTTTGTTAAGAGTTATTTCTCCTCCATCCTCTGCCTGTCCAAGCTGCCCCTCCATCCTGGGGGCAGCTCCATGGGGAAAGCTCTCATCAACTCAAGGCTCAGCATTGCGGCATGGACACAGCTCTGGATCGTCATCCGTGGGGTGTGAAGCTGCAGGAGAAGGCCAGCACCATGCTGAGCCTCAAGCACACAGCTTAGCCCCTGCCCTTCCAGTTCTGCTGGTTGAGGAATGACCTACAGGTAGTCTAGCTCGTGGAGAAAGCTGCTGGGAGCCAAGCAAAGCCCTTCAAGAAAGGCCCAGCGCCTGCATTCCAGCATCGTTAATTATGCTAATAATGGCCATCATTGTGTCATCGTTCTTAAGACAGCTGAGTAACTTCTGGAGGCTAAATCCACTGGTGTGAGCATTACCCAAGGTCCTCAGTGCAGCAGAGGAACTTCAAATGTTGCTTATCAGCCCCACGTACGACTTCCTGCAACTCAGATCAGCCCTGGAAATGGAAGGTCCTTCTTCACAGACACACCAGCCTCTCTGAGTTTCTCCATTAATCTCAAGACAATGGTGAGGCTGTAGGTTAAACTTGTTTGGCCAGAGTTTCTCCAGCTCATTTCTTTCATTCTTCCCCCAGCCACTGTGATTTAGGGCATGTGAGCAGCAATCTAAAGGAAATGACTGGGAGGTATTGGCTGGGGAGCCCTTACCTTCCCTTGTACAGGGCCTATGGAAGAGAATCAATAGATTTTTCTATCCAGCTCACTGCTGGGGATCCCCATGGCTGAGCACAGAGGAGATGGCAACGGAGTGAAAACATTCTCTTGTGAGGGACAGGTTTAAGAGTGTGGAGGAAAGAGGCCAAATGCTTCCTGTCAACAGGGCAAGCAATCATCAATCTAATTACTTACCTTGCTGCACACTCACAGCTCTCCAGGGCTCTGCAAAATGACCACCAATGGTTTCCTGGGATCCATGGCTTTGGGATGAGCCCTGAGCATAGCCCCCTGCAATTTGGGCAGGCTTCAGAGAGGAGCAGGGCTAGGAGAGGTAGAGGGAGCATCTCACCAGCGTCCCCAGCCCGTCACCAGCCCAGCAGCATCACCAGATCTGATGGAATGCCAGGGCTCATTCCCCTGCTGGGTTTTAATCAGCTCTATTAAGTTCAGACAGGATCTGTGGGCCAAAGTGAAGCTGCAGTCCAAGGACTGCAATTTAGGGTCACATCCTATCCCACAGGAACATCTCTACCCACCTGCCAGGGGAATTACAAGGACAAAACCAATGGCAATGATACACCATGACTTCAAAACCACCTCTCTGTTACCCTTTCCACTGACTCAAATGCAGTATTGTCCTGAGACCTAGCTCCTTTATTTCCCATAATGGAAGATTCAAGGTTAAATGAAGAAATTATTGGTATGACTTCTTCTGGGAGCTGCTGGGGCGCCAGGCACAGCCAGCTCTGCCTGTATGAATTGGATGTTAACCCTGTACATCTGAGTGAGCAAGATGTGAGCTCTCCCTGGTGTCTACAGTGACCCTCGTGTCTGGAAGATGCTGCTGATGTAGTAAAAGATTGCGCATACACATCTGGGATCATATCTGGGCTTTCACCAGCTTAGAAAAGCTTGTAAATGGCAGAATCGACCCTTCTCCAACAGAGCCTGGCCCCAGATGCAGCATTCCACACCAGATCCCTGAATAGTTTGGGCTGGAAGAGACCTTAAAGATTATCTCATTCCACCCTCCAGCCACAGGCAGGGACACCTTCCACTATCCCAGGCTGCTCAAAGTCCTGTCCAACTTGGCCTTAGACATTTCCAAGGATCCAGGAGCAGCCACAGCTGCTCTGGGATCCCAGGGAATGGGCATCTGAAGTCAGAGTTTTATGTCTGAACCACCTAAACCCCTCTCAGACACAATGTGCCCTGGATGGGGGTTTGTGGTGCACGTTGGACCCTGAGCATTGTCACTGCAGAGAACAATGCCACTGAGGAGCTTACACCCACTGCCTGGACAACCAAACTATCCCACTAGCCTGGAAAATTCATCCTGGTTTGACACCCCATATTTTACCAGCTTTACTGAAGAGAAAATTGTCATATGCTTCCACTTTTCAAGGAGCTGAGCTGTCCTTTTGATAGCAGCTGCCAGCATAAATATACATGAGAAACAGGTTTTCAGTTCCTGAGAAATGTCTAAAAATTGTAAACAATCCTCAAGTCATATGGGGATAAACAGTCAGAATTTCAATATTGTTTATAGTTTAAAAATGCAACAGTTGTCTGAGTCGAGTCAAGCCAAGTCCTTTTGAATAGATAATTTTCAAACATTTGGTTTCAATTCTCCCAAACTTTCAGTAGAGAAGTCCCATTCATGGAATATTTAGCTTACAATTCAAAATGAAAAGTATTACAGAGTAGAAAACTGGATCTTTTTATTTCAAATAATAAATGGCTTCAGATACTGAACCATCTTGAAAACCCTTTTTAGAAAAAAAAAGGAGAAACAAAACCACTCAGCAAGAAGTTTATCCAGGCTGTTCTCCTGCTGAAAATTTCAGTTTTGCTAAGTTAGTTTTTTGTTTCAGTTAACAAACAAGAATATTCCATCAAAAATACAGTCCTGCTTGTCAGGCTGAGAGCAGACATATCCCTCCCTGTCCCCCACCCTCCAGCCCCTCAGCCTTCCCCCCTCTTCAGCCCCCACTCCAGCACAGAGGTTCTGCAACAGGGAGAGTGGAAAAGAGAGTTCTTTAATTTCCTCTTTGCATTAGAGTTCATTAGGAAAAATCTGTAGGCCCCTCATTGTGCCTGCATTTGCATGTCTTCTGTGGATGTTTAAACTATATTTCCCTGTGGGTTTTTTTACTCTTTTCATGTGTCTTTCCTATATCACTGACACTGGATTGCTTCCCCGCTCACAATTAATTCCTGAAATAATTTATTTCAGTTCTGTCACTGTTCCTCAGCTGAACACAAAAATAATTTGCTAGTTCTGTCGGTAAGAAATTATTTATTTAAGCTATTTGTTGGTATTAGGGAATAATCAGTCAAGTTATATGGCAGGACTCCTTTTCTCAGGCTGGATGAGACATCTCTCAGGAAGAAAGGAAAAGTTACTAAAAAGCTTTACTGGATGCATTTTGGATGTTTCACTTCCCCTCCTAAAATCATAGAATAATGAAGTTTGGAAAATCCGTCTAAGATCATCAAATCCAACTATTAACCCAGAACTTCAAGGCCCACCACTAAACCATGTCCCCAAGGGCCACATTTGTACATTATTTAACACTTCCATGGATGGTGATTCCGCCACTTCCCTAGGCAAAAATGCACCAGACCTGATGGGTTTTTAATTCAGAATTTAGTTATTTATTCAGAGGATGGGCAGGCCCTGGCACAGGTGCCCAGAGCAGCTGTGGCTGCCCCTGGATCCCTGGCAGTGTCCAAGGCCAGGCTGGACATTGGAGCTTGGAGCACCTGGGCTTGTGGAAGGGGTCCCTGCCATGGCAGGGACTGCAACTGGATGGGCTTTTAAGTTCCCTTTCAACAAAAACCATTCTGTGATTCTAATAAATCAATGGACACTTTGGTTTGGATTATTGTTGCTGTCCTCTGATCCAGATTTCCTAGGCAGAGACAGGCATGAGTTTATGCACATGAAGGGGTGTTTGTGTGGGAGACTGCAGCGTTTGGAGCTCTGGCAAGTCCTCTGTGCAGAGGATCAGAGAGTTCCTGCCCTGAAACACAGTAGAGGCAGCAGAAAAAATGAAAAAAAAAAGGGCTCCAAGATGTTTCACTTGACTTTCTATCAGGCTCTTTGCTACCTGTGTGGCCTTGGCAGAGCACTGGGGTTTCTTGGATGTGAGCTCCCGTGCTCCTGTTGAATCCATCCCAAGGTAGGGAGCTGGCTGCTGGTCTGAGAGGAGATGCCAAGCTGCAGCTATTTCCTCCTTCCTCTCCCAACCCGTAGGCTGTGCTCCAGTGTGTCTGCTGAGAGAAGTTTCTTGTTAATCAAATCAAATAAAGATTGGAGGGATGAAGAGAGGAATGATTTGAGGGAGCTGCAGGTGGGGAGAGCCCACGTATTTGGAGTGCAGCAGCTGTCTCTGTGGGGTTCAGTCTTGCAGAAATGTCATTTGTCCTTCACCCCCCCTTCTCTGTTCCATTTCCAGCCTGGTCTTGGAGCAGTGAGGCTTTTCCACCACTTCCTTCCTCCCAGCCCTTCTCCTCCTCACACACACAGACACTCAGTGTGTTTGGGGGCATTGGCTAACAGCAGCCACCACGCTGGGCACACTGCTCACTGAGACCTGCCCACACACTACTTGGAGAAAACAGTGATTAATTCTGTCAGATACAGGGTTTGGGGACTTCCATGTCCAGCCCTTGGCCCTCATCCTTTTATGTACCAACTCTCCAAACCCAGAATGAAGCAGATGAATGAGCTCGAGGGTGTAAAAATCACTCTCTGCCTTAGTAATCTTTGTTCCAATTTATTGGCATATAAACTACCAGTTTCCTTTGGTAACTCTCTGTTGGAAACTCCTTTTCCAAGCTCTCCTTCCTTTCCAGCACTACCACACCCATGTCCAACCAGACATGACTAAGAACTCCTGCAACTCTCCATACACACAGGGTGTAGCTCCATCCTCAGGCTTAGATTCAGGCACTTTGCCTCATGGTCAATTGGAAACAGAGACATTCAATCATCCTCTTGGTCTTTTTGTACAACACCCTGCAAGCACAGAAATTCAGCCAGGTTTGAGAGGTATTGGTAGACGGGTGGACAGCTGATCTCTGCAAAGTGATCTGTGAGCTAGATCAGGAGGATTATTTATTCCAGGACAACTGGAGAAAATTTCTGCTTTTACATCAAATTCCTGGCTACCTTTTAGCAGGAGGCTACCATGCATAAGGAGCCTGTGCATAAGGTCTTGTTTGAAGATATCTGCACTTGCCATCCTTGCACTCAGGTTAGGTCCTGCAGAACTCCTTGTATCATCCACATCAGCTCACGTCCAGCCCAGCAAGGTCCTGGTCCTTCTGATTCCCTCTTCATGCTGCCAATCAAGAGTTGAGCTGGTATCCTGCAGCTGGTGGATCCAGCAGTCACTGCAGCCAGTTCAAGCTGCGAGGTTCAGTCTCCAAGGAGCCAGAGGAGACTGTGGATGGAGCTGGCTGGGACTTGGAGGCTGGGAACCTCTCCTGCCAGAGCCTTGTGCTGTGTTTCCACATCGAGTCAGCTCTAATGGGCAATGACAGCTCATGAAAGCTGCTATTCTTGGCCCTCTAAAGAGTTCATTGCCCCCTGCTCATCCCAGCCCCTCAATGAGATTCACTCTGGCTTCACTCCAAGCCCAGAGACAGAAGTGTCTGGAGAATCTGTGGCAGCTCCAGGAGCTGGTGCTGCACCAGGGTTTTTCATCAGTGCATCCCAGCTGCCCGTGGAGCACAGCCACCAGCTGGGTCCTGCCCCACTGCAGAGCCCAGGCTCATCCCAGCTCTCTTGTCCAGCTCATGATGTGGTTTTGGTGATGGTCACCAAGGCCTGTCTGTGCAAGTTTCTTCAGCATTTCCTCCACAAATCACTCCAGATGTGTTCGTGTCCTGGGACACACACAGAGCAGGCACAACCTGCACTCTGCTGTTCATCTGACCACTTTTGCCCCTCCAAAACCTAAATGCCTTCTCCAAGCCCAGGGGGTCCTAGATGTCCCTCTTTTCTCAACTTTGGTAGCTCTAAAAAACTTACAGTTACAAGACTTTTCATTTAAAAGAATTTCTGTTTTCATCACTGGGGTGGCTGCCTGCACAAAGGATCTGGAATTTAGGTAGGATCCTATCTGTAAAGTCCTGGGCAGTTGCATACCTTGAGATGTAGGCTGAGAAGCTGGAGAAGGATTCAGAGAAGACCCATGAGAATGAGTGAAACTCTGGAAAACCCTGGAAATCTGGCCCTGAATGAAGCAAAATCTATCTTGCTTAAAGGCAACCTTTTCTCACTTTGTAAGAGAAGACATCCAAGACCTGCAACAATCTGAGCCTGGACCAGGGACTTTGGCCTTGGCACCGTTTTGGTACTAAGTTTGATCATCTAAGTCTGGATATAATTGGCCTCTGTTGCAACTGGCCAGCTGTGCTATGGAGTGGGAAATAATTTTTCTATTTATACCTCAAAGTTCTGAGACTTAATGGATGGAAATTACTTTACTCTGCAGAAACACACCACCTAACTACCAGGAAAATAATTCCTACCCACAGGCCTAAGACTGCAAGACAGGCAGTCACATGAAAGGGTAAATACAGCTTTTTGAAAAAAAATCTCAAAGAAATCAACTTTTACCTCCAAAACCCTAATGTGGCATCATTTTACAAGGAAGGGGTTCCTGCAGACGATACTGAAGGAGAGGCTTTTCAGCAAGGATGACTTAGTGGATAATGAGATGGTGGCAGGGGGCCAGGGTGAGCTGCCAAGGCCTTTCCTCACAGAGTCCTGTGATCGCACCACAGCTGTGACCAGCAGGAAAGGACATAATTCTTTCATCACAATCTAACTTTTCTGGGCTCATCCATCTCCTGGGACAAGCCATCCCCCTCCCACCTTTGCACTCACTGAAAATGCTGCCCAGAAGGGAACTCACCAAAGCTCTGGAGCTGATCCATGCCATGCAGCACTAATGGGATGCTGTCTGCAGGAATGCTCATGCTCCATCAGCTGTCAAAGCCAAGGGGGTGACCTGGAATGGACCAAATTGGTGTCATCAGCTTCCTAAAGCCAGGTGCCTAAACTGAATCAGACACCAACCTGAGAAGAAGCAGGAGTGTTTAGATGTGCCTTGGGATAACATTCACAAGACAAGCAACAATTCCATCCCTGATATGCTGGAACACAACAAAGCTGTTTTTAGTGGCTGGCTGTTAAACAAGAACAGTCCAGTACCTCTAGCATACAATAACACTCTGTCTTCCATTGTGAGGGAAGAGAAAGAAGTTCCAAAAAGCCATCACTGAGATATTTAGCCAAATACTATCTCATAGTTTTTGTGCCTATGTCCATCACCTACTCATCTTCCCTTTAGCTTTTTGCTAAGGACCTAGAGCATGTAGATTGTAGCCATCCATCTCTGGTGCTGTCACAGTGGAAACCTCCAGATGAGCTCAGTGTTCAGGTTTTCCATGAGAGTGGGACACTGTGTGGCTGGGATTTTGAGAGGGGCTGGGCTGGGAGGACCTCGAGCTACTACTGACTCTGAAGAGGAAAGACCAAGGACCAGGGGATCTGTGTCTCCCTGGAAGGATTTACATTTCCACAACAGACTTTCAGCAGCATTAATAGCCAAAGCCTAAGAAGCAAAAAGTCTATTTGTGGGTAATAAAGGCAGACAGATGCCCCCCGCATGCAAAATGCCAGTGCCTCTGAGACAAGAGGTTTTAAATAAATAATAATAAATCCTAGAGCTGAATGCACAGTTGCTATTTGCATCATAAATAAATGAGGAGGCTTTTATTTACTCATTCTGGAGGCAGAGCACAAACTAGAGGAAATCCTCAGAGCTCCCACACCAGAGGTTGTCATTAGCTCAGCACAACTCTCAGTCCCCTCCAGCTCTTTGCCCCGGGAGATGCAGCCACTGCTGATCAGTGAGAGGGAGAACCCACACAAGGTCTCCATCACAATGGAGAGCTCAGCTCTCTGCTGGAAAGCAGGGCTGTGGAAAGTGACCTGGATATCCTGGTCAATGGCAAGTTGGACATGAGCCAGCAGTGCCCTGGCAGCCAGGAGGGCCAACCCTATCCTGGGGGCACCAGGCTCAGCATTGCTGGCCAGCCAAGGGAGGAGGTTGTGCCACTCTGCTCTGCACTAGAGCAGCCTCACCTCCAATCCTGTGTGCAGCTTTGGGCACCACAATAAAATAAAGATATTAAATTATTGGAAAGCATCCAGAGAAGGCCATGGAGATGCTGGAGGGTCTTGAGGAGAAGCTGTGTGAGGAGTGTCTGAGTGCACTTGGTCTGTTCAGGAGAAGACTGAGGGGAAACCTCAGACAGTTGCAACTTCCAGGAGAACAGCTGCCATGAGGATAGGTGACAGCTTAGCCAAAGCAAACTGGTTTGGTTTCCCAGTAAAACATTCCTTTTTAGCTCAAAAAATTATTGGTTTCTCTTTTGGGACATGCACATTAGAGTATGGCCTCTTGCAGTAGAAGGAGAATAGGTTTCCTATGAGACCTGGTGGGTCATTTATTCATAGAATTTCAGAATTATTTGGTTTGGAAGGGACCCCAAAGAAGAATTCCACTCTCTGCCATGGGCAGGAACACCTTCCACTATCCTAGGCTGCTCCAAGCCCCAATGTCCAACCTGGCTTTGGACACTTCCAGGGATACAGGGACACCCACAACTTCTCTGGGCAACCTATGCCAGGGCATCTCCACCCTCAAAGTCAGGAATTTCTTCATAAAATCCAAAATCTGTCCTACTAGTGTGTAAATTCAGACCCCCTTTTTTCCATACCTGCAGGGCATGGTCCAAAGTCCCTTTCCAGCTCTCGTGGAGTCCCTTTAACCACTGGAAGGGGCTTTAAGGTCTCCCTGGAACCTTCTCCAGGCTGGCATAAGAGTTGCTCAGGCAGGAGGAATGCTGGCTTGAACTTCTCCAGGGCACAAGACTTTGTAGCTTTATCATTTCCTATTTTTAAACAGCTGGGGTTTGGGCAGCTTTCTAGGTCACAACAAAATTAAGAAAACCAAAATTTCTTCTGTTGGCACTGTCCGTGTCATGGACAGCACATGGGTGATGCATTTCAACTGAAAAGATTAAATATTTTCTGTCCTATAAACAACTACAAAGAATCTCTGAGAATAGGAAATGTCAGAATTCTTACTAAGAGCAGAATTAGTGCCTGCCTGTAGCACATCATGCTGCCTTCAGCCAGCTTTTTATATGTGATATCAGCAGCTACAGACAAGCTGCAAATAGTTTCCTATCTCCTCTATCCTGCAGTCTCCAGGAACTTATCTGACTTCCTTAGAACTGTTTTGGACTTTCATTGGCTGTGCTGCAACCAGGAGAGAGCAGCCAGGGTAGACAGGCAAGGAAATCTTGCTGCTCCAAAATCCAAGAAGTCAGGTTCTTTACACAATGGAACAATAGAGGAAATGCACTGTGGAGCTCTCCCTTTCCTTGGCAAAAATCTGCATCCCTCTTCCAGCTTGAGTGGAGCTGTGGGGATTTTTGGCAGTGGAGCATTGACTCCTCTCTGCTGTTGGTGGAAGCGGAGATGCTGAGAGCAGAGCCCTGTCCCTGTCCTGACCCCAGCAAGAATTTAACTGCCCAGTTCAAGAAAGCAACACATTCCAGTCTGGATGGAAGGTGAGCGCATCACTGGCCAGACCACTGGCCAGACTGGGAGCAGCCTCGGATGCCTTGAGAAGGCTGACCTAGAACAGAGGCTGGACAGAGTTAAGAGCAAAGCAGGGATTTATTGAAAGGCCTTAAAGGACACACTTGGGCAGTACAAGAGCCTGGCCAGGGCTACACCCAAGATGGGCCTAAAATGGTCACAAAATGGACAGCTGGTCATGAGGTCGCACATTTTTATAAGTTTTGGTCCATCTGCATATTGGGGTAAATTGTCCAATCACAGCTCCAAGTTATGAAATCCCATCCTTCTTGTTTTCTCTCTTCAGCCACAGTTGTTTGTGCTTTTGAGCCTAAAGCTTGTAACCATTGTCCTTGGTACCAAACTAGAAAAGGAAAATTGTTTTGTCTTCCTGCTCTGTGGAGAGCTCATTAACACTTGATATGAAACTTAAAACTGGGTAGTACAGAATATGAAAAATATGAAAGCTGAAACTTAAGGCATCACCTCTGCTGAAACCTGCCAGTTCCACCATTCTCCCACCTGTTGCAATTAAGCAGACAGGACTCAGATTTTTCATGCAGAAAAAGCTCCATCTTTATTACATACTTCATATTTTTATAGGATTATCAGAAAGCACTGTGGTAGATCTAATTGGCTGACAATACCTTGACAGTCAGTTTATTGGTCAGTAAATGGTACTTTGCATATCTATTAAACTTTTTTATTTTTGATTAGTTTACTTATTTTTTGGTTAGTTTACTTATTTTTTGGTTAGTTTACTTATTTTTCTACTGATTCTCATGGGGCAGATTTCTTGTTTTCACAGGTGCAGATTTTTCTCGCCAGAATAAGTTATTTAAACTGATTGTCATTCCTCTGATTCTTTCTCAGAGGACTTAGCAGGCTAATTGCATTTAGCCAAAGTAGCAAGCCTAAACCACGATTTTATAAGGCCTTTCTTTTATAATATCTTTACCTGTATGCAACACACATGCCTGCCCTTGCCTCCTGAGCCCAGCTCTCCCCATCAGATGCAGCATTCCTGAAGACTTCTCAGGCCATTCCCTAATCTCTGCTAATGGATGGGATTTTGTCATGATCATCCCCTTAAGGTCTTCCAGATAATCTTCCATGGCATTTATGGCTGCTCTCTTGCACACATATCTCTAAAAATACACCAAGAAATGAAAGAAATCAGCTCCCCAAATTTTTTAAAACCAGAAAAATAAATGATGTGATTAATTATTCTGAAAAATACTGTTTATTGTTCAGACTCTATAAAATAGAATGCCTGATTAATTAAACTATCTGAGAATGTGCTGTTTTTCATTGCAGCACAATCAAGACCTAAATCTGTGTCTCACTCTCCCTCCTCTGAGCTGGAAATGGTTTAATATTCCATCTTGTTTTAAATTATACACATCAAGTTTATAATAGGAAACTGTCTAATTTGTTGCCAAAACCTGCTCTGTAAGATCACCTATTAAACTGCATTTATTTTTCATGACAAACAAGAAAAATGACAAAACAGCTACTGAACATCTGCTAACAAGGACCAAATGACTCCCCAGGCACTGTTTCTGTTGTGCAGGGGTTGTGTCGTTGTCCCCTCACTCACCAGATGCCCAAAGGAAGACAAGGGGCTTTATAAAACCCAGTGTCAGCCCCGGAGAGGTCACAGCTCCTGCTGGGTATGAGAACCTCGTCAGGTCTGGTGAGGTCCAAACAAGGAAACTCAGCCCTTACATGAAACAAGGTGGTGGGAGAGACCCTGGCTGGTGTTCAGCCTCTTGCATCATCTTGGGATGAGGGAGAAGGAAAGCAAGACTGATGTGAGATGAGTTTAAGCTGAGGTTTGGAGCTGGTCAGGAGGGGGCTGTGAGAGGAGCTGGTTCCTCAGTCAGTCCAATCCTCCTCCCAGCCCTGGGGATGAGACTCCTCCTAGTCCTGAGGGACCCTCAGCTGGAACAAGTCATGAATCCTGACTCCCTCAGGAAAGACTGGCCCAAAAACCAATTTTAAGAAGCATTCTAAGCTTGTGGGTGAGCATAGGGCACAGAAAAATTTCCTTCACTGTCTGGAGCCCCACCAACACCTCCAAAGTCTTTTAGCAACACAGACTGTCGGAAACACCTTCTACTACTCAGCAAGCCCACCCAGGCTGGGTGAAACCAATATGTACCTCAAGATTTAGGTCATCCAGACAGCAGGACCACTCCAGGAATGTCCAGGAATGAGGTCCAGGAATGTCAAGCCAGTGGGTGCCCATTTCAGGAAAGAGGGGGATAAACAGGCCTCTGAGCAGACAGAATTTCAAGATTTGGGGCTTTGTCAAAATTCTGGAGCTTTCCTAGCGGGTACCAGCACAGTGCAGGGCTGTGCTGGTCCGTGGATCACTCTTTCCTCTGACACACCATATCATCCTTCCTCCTAACTTACCATGCTCAAAAATGGTGGGGTTTTTGTCTGTAAAGTGTGACCACCTGCAGCTACAGCTTAGAGGAGATGCAATATGGTCCCTCAGTACCCACCGGCCCCTCCTCCATGCCAGCTCCTCCCTGCCCAGCCCCACAGCAGCTCTCAGAGCACGGCAAGGCCAAGAACATCCCCAGCAGGATATTCCTCCCTTCCTTCCCCACCCTCAGATTTGCATGGCAAAGTAGGGAGATGCTGTAAATGCAAAGGCAGTCTCCATCAACTGCTTTTCCTCTAACCCTGCTACCCCTTGACCCTAGGTCTGAACCAGACAGGCACAGGGGCAGGCTCATGCACATCCATTCCTAATGTCCATGTTTTATCCCTGGGGATGATGGCAACAAGGAGACCCTCCAGTGACCAATACAGACATGCCCCTGGCAGCATGGGCTGTGTTATACGAGTGTCAAACTTTTCATCTCCAAAGAAAGAAAGCCAGGCCTGTGTGGAGAGTGGGAGAGCTCTTGGAAGAACCCCTTCAGCTCAGTGTTTCTTCAACTCTGCCAGACACTGAAACAGCCCTGGGATTTCCCGTATGAGCTTTGACTTTGGAGGTTTCCTGTAGCTGAATCATTACTTATTATGGCACTGGGCGACTGTTCTGCCTGGCCCTTTGCCACCACCATGGAAGTGGCCTCGTTCTGTAATGCTTTGGGTTTCCCCATTAGAGGAGAACAAGCCTGCCCATGGTTCCTTGGCAGAAAAGCAGGCTATGACATGAGATCTGTGGCCAAAAATCACCATAAACCCAATGCTATTTAATTTTAAATGATAGCTCCATTTACACTGCAGTGAGAATGAAGAAAGGCCTTCCCCTACAATCCTATTTGTTTATTTTTCCATGCTTGGTACTAACAACAGCAAGTTTTTAACTCTGGACACGTCAACCATAACAATAAACTCCTTTTGTTCTGCATGAGTAGGTAGACACATGAATAATTTAACCATGGATTAATCAACATTAAATTAGAAGTTTAATCAAGACCAACTATGACATATTTCCCTGAAAGAATTACAGACCAAGGCTCTGGCTCTGGTTTCACTGCACTAAAAGGACACACATATCCCCAGTGAGGTTTCAAACAAACCAGGGAACATCACCTGGCTGCAGCAGGAAAAGCAAGGAGAGTCCCAGGCTGGAGCTTGGTGCTCCTGTGCTGTGCTTGCTGTGAATATGGAAACACCATGGAAAATGCAAGGAAAAGGGGCAGAGTAACTCAGCTAGTGGATATGAAAAGAGCATAAACACTGGGGCTAGGCAGAGGCCACTGTGAGGAGCAACCATGCACAGGAGGCAGGAAAATCACAGCTGGTGTAATCCCCCAGGTAGTGGGAGAGACCTGGTGAATCAAACAGTGGAGAGAGAACCATCTATGAACACAGAGAGAGCCATCTATGAACACAGAGAGGTTCATCCATTAACATAGAGAGGTTCCCCCATGAACACAGAGAGGTTCATCCATGAACACAGAGAGGTTCCCCCATGAACACAGAGAGGTTCATCCATGAACACAGAGAGGTTCCTCCATGAACACAGAGAGAGCCATCCATAAACACAGAGAGCCATCCATGAACACAGAGAGGTTCCCCCATGAACACAGAGAGGTTCATCCATGAACACAGAGAGGTTCCTCCATGAACACAGAGAGAGCCATCCATGAACACAGAGAGGTTCCTCCATGAACACAGAGAGCCATCCATTAACACCTTCTGGACTCACAGTAGGACCAAAGAACCACATTTCTCTCGTGCTGTGTGGGAGCCCTCAGAGTCAGGCAGAGCTCTTGCTGCTGCTCAGCCTGTGGGAGCTGGACCTGGTGGTTTCAGGAGTAGGCCAGCACCTGTCCCTCTGAGGTGCTGCTGGGCCATGGGAAGGGCGGTTTTGATGCTCAGTCTCTGCTCCCCAGACACACGGTTGAGGATTCACGTAGGTCTTTTCACTGACAGGGAACATTTCTGGCCTCAGCCAGAAGATTTGTGACAACAGCTGTGAAGCTGCAGTACTTTATGTTTCCATTTTCAGAGAAGAACTAAAACCACAGAAAACACTGATGCATCTTTTACCATTGCACTTCCAACACCTGAGGTGCAAAATATGTGGCATACACTGGCACATTTCTAATACCATCAACAACAAGGAAAGCAGATGCTGACATTCAGCTCCTCTCAAGCAGCATCAGCCTCTTCAGCATCCACATTTCACCAGAGAATTTTGAAGGAGAAAAATTCACTGGTTACAAGCTGAAATTCGATGGCAGCCAGGCAAATCCTCCCTCTCTGGACCTTTCAAAACACTTTCTGAAGCCCTTGTGCAGCCCAGGCCTCACTCTGCCCACGACCTCTGATTTATTACCTGTTTTAAAGGACTTTATGGCTGTTTCTGCAGTGGGAGATCAGCACAAAGGCTCAGGCCACACTGCTGGCTCAGGGCTGCATGTTTGTTCCTCTCCAAAATTCACAGCCACAATGATTTTATTCCAAGCAGCCAGGGCACCCTACAGTCCAAATGGTTCATTATCTCCAACTTTCTTTAAAAGGTCAAGAAATACTCTCTGCTGGGCAGATAGACTAGAAGCCATGGAGTCTCAGGATTTGTAACACAAGATTATTAAATTGCAAACCCTGAGCAGAGACAACACCAAAAGTTCGCCTGAAGTTTTTAAAGAAGGAAAAAAAGATATTTTGAGAAAACTAATTTTTCCCATTTTTTTACCCAAAAACCCCCCCCAAAAAACAGTTGGCTTGCAAAGCAAATAATTCTGCTTTCCAAATAACTTAATTTCTCATTCTTTATTTATTTTCTGACCTGTTGACTCCCAGGCCCTTCTTCCCTTTTCCTACATTTTTCTCCATGCAGCAGCTATCAGAGAAAAGAAGGAAAAGACGAGAGTAGGAACTCCCTCCCCAAAAGTTAGCTATTCAACAGTTGTTCAGCTCCCATTGCCTTTGTGTCAGATTGAGAAACTCAAAGCTCATAAAGACTAAGTAGAAACTCAAAGGTCATAAGGACCAGCTGCAAGTGCAGGAGAAGCTCCTCGTGCTGCAAGTGAACATCTTTGGGTCCATGGCTATTTTGGGATGGATTGGCACCCACATCCTGTACTAAAGTCCCACCTGGTCACCAGGAATGGGATCACAAAAATAGAAATAATAGCCTAGCATTAAAAATCCACATCCTCTCTTCACCTCTTTGCTACTGAATCTTGCTGACTGTTTAAGCTAGAAGAGACCAAATGAAGACAAATGAACTTAATAATGACGAGTCCCCAAAAACAGAAAACCTCTGGGACTTTGTGGTGCTTTCACAAAGTGCAGATCCAACTGCTGTGAAATCCAGAAGCAAAATTCCTTGGCTGGCAAACAAGCAGTTTGGCTCCAACTTTCATGGACTGGGATGCTCAGGAACTGTTCCCGTACAGCCCTGAGTCCTCATTACCCTTTGTACCTCCACAGCTCTCCATGGAGCATTGGACAGGAGTCATGAATGCCAGCCCAAAATTCCCAGCCTGGCAACACTCAGCAGAATTCAGACTTTAACCTCTACAGAGCTTTATGGAGCCCAAGCAGAGTTTTATTGACTCCAGTAGCTGCCTGAACAAAGCACTCTTTGTAAACCCCATTAATTTCCTGCTTTCAGCAAACACTTTTCCCTTCCACATTGTGATTATCTGCCAACAAAGCAGAAACCACTGGACAGACAGGATCCACTCCCAGGGCTTATAACACCCATTTCCCTGTCACAGTGGCACAACTGGTCTATTTTAGCAGTCCTAGGAGGAGAGGGACAATGGGTACAGGGGGAGGTTTCAGGCTGGAAGAAGAGGGGCAGGGGAAGAGATGATCTCTGGGATGATGCTCTTTCCCAGATTCTCTGCTTCACTTGCTGCTGAAGTAGCACAAAGGCTGAAGACAGTGGCTGCACACCTGGAGGTGCTGCAGCAGGCAGGGAAGGATGGCTGAGTTTTCCATCCTGGGTTGTGCAGCCTTAGCAGCCCTGTGCCTGTTTGCAAAGAGCTCCCATGCCATGGGCCCAGCTGCAGTCTCAGCTGGGCAATTCAATCTCAGGCTTCCAGTTCCCACAATGACGAGAGTTGGTCAGGGACAGCCACCACAGCTGGTGAATCTGCACAGCAGGAATGCCCATCTTGCCAAGCTCTGGGACATCCTGGGCTTCAAGTGGTTCCAGGGAAGCTTCTTGAACGAAAAAGTGGTGCTCCAGAGGATCCCCACATCTTTACAAACACACACCTGACCACTCTGCCACAAGCAGATCTGTACTGTCCCAGGAATAGAAAGACAAACAGACCTGTACTATTCCCATAGAAAAAATCCCCATGTGATGGATCCCAGTAAAATCTCCAAAAGGCCACACAGCTCCATCACTCGGAGCAACCTGAACCCCCTCCAAAAAGTTACTTTTAGGTGGTACAAATATCTTTACACACTTCAGAGCACTTGTCCCTGGGACCTGAACCCTTGTTGCTGTGACCCTGTGGAATTTTCCCCTCAGATTCCCTGACACTCACACATTGCCCAGAGCTGGCTGCTTCTGTCCCAGACACCTGCCTCGGATGGGGATGCAGCTTATTACCCCACCCTCAACCAACTGTACTTGTGCCCTTTCCACTGCACTCTTTCACCTTCAAGATGGGTGTCTGTCCTCCCCATCAGCTCAGAGAAGACTTTCCCCTGGGAGAAAGGGCTGCTTGAACCCAGGGAAGCAGCCCTCGGAATGTCCAACCTTGCTCAGGGTGTCCTGGGTCCTTTAACTCGTGGCCCAACCTAAACAGCACTTAAACACCATCTTCTTGCTCCCTGCTCACTTTCCTTTTGTCACCTGCAAATTTAGATTAACAAGGAGGTTTGACAAAGTGCTACTGTATATGTTAATAAACCCATTAGTGTCGGCCCGCCTGACATATAACCTGCACAGCCTCCAGTGTTTACTTATATGATTGTCAAAGCAGGGGAACATTACTTTTTAATGACATTTCATATCACTTCAGTTGAAGTAATATCCTGGGACACGATAATCAGAAAGCCATTTAGCCACAAAACTATGTGCTGAATCGAGGCTGGTGCATGAAAAAATGCTCATTTTGTCAGAATTAAAACATTCGTGTTTGCTTCATAAGTTGTAAGTGCACTTATGGAAGAGAAACATGTGAAATATTTATTGGAAGCAGCCAGGCTCAGGTAAATGTGGCTTCTAAATTAAATGCTAGGAAGGGTTATTATTCTAGTCACTGTCTCTTTTGCATGTGATAGATCAACTGACAATTCAAATGTATGAAATGCTTAATAAAGCAACAAGATTTTAGAACTGCTCTTTAAAGAACAGTTCTGAAGTGGTATGAGTAGCCATAACTAGCCCTGCTGAATTTATTGCTGCTTTCAGAGTCAGGGAATGGCTGCAGGACAGACTGACAGGGAGTTTGATTTTATAGTGCACCTCACATGCTCCAGGTGATTCCAAAATGCCTTATAAAGTAATGAGTGTGGTACAATGACAGCAGTTGCACAAGGACTGAAATTCTGCTGCTCTTAATAATGGTTCTCTCCCCAGCTTGGCTGTCCAGGATCATCTCTGAGATCTGCACTGAACTTTAGGGGCAGCAGATAGAGGAGCAAAGGATGCTCATCCAGGGGAAAGGAAACTGAGGACCTCCCTGAAACATCCTCAGAGCTGCACTGTCATTGAATAAAACAAAGACATTATCCTGGTTCAGATACATAAATTAACAATAAATGAATAATTTATCCTTTTTTTTTAATAAAGAACCAAGGGGATCCCTTTTTCAATCTGGTCAGAACAACCTTTCTGATAGAAATCATAGCAATTGATTTAGTTCAAGTCCCCTTTGGATGGTGGAGAGAGCTGATTAAAGCTATTCATGTACTCCTAATAGGAGCAGGATACCTTTCTGTCATTATTTTTATTATTTTACTGTGATTACTATCTGTTTATCCATCCACTCATCCCCCTTTCTACCATCCCAGCACTGGCCACATATGTATGAATACAAATTCTTACTATCTTTTTGTTCCAGGACTTCCAGGAAGAAAAAAAACCGACAAAAAGTCCCCAAAAAAATCCAACCCAAACCAAACTCCATGAATTTACTGGGTATGGCATTCAGTGCCATGGTCTATTTGAGGTAATAGGGCATGGGTTGGACTTGATGATCTTGAAGGTCTCTTCCAACCTATTCATTCTGTGACTTCTGTGAATTACAGGATTTTTTAATAGAATGTGTGAGAGTGTCAGTGTGTCTGTGTGTGAGAAAGTAGTGGCAGATCTGTGGGTGGGGTGTACGTGGGAGCATTTGGCTGTGACAAATGCACAAAGGGAAGGCTAAGCAGAAAAAAAGAGACTTTGTGTTTTGTGTTGGACCCACTGGGCTCTTACAAAGTTACTTTTAGGTGGTAAACCTCCCTCTGCCACAGAAGCATCTGGGTCTGAGACCCTGGGAACCCCTCTCCCACTCTCACAAGCACATCTCTACCTGGGAGTCAGGTCTTCTTGAACTCACTGGCCTCACAGCAGTCAGAAATTTTCCTTCACCAAATAATTAGACCATGATAAGAGGAAACAAAGGGCCCTTAGAGCAGTGAGGGCTGCAATAAGAGATGAATTATTAGGCCAAGATGGAAATCTCTGTTGATAAATGACTGGCCCCAAGCAAGGAAGGACTCAGCAAAACACAACGTCATCCTTGTTGTGACACAAGGAAGAGGAAGGAACAATATTATAAGGCACAACAAAGACTCCGTGCCGCCACCTTGTCAATACTTTTACCTCTTTCTTTGCATCAGTTATAGCACCTAAATGTGGTGTGCAGGATGTTGTGTCTGGTTCTGGACCTGGTTTGAAACCATGGAGAGGTCCCTGACAGATACCACCATGGGGAAGGAGGGTAGAGAGAAGCTGCCAACATATCCCAAGTATTGGGGCCAAAATCCAGTAGATCATCACAGCACTTCAAAGTTAATGCTCCAGCACTGATCCACAGCAGTCTGGGAACACAAAAAAGGAGAGAGAACCAGGTTTTTCCCTTTCTCCCCTTCTGTAGGAGTCTGGCTCAGTAGAGTGGGTGATGCCTCATCCTCCAAGTGAAAAGGCTGCCCTTTATTAATGCCCAGTTCCTGGGATTTTAAAATTCTAGTTCAGGGAGGGGAAACATCCACTGGTGTCACTTAAAATAAACCTGACAATGAGGCAGTGGGTAAAGCACTGAAATCAGCAGGTTTTAACATTGCAGCTGTTCCTGGGCTTTGGGAGGGGAGGATAAGAATGTTTTTATGTCAACAAGGCGCAAGAAGAAACCAGTCCTCTATGGATTGGTACCCAGCCATGATCAATAACACTATTGGAGTTCCCTGTAGCCTGGAATGCAGTTATCCCTGGGGGCTGGTACTTGTGCCCTCTGGTACCACTATTTTTACTGGAAGAATTAACTAGAAGAATGTACATATATGTATTTATATGTTGTGTATACCTATATACACACACCTTTAAAAAGCTAAAATGGCTTGATCTGGAACTGCTAAATCTTTCTGTCTTTATCCTCCTCCAGCAACCACTACCAAAACATACCTCTCCATCTAATGAGATTAGCAAGGTACTATGCTAGATCTTTATTAGTTAAAGCTGACCATACTGCTAAACTTAGCCTGAATTGTAATGAGCCCACTGCCAGAGTGAGGAGTGCAGCCAGCAAGCAGATTTATTCCAAATAGGTCTCTGCCTCAGGGAATATGCTTCTTTCTCTTTAACTCCCTGAAAACTGGTAGCCAAAGTTCAGCTCTCCTTACCTGTGGTGCAACTGCTTCCTGCTCACACTGTCCTTACAGGCGCTTAATTCCACTGCTGTGATGATTTGCAATAACACAAGGTAAGAGAGAAATGAATTTATTTGCTCTGATGGCTCACAGCAGGATTTAGCATTGGGGACAACTATACATGGCAAGTCCTGCCTTCTCTGCTTTACTTGACTGGCAGATTGGAGAGACCAAAATATCAAATATTGATACTCTTGAGTGTTGATATCAGCAGTACTTATTTCTACAGGCATCTTCTGCCTTCAAAGAAGTTAGTTTGGATCCCAATGCTTTATTTTGTAAAATGGAGGCAGGGAAGAGCAAGTGAGAGTGAGAGGTTCTACTATTAAACAAAGGATGCTGGCCTACCCTTACACATTGATGTGGCCCATCAGAAATCTTTCAGAAGACCACATGGCTTTCCCAGGTCATGGCCAGAACTTCCTTTTAAAGGTCTCAGGAGGACCAGCATGTGCCTTGGAGAAGGAGCAGAGGCCAAAGCATGGCCATGGACGAGTGTTTCACTGCAAAAGAGTTTCTTGCTCTGGAGCAGAAATGGCAAGCATATGTAGAAGAGATCTGGTTACCATCAGCCCATTATTTATAGCACAGCTTTCACACCATGGATTATATCCATTCATGCTTGTTCTTTTGGGCTCTCTCAGCGCTCTGCTGCACTTCCTCCTCACCTGAGCAATGAATCTGTGTGTTTCACCCTGCCATGATCAGGCTGTTCACATCTCATTTAGTTGTGTGTTCACTAAATGTGCTCTGCAGAGCTTGGCTGCTCCTGAAAAGGGGATTTGCAAGCACAGTATCTCCAAAACATCCTTCTGAGCCTTGGACCCAGGCTAAGACAGCCTAGTTTACCAGCTGTGCACAAGGGAGAGATCTGGAGCCTTTGATTCATGGGCCCCAGAGGACAAACTCACTCTCTACAGCTGGATCAACTGAAAACTGGCAAGGAGGAGAATACAGCATGGTGGAACAGCCAGGCACTGTGCTCTGCTGCTGCACTCTGACAGCAAGGACTTCACATCAACTCCTACCTTGGCCGACACGCTGGACACTGCAAAACCTCCTGTGCTCAAACCATTCCAGAGAGCAGAACTCTCTGTCTGGGCCTGAAACAAGCACCTCCCCAGCACAATTAGTGAGGAAATCTGCAGCCCATCCACATGCTGATTACCCACATCGAGCAGAGTGAAGGTGGTAGGTCCATCTGGCATGCCTGGAATCATCCAACAGTGTTCTAAGCACTGAGGTTCAACAATGGCTGTTTGGTCTCTGCTGTTGATTGAATGGGATTTGTTGCCCATAATAAAACTCCTGGCATGTGATCAGCCTCTGTATATAAACCCAAATTACACTACAAACATCCACGGTACTGTAAAACAGCTCTAAAACACTGTTAAAACAGGGACCATCCCAAGTCCAGGCATTCTGAAGAGCCATGAGAAATCTGGCAGCCCTGTTTCAGTCCCCTCTAGGTAGACTTGCAGGTGGAGAACATGGCTGATGGTTGTCCTTGAAAGTTCCTGGCCAATGTCTGAATCCCAGCACAAAGGCTGAGACAATTTCTGAGATACCTAGAACCAAACAACAGAAGGTGACACAGCACTCTGTCCCTGAGGCCACAATAAACAGCATCAAACAGTTTAATTCTGCTGTATTTCACTGGCAAAGCAGGGCATGAGACTACATGACTAGCATGTCTTCCTCCCAAACTCACAGAGAGAAAGCTGACAGAAGCCCAGACCTCTCAATCATACCAGGGGCTCCATAACCACAAGAGATGTATCATCACAGTCACCTTGTGGACACCAGCACCTTAAATCAGCATTAATTTAATTTCCAAAAAGCCACTTAAGAGCTTTGACTGAGCAAGATATTCTCAGGAGAGGAGGTGACAGATTTGGTCTACTGCAACAGTGGTTCTGTTTAGGGGAGATGGATCTTAGGTCCTTTTTCTGGAATTTGAGGCCCTGATTCAGGTGCCTAAATGGAGATAGCTGCATCTAGTGCCTCTGCGGATGTGGCAGATCTGCCAGTTCCACACAGAGGTCTCATGATGGCAAGACGGGCTTATTGGGCAACCAAGTAGTATCCAAGCAGGAATTCAGAAGAAGAATGAAAGTACAGATTGAGGGCTATGGGGTGGAGCAGAGCTGCTCACACTGGGATACTGAAGGTGCTTAATAATTTAGTTTATCAAAAGAAGAGGAAGTATCTCATTAAAGATGAAGAGCACTTACTAAAGATGAGATCTCGTATAACAGAACTCTCTTTAATCTAACAGACAAAGCCATATCAATATCCAATGGCTGGAACCAAAATTAGACAAATTCAGGCTGCAAAGAAAGTGCCAGTTTGTAATTGAAAGAGTAATGAGCCATTGGAATTACTCATCCTGGGCTGTGATGAATTCCCCACCATCTGAGTGGATGCTGTTCTAAAATGCACCACACTGCAGACATATATTTCTGTGTTTCAGAAATAATGGTAAAGCTTTTCCAGCTTACATGAGGTTTTTTGTGTTGCAAAACACAAGGAAAAGATGTAGCAGACTGCTCAGTTACAGATGGAGAAGGAAAGCAGAGTGAGTGTAAGTGGAAGCCTCTGACAGGCATCCCTTGAGAGGCTCCCTGGAGCAGAGGCTGGGCAGAGTTAAAGGAATAAAGGAGGGATTTATCAAAAGCCCTTCACAGGATGCACCTTGGGCACTGCAAGAGCCCGGCCGTGGCTCCAGCCAAGATGGGCCCTGGCTCAGGAGTTTCACACTTTGCTGAGTTTGGGGCCATTTCCACATTGGGCTTCATTGTGCAATTCCAGCTCCAGCTGCTGCAGTGCCACCCTCCCAGGCTGCTCTCCTCAGGTCGCTGCTGTTTGCACTTTTTGGGCCTGGAGCTGCAGCGTGGCCTTGGCTCTGGGGCTGGGAAAGGATTGCTGGCTGTGACTGAGCTGTGAGGAGAACTCGCTGACACTGGCTATGGAGCTCAGAGTTCTGTACCAGGGCACTGCAGAGCCTGCCAAATAGGAAAGAGAAAACTGAAAACATCAACAAAACTATGGACAGGACGTGGAATGCTTAATGTGGGGGGAAAAACCCCCACACAGTACCATCATTGCGTGTCTGTGATGTGTCCTTCCACTCTGCAGAGCAGCCCCAGCCCTGGAGCAGCTTGCACTTTGCTGGCAGCAGCCTCAGCAAGGTGACACTGAGAGTAAACTGAGAGTAAACAAGGTCAGGTGAAACACAGAGCCCATCTCAGCCAACACCCCCAGGAGCATCTCCAGCAACACCTCTAAAGATGCTCCTTACAAGAAGTCTGAGAAGAACAGGACATCCTGGGGAAACATGGCTTTGATCAGCTTCCTGCACTTCCAGTTAGAGCCCTCCCCAGAGCCAGCCTGCCAGGACTGGGCTCTCTCCATGCCTTTATCCAGTCCAGCTGTGCTCTCGGAGCCCTCAGAACACCCCCTGCACCATGGATCAGCGCTCCACAGGAAAACTGCTCCCCTCCTTTCCCCACCCATTCCCATCTCTTGCACATGACATAGCACAAAGTACACGTGAGAGGTGTATTTTCATTTTATTTCCAGCAGGCAGGAAAAAGAGAAAATTGTAGGGGAAACAGTCACATGCCAAGACATCTCAGTGCTTATCCTAGGCTAGGATACCTCCTCACTGAAAAAGTCTGTATGGCCAGCTTCAAGGGTATGTAACAAAATTTGGGAGGAAGTGAAGACAGAAGTAAAAGCTGAACTCTCTTTCTGTTGGCTGGGGGAAAGAGGTAAAGCCTGGAAGGAGGCGAATAAATTATTCCTTTGCTGCTGTTGCCCTGAAGTGAAAGGCACAAAAATCAATTCACCCTACTGGAAAACAAATTTTAAAGATGCATAGAAAACAAATCAAATATTTCACAATTTTTTTCCAGTTTCATTTGGGGGCTGTGAAAAAGGCTCTGAGAAATTAAATGCAGAAATTAAATTCTAAGACATCTGCTTTGAAATAACCAAGACAAGTGTGCCAGCTTGGGAATGACAAAATTAAACCATTTGAGTTGGAACCATTAGAGATCAATATTAGGGAGTAAATTTGTGGACAGTTTTTATACAACTCCTGCAGAAGCACTAGTAGGATTTTATATAGACCATAACCAGGACAGACTCAGTGACACACCAGCTTGGAAGAGCCCAGAGAAACTCTGTCCCTCCTGCTTTCCCCAGCCTTTGCCTGCAAACACATCACTGCAGTTACCACAAAACACCACTCATTACAGGCAGAACCTGGGAGCACAAAGTTAGATCTTTCACCAAGGCTGGGATCAGAATGTAACCAAAATCTTAAAAAGCAAGGATGAAATAGGGAGCCCTCTGAAAGTTCAGACAGAAAAAAATGTTACTGCTTCTCAGGCAAATGGGATAACATTATAAAAGTATTTTTAGCTTTATTCTCTTGAATTTATTCATTCACCAGCAGAGTGGCTAAAGGCAGAATGCAGCCCTTAGTGGTGATATTTTGGGTTTGACCATATTCAGGCTCATTCTGACTTATGTCATGGGAAGCAAGCCTTTCATTCAAGAGCTTTGTTGCCTGAGGTTCACATCAGCCTCCTGAACAACTACAGGGCTCCTAGAAGTACTCCAAAGCCTCAGTACATTTTCAGGAATAGGTTTGGTTCCAAATATAAAACTTCCTAACAACTGAGAAGCTGCTGGAAATGTCCACATCTTTGTTGAGAAATTACATAGCTACAATTTACCCAGGTTGCTGTGCACATGAGAGGGATTGTTAATTTAGTAATCTCATTTTTCAGGCGGTAACCTGACCACAGAGATTGAAAGTACCATGCAAAGTCACACAGGATGTCAATACATCCCGAGAAAGAGGAAAATTCATACAAGTTGGTTTCTTGAGCACTTGCAAAAAAAAAACAGAGACCTTGGATGTTTTCTGGCAAGACTTATTTTGGGCTCTCTGCTAAAAAGAGCAGCAAGGCTACTAAGAATTGCCTCCTTAACAGGACAACCTGGGATTAATGCAGAAACAAACAAATGAAAAATCAGGAAGTCATAATCGCTAGTCTGTGCATCCTTCCTGCTCCCAAACTTCAGAGTTGATTGTTTTCTGAAACTTGTAAAAGTTTGGATCAGCTGTGAGGTTTAAGGAAGCTGAATACACCCATTCCTTTCCTTGGAGCAGTGGGTACAACACTGCCTGAACCACAGGAAACACAGGATGGATGAGAAATTCTTCCCTCACTTTGAGAAAAACAGCAGTCAGGATGCCAAGAGGGTGGTCTGCCTGTTGATTCAGGAGACAGAATTCAAACTGAAAGCTCCATGTGGAGCAAATTAGCAAAAACTAATTGTAATCCATCCCATGCTGGCAGAGAGGCACGTCAGCCCTGCTTAAAATTGCGCTCCCTTCAGATCTGGGCTGCTCCTTGTCCTACACAGGGAGAAAAAAAGATGGGGAGAAGCTGTGTCAGAATCAGCGTGCAGATGGTGTATGTTATTGAGCCTCTGGAGGATCAGCCACCTGCTGCTGTGCCCCAGGATAAATCACAGCCTCCTCCAATGCTCTCAGGGAAGAGCAGTGCTCTCCCAGACTCTGGTAGGTCTCAGAGTCTGACTGGTAAGGAGATGAAAATACCGAGCCTGTACTCGTCATCTTCGTCCTGTTTGGGAACTACTCACATCTTTGAGCAGCTATTCCACATCTCCTCCACCTGAGGAGAAAGTCTGGAGCCCATTTCCAGCAGCCAGAAGAGCACTGGTTTTCTTTAGTTGACACAGAGTTTGTCAGCTTGGGCATCCTTGATTTCTGCCCGGTTTAAAGTTGCCGCCGATCCTTGGGAGCAGCTCAGCAGCTAGAAACAGAGAACTTGCAACCCTCACCACAAAAGTGCTCATTCAGCTGCCCCAGGTCCTGCCCAACAAGAGCATCCTCTGTGCAGTGGCCTTCAGGACACGTCCTTGGTCCCTGCCCAGGAGGGGGAAGTGACACTTGTGGTGACTCTTGTGGAAGGCAGAGCCAAAATGTGTGCATTCACTTTCTTCTGCACACAGAAAACTGAAGAAACACCCAGCTTGGCCAAAATAATGATGTTTGGCATCTTTCCTGCTTCTGCACTGGCACGTTCATGGCGCTGGAACTGAAAACAGGCCTGAACCTTATTTACACTAAAGTCTCTTTCCATCATTTTGGCATTAGGAAAGAGCTTAGTCGTGGTACATATTGTATTTTCTTTTCAACATGTGTAAATGAGGATCAGGCTTTTGCATGGTTTAAAATAGATGTAAATGATCCTTTACACAGTCAAAACAGTGTTTAGAGGCCTTTCTGCAATTAAGAAATCAGCCCCATTATGCTTTTATATCATGCTCCATTCATTTAGTTTTAGTATCCCAGCCCTAGACAATTCTCCTTGACCTTGCCAAATCTCTGTCCTGAGATTTTACGCAGCTTGTGACTAAAACCAAGGGGGCTGAGGAAGGTGCATGAGCTCAGACAGAAACACATCAAATCCTTCAATCTAATCTGAGCTTAAGGGCCCACCTGGAAGACTCCCCGTCCCCAGAGGCCATCTGAGACAGGTTCATTCTCTCTATTAATCACTCTGATAACTCCTTTTAAAATGTTGTATATTTTACTCATCTTTATAAAACCATGAAAGGAGAAAAAGAAGCAGAGAGAGAATAACAAGACATGCTGGGCTGCCATCAGGGTTTAGCTGGCTCACAGATGGACTTGCCGTGCCTCCTGTTCAGACCCAGGAAAATCCACCACCACATATTGTGGGGATTGAGAGACATGGATCAAGCTATGCAAGTAAAGCCAGTTTATGACATTAATCATTTGTATTTATAGTTCTCTAAGTTCTGTACAAAATTTTCTACTAGGACTCTTTCGTTCTTGTTTCTTCAGTAACACCATCTTTTTTGTTATCAAGTCACTGGACATTGTTAAGTAGACACAGGGAATATGTCTGCCCAAACCTCTGTTTTTTCTCAGTTACCAGTTTGCTCTGTGCACATCAAAGTACACCCTGATGAGAAAGGAACTGGTCTTCCTTGGATCCCTAATATTAGATGCATTAATTTTCCTTGAAGGGGTGTTCTGGGAATATTGAGCACTCAGGCCAATAAACAAACAGCTGTCTGAGTTACCCGAGGTTTTGGTGGTTAAGATGGGTGATACAATGATACAATACCCATCCCTCCTGACTGATTAATGCAAAGGAAATCCATTAGCCAGCAAGAGCTGACCAAGGAGCAGACCCCAGATAAGCTGGGAGCCCAGGGGAAGATCCCTCTGGCTAAGGCAGCCTGTGTCCTTAGGCTCAGTCCTGAAGGGAGTGTCTCCAGGTATCTCAGGGATGCAGAACTCTACTTTTCCTCCTTTTTGTCACACTGTATAGCGAGTAAATTACTAGGGACCTTAAAACAAGGTGATCTATTTCCATATTGGTGTTTTTTGCCAGTGAGAGGCTCTGGAGCCAAGAAGGGGATGGCTGTCAAACTGATTGATTACTGTGGGTACTTCTTGCTGCCCAAACTGCCTTTTGCCCTTTCAGCTCTTGCTGCTGGTGTGGACAGAGAAGGGATTTCATTCTGCCTTTGTACTATTAAATCCAGACATCATCTGCCTTACTGCTCCACCAAATCATGTCTGTGGATAGATTGCACTGCTCCTTTGGAGTGGCCGTCACATGCAGGGATAGCCTGACAGGTCACCAGTGCCATCACTCCTGAGAGCTGGCACAAGTGACACTCAACCCAGCTGCAAAGGTACTGGGATTTGCTGAGGTGGTGTCAGCCTGTTCCATCCCCAAACCAGAGCCACTCTCTGAGCACTGCCCAGCCCAGCACCTTCTGGAAAACCTAGCTGAAGGGTAGAACATCTACAGGAACTATCATTTTCTTCTCCTTTCAGAAGAATGCAGGAGGGATTGTCAACACTTTCCTTACCCACCTCCTCTTTTCCGCCATAAAATAACCCTCTCTCCAGCTTCGCCTGCTGAATGCTGCTTTGCAGCTTTGCTCCAGGAGCAGTTGCAGTTGGAAACACCCAGACAAATTTTATCCAAGGGTTTATGAGGCATAACTCAGAGGCACCCTGAAAACTGCAGCATGCTACCTAGAGTGCTGCAGATTATTATTACTTTTTTAATCTTGGTATAGTTCTGGGTAAGGTTTTAATCAGGCATAGTATTTCAAAGCCAAGGAGCAGGATCTATGCAAAGCACTGGATGATTTCTGTATTAATTGACCATCAAATCCTTCCCCTTTACATCTGCATTTTATTATTAGAGAATGTAAAGCAGTTTATAGGGCTTTTAACCTCTTCAAGCAAACACTCCGTGGAAGTTATGCTGCTACAGGGATCATATTAGCTTTATAGACTTCATTTCTAATCCAAGGAGGGGGAGAATATGGAGAAGAGACAGAGCAAATGAATGATTTTTGACTGTCTAAATTCAGCTGGTGTAAATCAGCACAACTCCATTAACTTTGGTAGAGTTATGCTGATTTACGCTAGTTTAAAGATCAGACACTTGATCTGCAATGAGGTCCTCCTTCCCAGAAGACCAAAATGGTATCAGACCAATCTTCACAGACCATTTATCAGCCTTCACAGCTACATTCTTCCCTGCTGCATAGAAAAGCCCTGACTGAACACCAGGGAGCCATCTGACAAACTGGGTCCCATGGCAGGCATGCACTTGGAGGAAAATCGCCTCCCAGCAAGACACTTCCATGACCTCCAGCCTGTGTGACCTCCAACCTGTCACCAGAGCTCCCAGGGTGAGTGGTGTCAGAGAAAAGCAGAGCCTTTCTGTGGAGCCTCAGATGAGCCCTGCAATATCTCACTACTGAGCTCTGCTTTCCTCAGGGTCTTGTGGTTGAATTCCTCAGGGAATAAGAACCACTCCCAGGTCAAGAGAATTAGGATTTGGAGCCCAAACTGTCATGGGATCCTGTGAATAAGGGTGAAAGCTGCCCCTACATAACCAGGAAAGGCAAGCAATGTTTGATCTCCTTTTTGAGTTCTGTGCAGCCAGGATAAGAAAGAAAATTCATCACCTCACTTTCCTTCTTTCCCTGTTTTCTTCATATGGTTATTCCACCATCCCCCAGCAGGTAGGATTCCCATTTTGCAAATCCCTGCCCTATTTCTTTGTTCCATAGTAACCCTAAATGCCACCAGACAGAGCCCAGGACAGTGATTACTACCAAGTATTTAGTAACTTGGTAAGGTCCTGAACGTCTGACTCTCAGGCACTATGCTTTTATTGCTACAGAATAAGCCAGAAACCATTCAAAAAGTCTAAAAGGTCTTTTTAAATAGTCAGAATGAGTTTACAGTGTTGGCTGCCTGGCAAATGCAACAGGCATTTCAATTGGAAAGGAACAGTTCTTTATTGCATGTGCTCCTGGCATTTAGGGCACCCCAATCGCTAACAATTCCTCAGCTTCAGGGCTCAGCATCCTGCAGGCTGCTGGCTGGCCACAGCCAAGGAGGGAGACAGGCTGAGAAAAAAGGGCCTGCATGAAAGGAAAACCTGGATTCAGCCTTAGATGGAAATTTTCATTACAGTTTATCAGAAAATGATCGTTTTTCACTTTAAGTGTCAAAGAAATTCCTTGGTTTCAAACACCTGCAAAGTGAAACCTAAACTGTGCTCTGCCAGAAAACCTTCGCCCAATTTTCCTGTCCAGACTGTGGCCCACTTGACTCTCTGAGTACCACCTCACCTCAAGGGTCCAGGTCTGGAGGGCTTTTGACAACTGTTCTGGAGCTGACTTCTGAATTGTGCTGGTGTCCTTGAGGGGCACTGCTGAGGACACAAGGCTGAGATGGACCTTAAACCAAGTGCAGCCCCTCCTCCACCCAAGTTCATGGCTATTGACTCCCCATCTCAGCCACTTTATGACATCACCATCATTATTTAACCAAGCTAGTGCCAGGGCACCTGGCCTCAAGCAGCATGGGAGAGGGGAGGAACAGGTGACTTTTTGAAGGTCTGAAAAGCCCAGAATAATTTGCTAATTTTTGTGACCGAGACAGAGTGACAAAGGACTGAGGGGTTCCTAAGTTTACGTCTGGGGTTAAAAAGCAGTGGAGCAGCTGGAACAGCCACTGCATGAATGGAGAGATGAAGAAGGATTCATACAGCTCCGTGGGCTGCAGGAAAGGACTTCTCCAAACCCTTCTGCTCCATCTCAGCTCAGAATGAAGCCCTTGCCATTCTCATGCTCCCACTTCCCTGCCCTGCATCCACACCTGCAGGGTCACTCATCTCAAGCTCCAAACAGTTCTCTTCCCTCTCATGTGCCTGTGCAATACCCCAGTCTGGACAGTCTGGGCTCCGAGGCCCTTCTGCATGATAGGAGCACAGCAAAGTGCAGTTGCTGCTCCACTTGGCCCCTTCCTCAAGCAGATGTGAGGCAGGGGCTGATCCATAGCTCCTCTAGGAGCTCTAGGAAGCTCCCATCTCAGGCTTAGGTGTTTCCTGGCTTGGTTACGGGTGTTCTGGAGCCATTATCTCCCCATTCTGGCACAAATAGGGCCATAAAAATTGTATTTCTTCTCTACCAACTGACAAATCTCCTACATTTAGGAAAGATTTACAAATATCAGAGCCAAGTCCCCTGTCCTTTCCTTCAGAACTTCTGGAAAATGCAGATTTCCTCAAGGCACTGGAGAAAGGCAATTAGCAAAGAAGGTAGTCAGGAAAATGCTTTAAAAAGACTAACTAGAATAATTTAAAGGTATTATTATTAATGATGGCTATTACAATACTAGAAAGCTCAGTGATTTTTCAGACAGGAAGGAAAAGGGAATAGGAACAAAACAAAGTAGACTCTACAAGACTGCAAGAGACACATAATGAGCTCTGGAAACCAAACAAGATAACTCTCAGGACAATCGAGCCAAATCCCCTGCTTCAGGCACCAGTGTGGGTTCCCAGGAGTTCAGGGCTGGGGAAGAACTGTGGTTAACTCTCTCTGACCAGGGCAGGGAATATTAAAGCTGAGCTTTCCAAAGACCTTTTGGGAAGTTAGCTCACACTCACTGCAATTAAATGAGCCAAGGAATTCCCCTGAGGCTGTGCAAAAGTCTTCACTCTGTTCTGCTAACCCACCCTCCCAGGAGCCATCAGAACCAGGGTCACCCACCCATCACACCCTGGATCACTTGCACCTCTCTACACACCACCAGACTGTCAGCTTGGGACATTTCTGGAGGATTGGGCAGAGGTCATTGAGCCCAGAAGTCCCTAATTCTCAGGAATTACCCACTACCTCATTGGTAATTACTTAAATGAACTTCCCCTTCATAGTGTCTGAGCCAGGGCCTTTCTTTCTGACATGTCCCACTAAAGTTTTATTTAAGGTAAGATATAAGGAGGGTTCCACATACGAGCTGGGCTGCACCTGACTAAATACTGGATGGCTTGAGCTGGGTTCCACCACCTCCCTCTCCTCTCCTCTGAATGATTCCCTGTCTATATATCCTTCATGCAAATCTGCCTCATTAATCACTGCATCCCAGGTGCACCACTGACTTATTTGCTAGGAAAATACCGTTCCCCCCCAAGGACAGAGCACGTCACAGTAGTCTTTATGAGGGGTAATATCTACAGCAGAGGTGACTTGGAAATCTGCCATCCTCCAAAAATTATTCATCCTTCCTGAGTTTAAATCTTGGATCCTGGCTATTAAAGACAGAGCTGCCTTTGCAGGCAGGAAGGATCAGTCACAACCATGGTTATATCCCCTCCCTGCCCATGACCACTGGACTCTGGGATGATGTGAGAATCCCCAGCTTGAAAACTTGGGGTTTGCATTATAAGCATTATAACCATGATGAGGGTCTCTAGAACACGGACTCATTGAATCAGTCAGCTCTGAGCACAGAACCAGCCTGGAAATTTGCTTCCTGAGATTTCACTTAAAGCTGCAGCCTGTGTTTATCTCACCTGAGTGGTTTTGAGAAAGATCTTACTTTGTCTCAGTGACATAAGCTTCTATAAGCTGAGATCCCCCTCCCAAAACTCCAAAAATTTCTTAGATTTTAAGATTTCTGGCCTGTCAAGTGATTGCTTTATCTCTGATACAGAATTCTAGCTTCATAACAGTACCCCTAGCATCTCTAGTTCTCACATACATCCACAGCATTTAGCGTACTCCCAGACAACTTATTTATAGTTGTCCAGAATATGAGAATATTGTTAATGAGACCTTTGATCTATCTTGATGCAAACCCATGAGATACAGCAGAGTGGCTTTCAAGCCTAAGACTTGTTTTTCAGAAAAGGCAGCATTAGGTTACCAAAAAAAGATTAACTTAAGTCAAAAGTTTTGCAGTTTTGCTGTGGCAGGAGACAATCTCAGCATATCAAAGAGTCAAGGGAAGAATATGGTATTCAGCTGAGGCAATGGACAAGCAGTCAGACACAAAAGCCTTTCTACAGCTCTGACTAACAATATCCTCAAGACCCTGTAGAGCCTAGTTAAACCAAAAGGACAGAAAAAGAGACAAAACATGGAATTAAGATATTTCTCCTCTGCCACATTAACTTCAGTAATGGCATACAATGGCACACGAAATCTTAAATTTCATAAGAAAAAATAAACTAGAAAGATACAAAGAGTGGGGATTTTCCATTACAACCTAGAAATGAACATTTTAGACGTTTTAGACCTTTCAAACCATAGCACAGGTATTCAACCACAGGCAGTAAGATCTCTCTGGCATCAGCAACAGACAGGAGGAACCCAGAGCAGCTCTCAGTGGGTCTCAGGCCCCACAGTTCTGGAGCTTAGCTCTGACCACAGATTTTTATAACCCTGAAGACAGAGAGTTGGTTGAACAGGATTTATGAGGAGCAGAGGCAAAAGGCAATGTGGGACTGCTCAAAGACAACCATCTGCCAGCAGCTTTACCAGCAGCAACCTCCCTGCAGTCAGATGAAAGGAGGTGACACATCCCAGGGTCAAGGCCAGGTTGGATGGAGCTTAGAACAGCCCAGTGTAAAGAAAGATCTCCCTGCTCAAGGCAAAGGTTTTGTTGCAAAATTATCTTTAAAGTCCCTTTCAACCCAAATAATTTTGTGATTCTATGATTTCTATCCCTCAATGTGTAGAATACTGCGCCTCTCAACACTATGGGCCAGCTGACATCCACCAGACCCACCACCAGTGCTAACACTCCCCAGGGAGGTCCTGGTGCACTCCTGGCTCCCTGGCTGTTACATCCAGACAGATGTAAACAGGACTAGTCCAGGAGTGACCAAACAGGCAGGAGAGACAGGGTTCCCTGCCTTTCACCAAAATGCTTTGACCCTTGTCCTCCTGGAATGAGACCAACCTCTCAAAACAACCACCATGAGGAACAAAAAATTGCAAATGACTTAAAGCAGGATGGAAAACCCTGAGCTTGACAATCACAAGCTGAGGTCACTAATCTTCTTGTCATGGGAGTAGACTCACCCAGCAGAGGGGAATTCCTGCCTTTGACCAGACTAATTGGAGACATCGAACTCTGCACCCATTAGGGCTTGAAGTGCCTTAATTGGACATGACACTTGCCACACGCGAGGGATGCGCACGCACACGCGGTTCTCGTTGCTCATAGACATCTGGCACCCACGGGGCTGTGCTGCCACCACGCTTCCTCCCTCGCCCCCAGGGGTGAGCTGTGTGGGGTGGAGAAACACACATCCCACCACAGAGCTACTATCAGCCCTGGGTGGGTGGCAGGAGGCTGTAGAAGACCCTCTCCATTTCAGGGAGAGAAGAGTGGTCTGACCCAACACTGAAAGGATGTTTGAGAAGGTGGGGATGGGATAGGGATTCAAAGCTTTGCTCAACTAAAATCAAGGCAGAAGGTGCTGAAGGAGCACTGCCTGTTTCTCTCCTGTGCAGATACAAGAACAATCAGCTGCTGTGCCTCAGGAGTGCGTATTTCCAAGCATGGTGATGCACAAGGCTGTAAAGATTTCAGGTTAGAGAAGACTTAGATGCAGGATGAACCAACTGGATGTTGGGGTAGAGTGATGTGAATCCTCACCTCCTGTTCAGCACTGGCCTCACAAAAAGTCCAGAGGTAAGTTATCAAGCTCTGCAGAATCCTGGTGCAGCCCTGGAAAGAACTTTTATTAGATACTAGTGGGAAGGAGACCAACCTCACATTATTAATCCAAAAGCCCTCTTCTCCACAGAGGACCAGTTTGGGAAGCAGCATGGAGTGGCCAGTGAGGCACAGAACATCCCAACAGCCCTCCCCAGTCCTGCTGAGCCCTTAGAGAGCAATGCCTGCCACAGGGAGGGCACTCAGGGCAGGTGAGCAGAGATGTCTAAGCCATTGGAGCACCAGGCTCTGGAGACCTGAGCTGAGACACTGGAAAAAATTAAGCTTTCTCAACGGCACTGCAAGAAATCAACTTTTCTCTTCAATTACTTTTTTTTTTCTGCAAAAGATTAGAATCGCATTCCTCTATTACTTGTACTGTCAACTAAAAGTGTTGGCTTGCTGGGTCATAATGGCAGCAGGCAGTGTGTTCACATCTGTAGGCCCCAAGTTCATTTCCAGTTAATGATCCATAAGAGGGACTGCAGCATTCCTCTTACATATATTGCCTGGAAGCTCCTGACAGACTGCTTAGTTTGGGGCAGAAAAAAATCTCTGAAATATTTCCATGACTTATAAATCAGGTGAAGTCAGCAATGCTTTACAAGGAGCAGTAATGTTTGGCGCACACTAGTACCAATAGCTGGTCAGTAAAAGCTCCTGCAGAGTAAAAAAAAAATTAAAATAGACAGTGATTTCAGTACAACCAAAATGCAAAAGTTGTCCAAATTCATATATAATAAAGCAATTATTGTTTATTATTGAAGTATCAATTGATTATTAAAAGCACATTTATTGAGTCTGTACAGCAAGGTAACAGATACATACATCTGGCATAGCTGAGAAACCTCAGTAAATAATGAATATTAGAAACAGATTTATTGGGGCCTAATGATACAGTAAGATGTGTATCAGTTACAGAGCTCTTAAAACCCAATCAGTCTGTTCTTAAGTCATTTTTACTGAGGGTTTATAGCTCAGCATTAGGGCTCCATGTCTTCATCCAGGGCCGCTAAGCCACATCTTATTACTGGTTTGATATGTAATTAAGGGAGTGTTTGCAGAGATAAGACTATACTGAGCAAAGAGAACCAGGATAAAACAATCATTTTCTTGCTTCTAAAAATGCAGAACAGAGCAGAGCTGCTGCTTGACCTGTGGTGGAATCTTTTCATACATTTCTGAACCCCTCTTTCAGTGTAGTGTGCAGACCATGTGCAATCTGAGAATATGACCCATCCCAGTGCCCAACACCACAAGCAGAACGTGTCCTCCTTCCCCCCACCATGCAGCTCACACCTCTGCTAGGCGTGAGCAATTCACACTCATCATGCTCCCTTCACTGAATGAGTACTGCTGTAAATGGCAAATCTAAGCTGCAATGACATTAAAACTGGCCTGAGCCCAAACACTGCCTGGGAGGGAAGAGCTGGGCATGTGAGACCACGAGTGGCCATCAGAAGGTACCAATGTGCGGGTTGTGCTTATTTACACAGAACAAGTCCCATCTCCTGGTCCCATCAGGAATGTTTAAACACTTTCCAAGAAAAGCCATCCATCCATCCATCCATCCATCCATCCATCCATCCATCCATCCCTGCCAGCCCCATGGCACCTGCTTCTCCATGTCACACATGGGGTACCAGCCTTCAGCACAGCCACCAGAGCCTCTCTGGTGCTGACCAAGCCTTTCAAACATCTCGGGATGAGCACAGGAGGCTAAATCCCCAGACACAGCCAGCAAAACAAAGAGGCAGTAAGGAAAACACAAGGCTGAGTGAAGGCAGCAATTTTGCCAGATCATGCAGAACAGCGGGGGCAAAGCTCAGGGCAGGAAAGATCTGCTCCTTTTTTTTGCCATGTCTTAAGACCTCCCAGCCTCCCCACCAGAGGAGGAGGAGGGGAGAAAGGAGCCCAGATTACTAGAGAAGTCCCTAGCTCCAGTCCCCTCTGTTCAAATTTATATATTCCACTGCAGGTGACATCACGATTGCTGGAGTCTGACAGGTGATGCTGTAAAATGCATGAAACCATAAAAATTTCAGCAGCAGCAAGCTCCATTGACGCTACATCTGACAGCACTTAGCTACCCAGCTAACACAAATATTATAAAAGCACCTGGAAAAGAAATCCAACCTGCCTGACCTCAGTTTTGGACTAATAAAGAATACAGCATGACCAATTTTGCCCATGTATAATAAGCAGCTGTCTTTAAAAGAAACCAAAACAGGGTGTTGGTTGGTGTACAGGACTAAGGCAAGAGATGAGTTAAGAGTGGGCAAAGTCATTACTGGGCACATAGGGCTCTACTCCATTCCAGCTCTCTGCCAGGAGATCTGTCTCAGGAACAGAACAGCTGTCACTGAGAAAGGATGTTCACTGGCTTTACACAACCAGGCTAGGGTGGGTAATTGCCCAAATCATGTCAGGGCCCCTGGTGTTCATTTCTGCCTTCCCTACAGGGAAAGACTGACTCATCTTTTCTCTGAAAGTTGGACAGTAAGTGAATCCAAAAGAATCATTGCCCTTTCTTTCAGCACTCTCAGCACTAAATTTTAAAAGTCTAAGGATCTGCTTTTTATTTCTTTCTGCTACGAGATTCTTCTGGTCTCCCTGGAGGAGGAGAACGCCCCTCAGATCTATGGAAGACTCTCTCTGAAGAAGGTGAAGGAGGATTCCCACGTTTCCCAAAACCACTGAGGTGAGTCAGGCAGATGAGGGCTGGTGGCTCCAGCCTAGGCAGGGATTTTCAAACCAGACATGCTGAAATGGATCTCCCATTTCTCCAGAGAGATCTGGTTTCCATGAGCTCTTTTGGGATTAGTCAGACAGACGCATGGGCAGAAGGAGCTTGTCACCTTCCAGCACCCCAAATCCTTTCGGAAAAGAGCTGGGGACCCTTGGGAACCAGTGCTGGCTGTTCTCAGCCACCTCTCAGAGACCTTCTGAGTAAACCACAGGCTCCAATTTCCATCCCATCCTGCACCTGTGCACTAGCGAGCACCATCTCAATATAACTCATCCCAGGGACTGCCCCAGCACCTAGGGTTAACAAAACCAGCTCCCAGTAAACAAATGTGTACTCAGCTGTCCTGCACCTGTGCCACAAAGTTCACCAGGGGTCTGATTTGCTGTTAGGCAGCAGCAACAGTCCAGAAGACAGGCAAGCAACAGAAGTTACTATAAATACATCTATAACTCCATTAACACCCCCTTTATTCAAATGATTGGATAGCTGATCTTGGAGCTCACTGCTCTCATGGTGCACAGGCAAGATGGGGACAGAGTGGAACAGAAGGTACCACTTGGGTTACCCAGATCTGGAGCTGTGTTCCAGACAAAACAACAATCATCATCATTGCCATCATCATCGTCATTGTCATCGTCATCATCATCCTCAAAATCACATTCTTATACATTCAGTTATAATAACCGGCGATGAGGGTCACCATCTAAGCATATCTTTTGATAGTAAAGATAGATTTCTTTAAATGTCATTTGTTTAGCCAAAGAGAAAATGATATTATGAAATTCTATGCAGTGTTTTTGATCACAGGGTTTTACCAAACACTTCAGTGGAAAGTGGATTATCATTTTCTCACAAAAAACACTTTTTTTTTACCATTACAAATCTCCTCTTTTTATTAAAATAATTAGTGAGAGATCCCGCAGATATTTTTAAACAATTTTTAATTACTGAAAAATAAGCATAATGAAAAAATTAAAAACTGGACTGAGTTAAATTTTTTTTTATATAAATGGCTCTCTGTTTTGATGACAGGTTTATCAGGGTCAACATCAACTGGTGGAAATGTCATGGCTACAGGCAGTGGCTGAAAGCACCTGGTTTGGAGCAACACAGGACAGCAATCAGTGAGGAAAACCAGCCCTGGGAGCAGGACAAACAATTACCGGGTAGGACTTCACATTTCCTGCTCCATTTCTTCCAAGTGTCCAGTTCACCAGCCAGATCCAGCTTCAAAACCCACACATCTACACAAATACCAGTAGGCACCAAGATGACTGAAGTTTTGTCTTTGCAGTCACCATCATGAAAAGCCAGAAAAATATTTAGACATAAAATTTCAACTAAAATAAAGGGGACATCCTGCTGCCCATGGAAAGCTTCCTGCCTAATCCCTCCCTGGATCACATCCCATGCTTCTCCACTGCAAAACATATTGGAAAATGCTAATGGTACTTCCCAGAGTCCTGCTGCTCCCAGGTCAGGTTGTGTGAGGGCTCAGCTTCTCTAATTAACACAAAGCCCTTACTGGGAAATGAGCTCTTCCTAACCAACACAGGAGAGCAGCTCTGGGTTAAATGGTCCCACATCCTGCTGCTGCCAGCCTCTGTCTAATTTCCTGACCTAGACTCCAGCCTAAAGGCAGCAGGAGCACCTGCCTGGATTCCCTATAGATGGTACCGAGCTGTAGGAGTTCCAGCTAATTCCCATCAAGCCAAGGAAATGGTGCTCCGTAATGTATAGGGTAATACCTGGGCTTTGATGCCCCAAACCCCTCTCTTTTGTCCCTGCCAAGTTGTCCTTTCCACCCACCAGCATCCACGTGAGTCCTCAGGTGGAGCAGGCCTGTTCACTAGGGAGATGGCAGCCAGCACAAGAAGGAGACGTAGCCACCAAGCAAGACCAGGCAGCTGTGACCAGCACTGCTCCCACCTGCAGCACTCCAAAGGCACCATCTGGCTGCCAGCAGCTTCATTTTGCAACCTTGAGGTCCCTTTAATGCATCCCCCCTCTCCTTTTAATGGAATAGGCAAAAAAGTCATAGTAACTGATCATAAAATTTCAAACTCATTTACCTTTCAGGAGGCAACTCGGCACAGGCTGTTACAGGGCAATTTGGTACATCATAAAGTTTCCTATTAGAACAGAAAACAGGGCTGCTTGCATGAGCTGCCAATTGGAAATAAAATAGTGGTGGGCTCATGATCATTAGCACTGCTTTTTCTATTAGGTTTCTTTTCCATCAGGGTGGGAAGAGGTTCGGAGAGGTTTGGAGAGGAGAGGTTCGGGGAGGAGAGGTTCGGAGAGGAGAGGAGAGG
>VWYI01028526.1:254178-358464 GCA_013399455.1 Anthoscopus minutus
AGAGGAGGAGGAGGAGGAGAGGAGGAGGAGAGGAGGAGGAGAGGAGAGAGGGTTACTCTTTCGGGGTATGACGGGTCTGTTCCTGCACCTATTGATTTTGTGGTGGAGAGCCCCACAGGGTGATGGTGGGTCCAGAATGAGTCCCTGGTCTGCATTGGGGTGTTCAGTCTCCTGCTACAGCAGTTGCATGAGCAGCTCAGCAGAGTGGCACCTCCTTTGTGATATTTGAGGACACAGCATATGTTTAAAAAAAACAGAACAGCTTACCCAAGATGAGGTAAAGATAGGCCAGAGTGAGAGCAAACCTGTTGGTACTGCAACCAGACACTGCTGTAAATAAAAACATTTAATCCAAATCTCTCAGCCTGAAGACATTTCCTCTTGTCCAGTCATTGTGGTCTGTGCTCTTGAGATTGAACTCTCAAGGACAACCTGAGCTGTCCTAGTGCTATCATCCCATCTGTGGGACAGTGGTACAGAAGAAAGGCTGAAGCATTTTGCTTCAGGGAAGCAGCAACAGAGCTGAAAGCAACATAAATAATGATTTTATTTATGTGAAAGAGAAACATAAAGCTTCTTCCTCCTATCAGGAGTTTCCTTATGCTGATGCTCATGTTATCACCATGCTGACCCAGGTGAGAGGCTCAGCTCACCTCTACACACTGACTCAGCAATAGATCCCCATCAGAGAAATCAGAGACACCATGAAAGAAACTGGTCCATGGAAATCAGAAGGCATAACTTTAGAGTTTGGGGCACTCAAGCCATGCATGGCTGTGAAGTCCAGGTCACAAACCAATAGTAAGCAATAACAATATGATCTGTTTGTTAATATTTATTTCATGGTTTCCATAAAAGCTTTCATGCCCTCTCAAGAGTTCTGTCCTCTTGCATGATTCCTCACCATTTATTAAGACAAATTGTTCCTGTACTGCAGTTGGAAAGTAACCAAAACCAGCAGCACTGTCTCCATCTGGGGGAACGGAATCCCAGCCAACCCATCTCACTGCTCACGAAGGGGATTGTGGGTTTGTTACCTCTCCATTCTCCCCTTGCTTTTGGGTGGTTTCCTCCCACTCCTCCTGTCGTGGCATTGCAATCATCCCTGAAGCATTCTACCCGCTCCTGCCCCGCTGCAGGTTCTCTTCCTTTGTGGGGATTCCAGCTGCAGATGGGCAAGACCAAGGGCACAGCTTCCCAAAACTGTGTGGATAAACACTTTCCAGCAGTAGCAGCATCTGGACAAGGAGCCCTGCTACAGCCATACCCATGGGGTCTTCCCCAGCCTTGTAAACCACCAGCAGACACAACCACCTTGTGCCTCTTCAGCAAAGAGCCCACTCATGGTCTTACAGCAGAGAGATGGGGAGGGCACAGCTCCTGGAACTCATGGAGCTGCTGCCTGGCTTGGCTTTCATTTGCCTTCACCTCCCAAATGAGAACAGCCAAAAGCTGGGCTCCCTGCAAGGCAGAAGGTGTCTCCCAAGGGCATTGGCTCCTCCATCCCCAGCACTCTGCCAGCTGGCAGCTCGCAGGAGCATCCCGACCCTTGGGACTGCTCAGCCTGGGAAACACAGCCAAGCTCACACCCAAGCACACACCCAGGTGTTCCCAGCAAGGCACCATGAAAATAAGGGAGTTCTGTGGTGAGATTTTTGGTGACTTCCTGGTATGTGGGGAATCCATTGAAAGGATTCCTGCAGCCCTGCTCTGAGATGGTGTTCCAGCTGGGATGGGTGAAAATGCACCCATGGCACAAACCCACCTGGCCCAAGGGCTGGAAAGCCCCAGGTTCCCACTGTGTCTGGCCTCCTTGGACTCTGCACACTCTATCAGGTGATCACAGGAGCAGCATGCTGGGAAGTACTGTGGGAAACTGCTCATCTTGTGGCCAAGAAGCTGGGCCAGCTTCTCTTCCTGCACACTCACAGCTCTGCCAGCCAAAATTGGATCCAGTCCCAAACACCAGCTAGGTATGACACTCAGATGGGCTGAGCTGCTGATTCTAAAGCCAGAGAAGTCAGCACTGAGGCTGAGGTCAGTGTTTGATTGTAGCAGGTGTGTGAGGGTTTTCCAGGGGCCTGTGGGGAATGGAAGTGAAAGCTTTATGGAGTGCTGGTGGATGGTCCTGACAGCACTAAAGACAACACAGATTTAGCACAGACTGCAGCAGTGTTATCCCCTCACCATCTGATTTCCGAGTTCCAAAGGCTTGGGGTGACAGATAAAACTTTGCTACACCATATTTTTAGGTTAATGTTCCACTGAGTGGCTCATCACATTTATTCTGAACATTCTCCTAAAAAAACTTTGCTCCCATTAATTCACTCTCATGGATTTGGTAGCCTATAGAAGAGCTATCAGCCAACAGCATGTAGTCCATGATGCAACTTTAAATCACAGTCATCTTTTATGACCAGGATTCATTCCTTAAAGCTTTTCCTTCTAGCTTGCTTTGATTTTGGCTTCTCTTATTAATTAAATGGCAAGTTTCAGTAGCCTAAGATTGAATTATAAGGCTTGTTTAGAGGAAGGAGAACTATCAGAGCAAAGGGTGGAAGCTATATATGTAATATATACATATACTTAAGACATGGAACTTTGCTTCCAGACGTTTGGAACAAATTTAATAGAGGATCGAATTAACTAGTGATTGAATTAAGTGGAAAGCATCTCATTACCTAAAAGATGGAAACTTGTGTCATTTTATAACAGCTAAAAATAAAGTAAGAATGGGTTGAAATGAAAAGCAGGAACCTGAAAATGTCAGCCAAATTTGGGGTCTGGTAAGCCCTCCAAATGGGAAGGCTGTAAATAAGGTGGGGTTTGCCGCATAGTGCTGGGAAATGATGGGTTTGGAAACCAGATGTTGTGAAAAAGGAGCTGCTGCACACCACATTTCACACATGTGCAGGTGAAGAAAGGTGCGCAGGGACAAAGGGGGCTCATCCAGCTAAGTGGGATGTCCAGGACACCCTCTTCACCCCCAGGAAGAACCCTTGGGTTTGGTACCTGCTACTCTGCTGAAAATCCAGAGTGGTGCCGCTTACTCTGCCAGTGGGATGAACACTGTCAGTGAAGGAGTTCAAACTCTGCTGCTCCCAACCCAGCTGCTCAATCACCCTGGGTTTCAAATGTTTCACAATGAGGAACAAGCCTAGGGGTACAAATGTATCTTTTTAACCCAAGATTAAGACATCTTATTGCCACCTTAATTCAGCACCTTTATCGAAGGGCTCGCTCTGCTCTTTTCCAGACATTCAATTTCCTTTGAAATAGATGTGAAAAGCAGAGGGAGCATTCAGATCCAGTTTTTTGTTTCACCATTAGAACAGAGACCGTTTCACACATTCCTTCCCTCCTGTGACATTGATGTTCATCTTCCTTCCTGCTCATCTGGACCTTACAAATTCCAGTCACTTCTCTTCCTGACACCACATTTCACTTAGGGATGCATCAGATGGAAATTGCACTGAGCTGCCACAGAGTGCAGGAAATCAGTTTTTCACTCCACCAAACTCCCGCCCCAAATTCAGGATGAGGAATATGGCCTTAGCCCTTTCCTATCTAATGCCGTATTTTTTCCATTTGTTCCACTTATATACATATATCATGTCCTGACAAATGCAAGTGGAGCTTTTCCAAGATAAATAACGTTATCTTTGCAGAACCCTACAGCACCCCATGGCAACTCGTTATTTTTCAATTAAATTTACTGCTCATTGGCAGTTGCTCTGCTTTAATTTTCTGCTATTTGTTTACTGAAGACCAAAATGCATAACACAAAGCCCTATAAAAATCAGGCTAAGTTAATTAAATGTGAAACTGGGAAACCCTAACTTTGCCTCCTGAGCAATTTTATCATGAGGTCTCCTTAAAAATGTCAGTTTTTGCAGAAATTTATTTAGACATATGTAATCACGATTAATTAAGTGTGTGGTTCCTCCACAACTCGTTCCAAAAGACACTTAGCTGTATTTTGTAACCATTGAATGGAGAAACAGGAGTTCACAGGATTCACAATGCAAGAGGAAGAAAAGATATTGCAGTCAGACCAATATGTTTAGATTTCCTTATATGTTTCTGAGTTATTTTGCCTGAATGCAAGATGCCGGAGTACAGGTTTGGAAGAGATGCACCGCATTATTTTCCTTGTATTGTCAAGAAGACCTGGTTTCTTTCCTTGATGGGACCATGGATTTGGTGGATTGCAAAGCAGTCATGTATTTAGGTTTATATCAGCCATTTTACGTACTAATAGAAATACTCTGGTCAATGTCCACTACGAGCTATTCTTCATGTGGATCAAGAAATTACAATAGATGTAAAAAACTAATGAAGACACAAATCTTGGCTGATGATGCTCCTACACCACATCAGAAATTATTTTTTCAGTAACTATTCAATATTTGCATTTTCCTCTCCAGCTGAGCTAGGCAGACCATGGAAATCCTACTTTCCATGTACTTAGTTCTCTGCGGTGATGGAGACCTTGAAATCATCTCAGACATGGATGTCTATGATGCAAATCATTGTCTCTGTTCAGCTGAAGTCTGTCCTTATGGTCTCAGGGTGGGGTGTCCATCACAAATCCACCCCTCAGACATGTTTGCCAGCCATGGAAACACACATCTTCATCCAACCCTGAGAAAGGAAGGTAAAATAAAGACCAATCACTTGGAAACTCCCATTTTCCACCACTTTTTGTAGCAACAGCCTGTAAAATTTCCTAAGACAAGTCATCAAATTTTAGGCTGAAATCTGGAGAAAACTTATTGAAATCTAAGAGCAGAAGTTAACATGTCAGAAACACTTTCCAGTGCTAAAAAACTCCCAGCTTGGAGTTTGAAACTCCAGATCTATTTCTAAAGACACCAATCATTTGAAGGAGGATAGGAAAAGGGCAATTTTTTCTGAGTCACAAATTGGTAACATAAAAAATGAACAAAGGAGCCAGAAGATGGATAAAACTCTCCATGTAGGTACTCACAAGCCAGTTTGAAGAAAAAACAATCCAAGGCTTCAATATTTTGTTGAGACAAATTACTTCAAAAGGGAGATGTACAAATTGCGCCTCTGAAGGTTTGGCCAAGGTTCTTGTTGCAGGAATGTGCAGCTCAGTGGGAAGAAGGTTTGTCCCAGTAGGATCAACACACAAAGACCTGGCCAGAGCCCATCACATGCAACAGAGCATGTGCTCGATCCTTGCTACTAATCCCAAGAGGCAGAGCTGTGCCTGAGACAGCTGCACCTTGAGTCAGGCACAAGCGAACAGTGTTGAGGTGAGCTTTACATCTTGGGCAAGGTGAGAGAAGCATGGTGTCAGCAGCTAATAAGTTTATAATGGGATTTCTTCCTCAAGCCAAAACCAGCCCAGATTTATAACTCTCCCATACCACTCTGAACTTTGCAACACTCCGCCTGAAACATTTCATTATTGCTCAATTACTGTCATGTTCTCTTAAAGACCTGGGGGCGGAAGGTGGTCTCCATTTGGAGGCCAGATGCCATTTCCATTTCCTCGAAAAACTGCTCTGTGCAATAAATAACCCAGCCACCCTTCAGAAATAGGCTTTGAGGCTATGATAAGATTTTTTTGAAAAGTGAAAACTGTGACATGTTCTATGTGTAATGGAGACTAACCAGAAACTAAGATGTTAAATTAGTGGAGGGGCACCTTTGTCTTGCAGCAGGGCCAGACTGGCTGGCTGGCTGGCTTGGAGGCAAGAGCAACAGAAACTCTCCCCAGCCTCTGCATGGATGCTGTCTCACTGAGCTATCTGTGCTGGGCTTGCCTAGAAAGGGTTTGGTAGTGTGGGGGCTACAGAAGTGGCATCTCTGAGAAGCTGCTGGAAGCTTCACCTGTGTTCAACTCATCCAATCCCAGCAGGATGGACCCACCACTGGCCAAGGCTGAGCCCATCAGTGACAGTGGAGCACTTCTGGGATAAGAGATTTATGAAGGGACAAAAAGTCCTGCAGAACTGCAGCAGGAGAGGAATGAGAATATGTGAGAAGAACAGCTCTGTGGGCACCCAGGGCACTGCAGGAGAAGGGACAGGAGATGCTCCAGGCACTGGATCTGCGATTTCCCTGCAGCTCGTGGGGAGGACTGTGGTGAGGTAGCTGTGCTCCTGCAGACCATGCAAGTCCATGGGGGAGCAGAGATCCACCTGCATCAGAGCAGATCCACCAGAACAGCACAGCAGCTTACAGGAGTGCCCTGACACACTCCCTGAGTATCTGCATGGTTTTATTGACCTTAGAATGTGACCCTGAGGCATGGAAGTGAGGAAGCAGGGAAGCAGGGAAGCAGGGAAGCAGGGATTCCAGGAACTAGCAGCTCCTCACAGAGCAGTCCTAGGTACTTTGGGGCACTGGGCCCACGGCAGAGCAGGTAAATACCCAGAGAATGCTGTGTCTCTGTGGGAAGCCCATGCTGGAGCAGGACTCGTGGTTCTGTAGGGGACCCATGCTGGAGCAGCCTTTTCCTGGAGGACTGACACAAAGGAAGGGACACACATGGAGTCTGTCCCAAAAGGACAGCACCCTATGGAAAGTACCCACACTGCAGCAGGTCATGGAGAACTGCAACATGTTGAGGGATTCACATCAGAGCAGCTCCTGCTGGAATGTCTCCCAGGGCTGGAGCAATGGGAGACTGAGGAATTCTCATCCTAAGGAGGGAGAAGTAGCAGACACAACATGTGATGGGCTGACCATAACCTCCATTCCCCATCCTCTGTGCTGCTGGAACAGGAGGGATGAGAGAATTTGGGACTGAAGTTGAGGTCAGGAAGAAGGGAGAGGTAAGGGAAGGTTTTTAACATTTCAGTTTATTTCTCATTATCCTACTCTGATTTGATTGGCAACAAATTAAATCAATTCCCTCCATGTTACATGTGTTGCCCTAGATGGGAGTTGCTGACTAACTTCTTCCTGCCCTTTTCCCGATTCAGAAGCCTTTTGTTGTATCTTCTCTCCCCTGTCCAGCTGAGGATGGAGCAGCTTTGGTGAACACCTCATGTTCAGCCAAGGTGACTCCATCACACCCCCAAACATCAGGGCTCTCATGAGACATGCCCAAAACAGTCCTACAGCACCCACAGCACCTACAGCATCCACAGCAGTTTGGAACAGACACTCGTGGTGGGCTGGCCCCGGATGGGGACAATGCACCTCAAGGGAGGGTAATGCTGAGAACAGGGACCTGAGCCCACTGTCCAGGACAAAATCATCACCTCTGCACAATCAGTGCTCAGCACCCACCTAAGATGAACTTTGGAAAATGAGAAATCAAGTATTTTCCATACTGAAAAGCAGGTTTGATCTCTTGTTCCTAAGGTTTGGGCAGACTGGACTTCAGACACTATAGCCCACGTCAGCATGGGAGGTCTTAAATTCTGTAACCTTAACCACAAAATCAGAGGCCCTGCTGTGCTCAAAACCCCACCCCTGAGCTCGGTCTCTGTCACAGGGTTTGTGAATCGCCTGACAGCTCCCATGCATTCACCAGGCAGACACTTCCACAGCACATTATCATCCAAAACATCTTTTCTGCTTTGATAGTAGTTACAAAGTTACAAACTAGTTTCAAAGTTACTAGTTACAAACAGATACTAGTTATCTGTTTGTACATATGGAAACCATATTACACATTCCAGATGGAAATTCATACTCGATTTCAGAGAAGGACACGAGCTATTCCATATGAGATGCATAATTTGTTGTGTGAATATGAAATACGTGACTGCCTCACATGTTATGTTGTGAGATAATAATAATGAAAAAAAAAGAATGGGAAAGGTCCCATCTGTCTCTAAATCCTGTGATCCAACCATTCTCAGCAAACTCCAGCTCTCCTAGTACCTTATACACATACAGCAAGGAGAGGTTTCTGTGCCAGGAAGTTAGTGAAAAACAGAGGAGCAAGTACAAAGCTGCAGCTGAAATTACACCCAAGGCAGTGAAGAAACATCTTGGAGGGAATAAAGAACTTATGACACCTCTTCAGCTGACTGAATTAATTTCCCAACTCTTCAAATTGGACCTGCCTTTCTATCCAGGCTCCCCTGTAATTATCTTCCTAACTTAATTTTCCTGTAGTTCCCTGAGAGCCTTAATGGGATCGATGGGAAAGATCCAGATGCACATTAGAAAGTGTGGGGGCAGAAAGATGATGGGAATATTGCCACTCACATTGGTGAAGCTGCAAGTTCAGACGGGGGCTTGCTGGTCTCAGCAGCAGCTCTGCCACATGAATTCAGTGGATCTGACTTAGGTCTAACATGCTTTGCTCCTTCTGTCATGATCTCATTTATCTGCACCAGGTTCCTGAGCCTGACTTCAAAGTTCTGCTCCAGTATCACCAAAGGAGCTCCTCCCCTGGCATCCAAGGAACAGAGTTATTCCATAGGAAATAGCAATATTTGCCTGTTCCTTTCAGTGTGTTAATGCAACTGATTCAGCTTGTTTGCCTCAAAAAATGAAACAGGTTTGAAACAGCAGCAGGAGGTGGTACCAGGTTCCCAGGCCTGATAGGACATTTTCATGCAAAAGGAAAAGATGCCCTAACTCTTAGCTAGCAGCTCCCAAAGCAGTGAGACCATTGAAACCCAGGCCATCCCCTGGTCATTGCTCTCTCTCTGTCTCCACTGCTGAGGGCAATGATGCTCTACCTTAGAATTCCATAGCTGAGACCTCAAGTTTAATGAGATGAATCTTTGCCATCCTACAGGTTTAACCCACTTATCAGATCACATAAAATTTCCTGGATTAAGATGATTTTGTGTCTTGAATCCCTTTATTAAGCAATGCAGATCACTGTAACTGAATCTCTTGTCATTGGAGGTTTATCCAACCTGGATTTTACCAGCACAGCCCTTATACCACCCTTTTAGAGGATTCCAAACTAACAGTTCCATCAAGATTTGATACAGTCTACTGCAGGCAATTAAAGACCTAGGTACACTTCAACAAAGTTTAGATCTGCTCCTTTAGGACCTCTGTTAGTTACAAGCCATGTCCATGTTTTAATCAAGAGACTATGCATTAATGTTTTAAGAATTACCATGCTTTGGCCAACAAGACCTCATGGACATCTTTCTGACAGGATCTGTCTTCCATCACACCAGTGACTGACACCTATGAATTTTTCCATCTCTGTTGAGAGAAAAGCAAATTAGCAAAGAAGTGAATTTATACTTCTCACAGTTCCCCAAAATTTCTCCAAGTTGTTTTTAACTTGTGCTTCCCATGCCTCCTCTGGTGGAAATCTTCCTGCACTGGGAGGTGTCTGCTGATTGCTGAAAGCAAAAATGGTGTTAAAGAATACCCAAAACATGTGACATGGAGAGGAAGGCAAAGGTGGGAAAGGTACAGGAGTGGCTCAGCATGTCTCACAGCTTTGGGAAACCAGTCAGCTCTGGTTGTCAGCTTTAGCTGAGATTTTGAGATCCACAAAGGACAGCTGCTGCCTTTTCCATGTCCTCCAAGTGTCACGCAATGGCCACAAGTGCTTAGCTAGAGAATACAGAATCACAGAATGAACTAGCTTGGAACAGATCTTTGAGATCATCAAGTCTAAACTGCGACCTCACACCTAAGCATTTCACTGAGTGCCACATCCAGTCTGTTTTTAACACTGTTTTTTGACTCCAGTACCTCCCTGGGAAGGCGATTCCAGTGTTCAATAACTCTTTCAGTGAAGAATTTTTTCTGAAAAAAAATACCAACAGAGTGAAAGCAGCATTTGCTCTGATGGGCTTTACCTCTGGCTCTGTCACCTTCTCTCTTGACTTGGTTGTAAATCCCTCCTGGATCCTTTATAATACAACAAGCAGGGAGAGGGAAGAATTGCCTGGTTTAAAACAAAGCAGCTCATTCAAAAGCTGTTGTTTGCCTTGGGCAGCAAACACGGACTTTTACAAACAGCAGACATGTCTTGGGGATTTGGGGTGACTGCTGCAACATTTTCAGGCTGGATAGTAAACATCTAGGTAACCACTGACACTGCCCTGATGCAGGGTTTGAGGTTCCTTTTCTCTTCCCTGGGGAACATGCTAGAGAAACAAATGATTAATCATAGCAGAGGTACCTCATTAAGATTTATCACAAACCCTTGTGATAACTCAGGAAAACTGCTTCCAGGAGTCATCCAATAAGGCAGAATTAATCAGACAGCCCCTCAGATGGAGCTGTGCTATCCAAATCTCTTTAGGCTGACCTGCAGCCTAGAACTGCTAGGACAGCCACAGCAGCTGCCCAGCATTAGCAGAGGTCTGCAACTTTTAGCAAGAATCAGGCAAGACACAGAGCCCCAGTCACAAAGCTGATGAACAAAGAGAAAGGGGGAAAACACAGCATTATACCACAGCTATTTGATTGTGATTTATGCCCCATTCCATCTTGCCTTTTAGGAGTAAAACACCACACGATGCACAGAAATGGCCTTTGGTCTTGTGCGCTCAGCTCTGCTGCCTCACATCACTGCAACATGAGCTGAAGACAGTCCTGCCACATGAACCCAAAGCTTGTTCCCACCAGGAAAGACCATATGCAAGTCTTGGATGCATTAATGGCACCTGCATGGCCACGCAGGCTGCCCACACACCTCAAGTTTCTTCACAGCCTGGAACAGTTTGCAACACAAATCACAGCACCAGATCCCTGGTGAGAGCATCACGTCCTTGGCTGCTCTGAGAGACCCAGCTGCAGACTCCAGCCCCAGCTGGAGGAAAGAAAAGGTGACACCCAGCACAGACCTGACAACCATCACTTTGCCAGTTCTCAGAACCAGGCTTTTTTGCTGTTTCCTTTCAAAGTGAAATTTTTGTTCACCAAGCATGTTTTAAAGAAAAATGGTTGTACACAGAAGACAAATAATCATGAGACCCAAGCACAATATTGGGGTAAAATTAAACATTTCAGTTGTCCAGTATTATTTTGTTTTCCAGGAAAAAAACCTTGCAAAAGGTCTCCCCATTGAAGGAGTGTAAACCCAGCATTTTGCATTGCCATTAAAGTAACTTGAAAGGTGCAGAGCCCAGAGAAGCTCCTTTCAGAGGTGAAATAACTGTTTCTGTGGTGAGCTCAGTAACACAAGGGAAAGCTACCCAGTGTGTGAAAAGATCCAGGACAACACTTTTCAGTTTGTTTTTCTCATTGGTGTGTGATGTTATCCAGCTCATACATAGTTGAACTAGATAATACCTTTCAGGAAGATATCCAGGTCTGAGGTAAAGCATCCTATCTAGAATTAATTTCCTTCTTGTCCTGGTCAGATGTTCTCAGTAATTATTGTGCTGCATCACAGTTGTCTTTCTGACTTAACTTCAACATCCGTCCACCAGATCTTCTTCTGATGCACGGAATTACCTACCACACCATCACCTACCACACTGCCCCAAACTTCCTTTTCAGCAAGCCAAATAGCCTGAGCTCTTAAAGCCTGACTCTCACTCCAGACCTTAGCTCATCCCATTACAGCTGAGTTATCCTCCAAACTGTATCCAAGAGAACAAAATCCATCATGCTGTTTGTAGGGTCATAAACTTTGTGCTTTGCCAGAGTGCTACCCACTGAAATTGCCTCAGATGCAAACACCAACCTGATAAAACTAAGGGTTTGAGAAGGGTAGCATTGGAATGGGCTGCCCACAGAATCACCATCCCTGGAAGTGTTCAAAGAATGTGTAGATGTGCTACTTAGGGATACAGTTTAATGGTGGATCTGGCAGTGGAGGTTAGTGGTTGGACTCAATGATCTTGGAGGACTTTTCCAACCTTTAATGATTTTATGATCCTATGAAGGAAATCCCAGTCTCTGTAGCTCCTCCAAGGCTTTCATGAGCAGCCAGTTGTGAACTGATTTCAGTTATCCATCAGCTCATGAATGTCTGGCAGTCTCCAATCTCTTAGGGAACTCTGAAGTCTCTTATTTGCTATGAGGCTGTGCAAGGTCTGTGAGTTGTGTGTGCTTTTTGAGATGGTTTCACTCAAAATGGCACCTGTCCATGGGGAAGAGGAGAATTCTCCAAACAAATGGCTCATTATTTCAGCACTTGCACGGGAGGGCTCCAAGGAACGGTTTTCATCAACAAAACTCTCTCTGGGTACCACTGACAGCCAGAGCTTCCAGTCAAGGCATGCAGAGGTGAAAATCGAAGGAATGCCATTCCTACTTGGAGCCAATTCCTTCAGTGTAAAATCACCAGCCAAAGAAAATACATTAAAATCAATGTCCTTAAAAATGACAAGCTCCAAATAAATGCACCCTGAAAACAGAGATGGTCAATCCAAAGCTGTTCATGAGGCTGCCTCCAACTGCCAGGCTCCCTGTCACAATATTCCCCCACAGTTTTTCCCCAGTGAAACATGGGTCTCCTGACTGGAGCCAGTTGGGCTGCTGCCCCTTTGCTCAGGCAGCACTGCAGGAGTGTGGAGCAGGCTGTGCCTCACTGTGTTTGTTCAGCCCCAAGAAAGACAAATCTCTTCCTCGACTCCCAGAGTAACTCTGCTAAAGGAACATATTCCTGCATGGAGGGGGTCTATGTTTCCCCACAGGCTGTGCTGGTGGTCTCCCAAACCAGGCTGTGATGTCTCAGCAGCAATTCTAATTATGGAGCCCAAGGAAGCAGATAAACAAGAAGCTGGATGATTTTGTGAGTGAATTTAGGCCTGTGATAACAAAGAGAAGCTCTGCAGCCAGGCGAAGCCTGGGGGAATGCTACATTTTCTCATCTAGTTTGATTAAGGCAAGCCATCAGGAACCTGTTGAATCAGCCAAACAAGTGAGCTGCCATCCTCTGCAGAGCTCCAGTGATTCCCAGGATCTCATCTTGCTCTGCCAGCACCCCTGAAATCCCCTAGGACAGCAGCACTGAGCCCTCAGTGAGCCACCAATAAACCCAGCATCAAGGGCTATTGCTCCAAACATGCTCAGGATCCTGCAACCTCACAGTTCAAGCTTCCTGTGTCTATGCCCTCTTCCCACACCACCTCCTTCCTGACCTACAGGAATCTTCCAGCTGAGTCCAGACCTCCACATGTGCAGGCTGCAATCGGCAGTGAGCGCAGATCAGATACAACAGGAGCAGCAGGGATAATTACTGCTTTAACTGGAGACACTAAAAGACACTAAAAGAGGCTGTTAAGGGTAATGGTGGGTTGTCCACCTCATGGTCTATTCAGACTGAGAGTGGAAAAGATGTTTCAGACAGAAATGTGTTAGTGGGCTCATTCCTGAGGTTAATGGTCTACTGTTCACAGCAGATAAAGCTAGGTAGGGCTTTAGATGTTTCCAGCGCTCGCATGTCCATGTCTCTGAACAAATAATAAAGAGGGTCTCCCAAGCCACTCCACTTTTGAGTTCAGTTATGAGGAAATTGAGGCAAGTTGATAAAACAGCTGTTTCTGGGGATGAAACTTATCCCCAGTGTTTAACAGGAAGGGGAACCATCACTTATCTCTGTATTTAACATCCTGTATGACATTCCAGTACTTTCTTAAATTCATCCATGTTACTGCAAAGATCCAAACTGTCCACCAAGCACATCCTCACTAGGGAGCAATAGCTTGAGCCCAGGCTGTCCTCAGATGCTCAGGCTGTCCTCAGAGGTCTCAGGAAACATGGATGGTGGAGAGAGGTGATGCTGGTGTGAGCAAATATCTGCTCCTCGAGCCAGTAAAGCCCACGGGGGATCATGCCCTGAGCAGGCAGCAGCAGCTCCATCTGCTCACCCTGTGCTGCCTCAGTCAAAGCAGCAGCGCCTGCAGCAGAGGAATCATCATCAGGGCACTGAGAGCTCCTGGATCAGCAATATTTCTCTGCTGCCTGTGAAGTAATTACCAATAGCTCTTCCCACTGTCCTCTAATGGAAGGTGGCCTCATTAATTACACGGCACTAAGTCAGCTTAGCATGCTCAGAGATAATCAAAACACTGTTAGTCCTTCTTCCAAAATAAGAGCAAACTTGCTACAACACCTTGTGTTTAAATATTTTCCACCATGCCTTAAACTACCTGAACCTCATTTCCTATGAGAATCAGTTCACCCACTCCTGAACTGCCAGCACCAGACAAAGCACAATGTGGCATTTTGGGGTAGCCAGCAGAAACAGCAAATGAGGATGGAACGGCCCAGTTAGACTTCAGTAAAGCTTTGGTACTAATACAGACATGCAGCACCTTAAAAGCATCCTGAGCCCTCAGCAGTGTGACCATATTTCACAGCCTGACCTCTCCTGGCCCCTGCCAAGGTCGCTGAGTGATGCTGGTTCTGAGAAGGAACCTTCTGTGCTGGATCATCAGCTTCACCTAAGTGAATGTGCTTGTTAACATCGACTAATCTACATATTGCTCGTGATGTTAATTGCCTTACCCACTGCACAGTTTCCCAATGCCCCTGCTCTATGGCACAGTAGATTTGCACCCTAAATATGCAGTTGAGCCTCCTGCACAACATAAGCTGAGCTTAACAGAGCACATCTACATGCCCAGGTTTGTCCTTTCCCTTAAATATAGGAAATAACGTCATTTAGGTTACATTATTTAATAAATTACATTATTTAATCCCTGTGGTTATTAGAGAAAGGCAAAAGGGCTGAACCATCTTCCAGAGGCACCCTTTTCCCTGATGTTATTTTAGGGAACCTACAGGAACTAGGAATAGGAACCATCTCATAGTAACAACTACATGGTAAGGAAGAGACCAAAGCTTCTTTGAGGGAGGAAAAATGGTCATATTTGAGAAAAGAAAAAATGTTTCTGCTTAGCATCTTGAAGATATTTTGAAATGTTTAAGTTTTTACTTTTCATACAATTGTTTCAGAAAAAGCATCAGCATTTCATTTTTAAGGAGGGATTTAAATGGTTTCAGAGCATGCAGCTGAAGCAAAATGAATTAAACTAAACATTTAGAGTCTCCTATTTGTTCTGCTGAATAATCTTACTCTTAGCGCTATCAGAAAGAAATTAAGAAACATTTTTTGTTTTAATAACTAAAAGTAGAAATCAATTATTCAGAGTTCTAGTTCTGAGATGTTTTGAAAAATCTACCTTTTGATATGTCTGAGATCATTTAAAGATATTAAGAAATATGGTTGTGTACACCAAATTATAGGATGTATCAAAATATCAGATGAAAAATAAAAGCTTTAAAACAAATCTCCATAACCATCAGTGAAAACATGTGACAATTATTTATACTTCAAATAAAACAGGTGATTTTTTCAATTAAAATGGAGATGCAATCTTTCTTAAAAGTAATGAAAATGCAAATACTCAGTACTAGATAAATTAGACTGGGAAAATGCATATATACAGAAAGTAGGTCATGTTGCACTGAGTGAAAGAGGGAGGGAAAAGTAGAAAATTGAAAGGAAAAGGCAAACTGAACTCAAGTTCTTATTTCTCAACAGCATCCTTTAACAAAACCCACTCTATGTTTTCTCTACAAACATTGAATCAACAAAGAAAAGGTCACTGAGATCTGACCTCCCTTTAATAATACATTGACAGTTTTTCCTTTGGAGGGAAAAACATTTTGTAAGAGCAACGACAAATAATCCCAACTAGATTAATAGAGCTGAAAAAGAAAGCCCCACAAATCAGGACAGACCTTCTGGTTTTATTTCAGTACTTATTTATTTTAGCACCTTTTAAAAAAAAAAAAAAGGTGCATAAAACAATATTTGGATATAATATTTGGAATACCACGGGGTGTTAGGGAAAACAGAGCCTTCCCTGAACTGCCCAGAGGAGCTGAGTCCCACTGGGCAGCCAAATAAGAAAGCACTGAAGAGGCAAAAACATTGCATGAAAAAAACCCACTTTCCTCCTCTCCTTCTTGTTCTCACCCGTGTCTCAGAGGTCACAGGTTTATTTATTTAATTAACCAGGTGGCATCTCCTAGGACTGTGGGGCTCATTCCCTCTTGGTTACCCCCCAGGAGAAGAGCTGCAGTGACATTCCATGGACACCAGGTCTGGTTTTCTGGCAGGGATGAGACCAAGTTAAAATAAATCATCAAGGTTTCGGGTCATATTTTAGGAGGAGCAAGAATAATAGGGGAGGAAAAGTACAGGGCAATTGTATTTGGGCATTGCTGGCAGATGTCAGACACCCCTGACATGAGGCAAGCCACCAGCCAGACATGATCCCTTCATGTGAACAGGTCACACTGTGGCTCTGTAACCTGCATGAGCAATCCATCAACAGTCTGAATGAGGCAACCGCCCAGACTTCCTACCACAGCACCAAAAATCCCCATGAGGAGTTGGGCTGTCCTGCAGCAGCAGTTTCACTCCTCAGAGAGGAGTTCTGCCCCAGCAATGTCCATCCTGAAATGCACCAGAAGCAAGAGGAGAATCAAACACTCCAAGCTCAAGGGAAAAGATTTAACCACAGACATGAACCATGAGATGAACCAGTCCTTCTCTCTGATCCAGGCACAAAACCCCAAGGGACAAGTTACACCCTGGCCCCGGAGAGCTAATCTTGCCCTGAGGTGGAGGTTGGAGCACCTTTGACATATCCTTGATATGCTTAATCAATTAAATTCCAAACCCTCCAAGACGCTCTGTCTCACTGCTCTCCAATCTTGTGCCCTTGCTATGAGTGTTTTAAAAACAAAAACAATCCCAACCAACCAAGTTGCAGAAATGAATTCTTACTAAAATTCTTTTCATGACTACTGTGTAAATAACATTCCAGTAAAATGAGGGATGCAAATCTTCCACATTCACCAGATTTCTGCTCTTGCCTTTCAAACCTCAGCATCACTAGTATTTCGTCTTCTACCCATCAATTGATACTTAAATAATGCATAAAACTGTCTTATTAAATGCATGTTGAATATTTATTTGGAAGCTCATCACAAGTTGAAAGATAACCTTCATTTTCAATTCCCTTTGGGATAATCAGCTAATTGGGTATCAGCTGAAGCTCAGCCTCTTCAGTCTGCTGACAGTCACCATGGAAGCCCCTCCTAACAATGCCTCAGCACCCCTTGAGGGGCTGTGGAGCTTTGTCCAACCCGAGCTAAGCCACAGCCTCCACATAAAAGGAAAGATAATTCACATGGTCACTGTCATCCACACCTTCAGTGTTGCCTGTGCTTTTGGATTTGGGCCAGTATCGTGGTTTTAAAAATTGCCAATTTGAAAATTCCCGGCCAATGCACCAAAAATGTTGTGGGTTTAGAGCTAGCCAAAACTCACTAGCCCACTCATGTTCTGTTGTGAGATATGATTTTTGAGGAAAGGAAAACGCAGGCTTAAACTTAAGACTATAAGGGAAATTTATTAACAAAACAAACGAAAAAGGAAATAACAAGGAAAAGTCCAAATGAAACCTTGAGAACACTTCCCTCCCTCACCCACTCATCTCTTTTCCACTTGACAACACAAAAACGAAATCTGGGATTTTTAAAATCAGTTATCACTTCTACAACAATCTTTCTCTATTTCACATAGGGCAAGGAGTCTTCTTTTTCAACACTCTGGAGATATGTCCACAAGAACAGTTCTCTGTGGCTTGCATCTTCACAAAACAGCAGCTGCCCGGTTCAGAAAAAACTCTGCTGTTGTGAAACTCCTCCCATTTTCTTTCATTAAGTCAATGGGTCATTGTCAACTTATGGGGTGTCATTTTTTAAAGATGGGCTGTTCAAAAAACTCACTTTACCAATTGCTACAATCATCTTCATCTCTAAAAAACACAAGTCTTTTTCTTCTTCTCAAAAGCACCACTGCTTCTTTAAAATCTGCTGCTTTTAATCATCTGTTACCTCTGGTCAAGTCCACACTGAACAGGCCACCATCTCCCCATATTTGTTTCTCTCATGAATTAAAGGAAATGCTGTAGTTATTATAGTCCATCTCCATGGTGTTACCAAAAGAACTTTCAGTCTCAATTTTAAGACATCTCTTCATTCCTTCTTTCCTCATTTGAACTCCTTCCCAACTGACCCAGTCTTGTTTATGTTGTCACTCTCTGAGTTTCCTCTCACCCAAAGGAGAAGTCATGATCTGCGAGTCTCATCTGGGCACTGGCAGAGACAGGGTTAACATTCTACCTAGATCGGCAGGGGCTGGAGCAGTCACGGTGATGGATCGCAGCTGAGCTGGGCTCTGCTCTCTTTCTGCTCCGGAGCCGCTCCGAGAAAAAGCCGTGCTGAAAACAAAGGGGGGGGGGGGGGGGAATCCGGCCTCTCATTTCTGTTCGTGCTGGCCACGGCTCAGGCACGACTCAGAGGAATTTCGGCTCAGCCCCGGCAGCCCCGGCCCCGGCAGCGGCTGGTAGCTTAGCCTGGCCCGGTTTGCCCCGGCTCCGGCAGCGGCTGGTGGCTTAGCCTGGCCCGCCCCAGCCCGGCCTCGGCCCCGGCCCGGCCGGGCCCAGGTCGGGCCGGGCTTCCCCTCACTCACAGCTCTGTCACCTTCAGCCGCCGGAAGCCCAAGAGAGAGCGAGTTCAGAGTTTCCCGGGCTTCACAATGGTATTCACGGGGGTGGAACTTAGCTCTGAATAGCTTACAGAGCTGTCAGTTCTCAGAACCGGACAGTCACTGGCTATCTCTGAAACTCCCAAGCGTCTCTCTCAGGAGAACCATTTCCGGGGATGTTTTACTTCCTTCTTTTCCAATACCAACTAAGGTCAAAACCAGCACAGCCAGACACAGGCAGAGCTTAAAATTTCCTTGAGATAACTGCTTAAACCATGTCCTTAAATCAACTCTACAGGACCTGCTGGCAGAAATGAAGCAAGATTTCAGGCTTGTCTGCTCCTAATACACTTTGCATTAAAGCATCTTGTCATAAATTCAGTTTTCAGAATTAGAGAAGCTTTAATACAGCCTGGACTGTTTCTGGTCTGACCAGTGGAGTTGTTTCCTGTTCATCGCCCTCAGGTAAGTGTTGAGGAAGTCAGGTCAGCACTCATAGAGCAAAGGCAGAAACAAATACTATTTTCTGTTGAAGAATCCTCTCTCCTCTCTGAAGTGCACACTAAGGTTTGGAGGGCTGCTCCAGACGCCCTGCCTCAGCCTCACCATTGAAGGGCTGCTGGTAAATTGCCATTTATTTTATTATTTTATTTTATTTTATTTTATTTTATGAGAAATGTGAATCTATCAGCGAATTAGGGGAAGGGTATTACATCAACCTGGTAAAAAACCACAAAGGGCTGCTCAGCCCAGACACACCTCATTTCTGAGAGTCACATTAAAAGCCCACTGAGCACAGGAGCCACCAAGCCCTCTTGCAGAGGAGCAGTTCCCAGTCTCTGACATGTTCTGTGGTGCAAGACCTGACAAACCAGCACATGGAAGAAATTTACTCCTGCCCAGAGCTCGCTGGGTCTTTGGCAGCTGCTGCAAATAGCTGCACAGGAAGGAAACAGAAGCTCTTGTGTGTAATACCATCTTCCAGGCTTGTCAAATTCGCTTTAAGAGGAAATTCAGTCGAACAAGGCTTGTACAGCAAACGGCCACTGATATTTTCATACACTTGATTATTGCAAGCTAATGTTTGCCTCCTTCTCCTACTGCTCTTCACACTGAGCTGGGCTCCATCATCACACAGCAAGACATCCCATGGGATACAGGAATCCTGCTGCTTAGCATGACCTGCTCTTACCTTTGCACTTAGGAAATATTTTCAGTCGCACCTTTTTTCTCCCTGAACACCTGCATCAGTTTTAGCCGGATGCTTCTTGCCTGGGATCAGCAAGGAAATGCAAAAAGAGCTCCAGAAATTCCTAGTATACTCAGATTTTCACCAGCTCTGGGTCTCCTCCTGTGTAAAAAGTAATAGAACATGTGTGAAAATCCCAGTGTACATTCCCCAGATTCACTGAGCTCTAAAGCTCAGCATGGATTTTCTAAGAATCAGAAGCAGTGACAAATTGGTTTGTGATTTAAAACTATTTGACAACCAAGTCCTGTAAGGAAGATGTCATCTGTGGCATTTTTGTCCAAATTAAGTCTGATAACAACAAATGAGAGGCTTTAAGCACCTCTGGAATGAGAGACAAGCAGCACACAGAGGACCTTGCCTGCTTCGAAATCAAACCTTGTGGCATGAGGTATGGAAGGGAAAATCAACACACAGAGTGACTGACCAGAGACAAAGGTTGGAAAGAAAAAGGAAATGTGAAACAGAGAAAAATATACACTTTCAGGGCTTTCTTTTTGCTTCAGACAGGTACCTTATGAGGAGAGGAACCAAATGGAGGGCTGGTCTCTATCCACAGCCTTTCATTTACCTGGTGATGTCTGCATGGGGGCAGGAGAGTCTGGCCTTGATGAAGAAGATTCTTCCAGCCCTCAGCCTTCACCCTCCACATTCCGTTTCACAGCAGTATTCCCCACCCCAAATTAAAAGGAAGTTTCTTTTTCCAGTCTGCACCCATCTCTGAGGGGCATTCATTCCTGTGACAGGCTCTTCCACCACATTATTCAGGTCTCTCACTGCATCCACTGTCAGGAAAGCACAGGTTCTCTGGAATTCTTGGGACTCAGGCTGGAAAAGCTGCACATAAAGTCCTTAGTTTCCAGATATTTTGAATTTTCAATGTACATTTGGAAAAAATAAAATGCCTCTCCAATATTGAGACTGGTAATATTGGATTTGGATGTTGGGGTGACCCCCAACTGAAATGCATGGTGGATCTTTCACTGGTGTTTTACACATGCAGAGAGATAATTTTTTAAATGTGGCAACTGTTACTATTTAATTCCTCCAACTAATTAAAATAAAAATCTTTTCTTTTCATTCCACTCTTCTTTTCTGTTTTATTTTGGGGTTTTTTTGAGTCTTCTCCATCTTCCCTTCCTTCTTAGATAAAAATGGGAAAATGAGAAAACAAAAGTTTAGCCCTCCCCTTACTTTAACTTTTTCTGAACTGCTCTGAAGAACCATTTCTTCCAGGCAGGCCCCAGGTAGCCTTTGACGTGTTTTAAAAACTCAATGCCTGTAGATTCCTAATTCCATATTTCCGCACCAAACATGTGAGCTGGTTTTAAATATAGCTGAGCCTGCAGCAACTCCCAATAAATTTCACATCCCTGCAAAAGTCCTGTTGTTAGGAACTGTTTTCATCCTTTCATTTGCAGGTTCCCTCCATTACTCCCTTCCTTTACAGCATGGAAAGGCTGCTGGTGACATCTCCCATGTACCAGGTGCAGAACTATAAACTCAGAGTAACTCCACTAAATTTAATGTGCTTAATGTAGCTACTCTGGATTTGCTTTGCTGCAAATGAGATCAGAGCCCTCCCAGCCACAGGAGCCAGAAGGAGGTCAAATGCTTTCCATGCATTACCTCCCTGCCAGCATGCTAATGCTGTGCAGCTCTCAAATGCTTTTCCCCAGACACCACAGTTCCAGGAATGGCATTAAAAGCACTCTGAGGATACAAGGCAGAGCTCACACCAAAGCAGGTGAATGGCTGGTGAAGCTTCCAGCTTCAACAAACATTATCTTTGTGAGCTGAGAGAGGAAAAGATGCTACAGCATTCAAAAGATGGCAATAAACTCACGCTTGCTGGGGCCACCACCATGGAATCATGGCATATTTGGGTTGGAAGGGACCTTAAATCTAGTAAAGCAAAACAAGGTCAAAGGTTTGGTCAGTGTATGTCAATCTGTTTATACTGCAGGCAGTGAAGGTTGTTTGCTCCAGCTCCAGCTGGTCTGAAAACTGGAGACTACTCTTAAAATGATACCAAAAATGTCACAATACTCCTCTGCTTTGCCTTCTTATTAGCAAACAGAGCTACCAGGCATGATTGTGGGTGCTCATCACTGTCATTGTAATTACGAGGTATTATTTGTAACACTGTTTTAAATTTGCCTCTCAGTAATTCACTGAAGAAAATCTGACCTCTGTTCACTTCATTATTTGTGTTCTTGGTGTTGGAGAATAACAGAATTGGTTTGTTTTGACCAGTTGAGCAGCCTCATTTTTTGTGGGGCAAAAGAATTGCAATGACTGCAAAAAAGAGCAAGAAACAATTAAGGTCTATTGGAAATAGATTCATTATGACCAATATTAATTACACTGTTTGGATTTTTTTTTTAAAGAACAGATGGTTTAGCAGATGAAAGCCGCCTCTCACCTCTGCTATTGTGAAATGCCAGTATTTCACCAAAATGTGCAAGAAGTTCCTTCAGGTCAGATTTGGAATAGCTTTGCTTTTGCAGTGAATCACAGAGCTCCAGGGCTCAGAGATCCAAAACAAATATGTTCTGAATTTTAGCATATATCTGGCTTATCACATGCCTGAGAAAGAGTCCCAAGATACCACTGACAGTGAACTGTGGAGTGTTTCTCAGGGGCAGCGTAAACATCCGATAGCACATCCATTATTCAGGCTATTCCCCTCTTACCACTTAATGCTTGACAAGATTCTGATAAGGTATTTGAAAAAAAATTAAATGAAAGGCAATCATATCTACATTTACACAAAGCACTAACTTAAATTCTGGCCTATTCTAATCATAAATTTTCTTAATATTAGTTAAAACTTTTTATTTTGATGTGATGTAATTGCCTGTGAATATCTGCAGTACAGTATCAAGTTTTAAAGCTGCTGAATGTTTCTTAGCCTCAGTTGTTTACACAGCTTTGCCAATTTTTTATGATTTGAGATGAGATTTTACAGGTGAACAATCTGCCTTCAGCAATATTTTCTCTTTAATTTATATCTAAAATGACCTGACTCTTTATTGGATGAGGATAGAAACAAAAATAACTTTTAGCTAAGTTAAACAGTTCAAGCAAATTTTTCCTTAAAAATTCTTCCCTGCCCTTTCCAATTTAGACCAAGCCTTTTATTGGGGGTGTCCTTCAAAAATATGGGCAATCTACAAGCTTTTGTAAAGCCAGGGTTTGCATGACCTCAGAAAAACCTGGACCTGCAGAAACCTCAACCCATTTGGGGTATGTTCTGATGTCTTCAGCTTTCTCTTTCCTATTTGGCAGGCTCTGCAGTGCCCTGGTACAGAACTCTGAGCTCCATAGCCAGTGTCAGCGAGTTCTCCTCACAGCTCAGTCACAGCCAGCAATCCTTTCCCAGCCCCAGAGCCAAGGCCACGCTGCAGCTCCAGGCCCAAAAAGTGCAAACAGCAGCGACCTGAGGAGAGCAGCCTGGGAGGGTGGCACTGCAGCAGCTGGAGCTGGAATTGCACAATGAAGCCCAATGTGGAAATGGCCCCAAACTCAGCAAAGTGTGAAACTCCTGAGCCAGGGCCCATCTTGGCTGGAGCCACGGCCGGGCTCTTGCAGTGCCCAAGGTGCATCCTGTGAAGGGCTTTTGATAAATCCCTCCTTTATTCCTTTAACTCTGCCCAGCCTCTGCTCCAGGGAGTCTCTTTAATCATCAGTTCAGTCCAAAGCACAGGGATGGATCTGTCCTGTTCCCAACTCCAGTGACCACTGCAGTCCACACCAGCTTGGGGGCTGAGGACAATGGGTGGGGTCTCCTGTTAGGACTCATTCTGTCTGAACTCATCGACCCTCAGTAGAACTAGAATAAAAAAAATCTTTGTATCCTGCCCACACAGAAGTTTTTGTGAACCAGTCCTGCTCTGAAGGGCACCAAGATCAGGGAAAAGAAAGGCAGTGCTGCACATCACCGGACACATGGAGAAAAGATCCTTATGAAACCTGCATCAAATGAACCCTCCTTGCTCATGTCAATGAGATAACCCAGGAAATTATTTCCACTGAATGAGGCCTTGAAGTGTGCAACTTCCAGAAGCACCAGAAGCATCCAAGCATGGCCAGGACCAGGAGCTCTGATATCTGTGAATGGGAGCTCTGATATCCCTGAACTGAACAACCCACCTGAATCCCTCAGAGGGACATCAACAGCCTAAAGGCCAGGCAAGGCCAGGCACTTCCCATAAGTAGCCCCACTGGCTGTATCAGGAGTTTGGCACTAACCAATTCAGAAATCCTGGCTCAGAAACATGGCTCAGGAAAGCCAAAAAGAACAGACTGACCTATTAAACCTTCTGCAAACAGCACTACAAGAGCCTTTATATTCCCTGAACGTTTGGCAAACCTCGAGCAAGCATTTGAGTCAGGCTGGATTCTAGAAACTGGCAGAACTGGGGACTCCTTTCTGCTTTGAGCTGGCTTGTTCGCTCCAGCTCTGCACACACTCACAAGAACTTCTCATGGTGTCTTAGACTATGGTCACTAAAAATAAAGCAGACAAGAGGAGCTGATGGACTGCAAAGCAGCTGGTTTTAGGTAGCAAGGAAAGGCACTGAAGCATTTTTCCTTTCTTCTTCTGCCTTCCCTCTACTTTTTCATTCACCAATTCCCTCTTTTCTCAACCCAAATCTCTTAATCTCAGTGCTGATAATTATAATCACTCTAATACCTTGCCATCTGAGCAGCTCAGCAATGTCCATATTGGGCCAGTCCATTTTGTGGTGAGGAAGAATAAAAATGAAAACACATGGGCTCCTCCAGAATTTTAATTTAAAAAAAAAATGAAGTCAGGTCCAGATTAATGACATTTCCACCAAAGGCTGCCTTTTGTTATGGGGTTTCTGAATCCACATTGCTCTTTAATCAAAGAAGGAAAATGATGATGGGGGGTGGCAGTAGGAAAAGCTGATGGAGAAAGGCTGGGTTTTTTCCAGGCCCTACTGTTCTGACCCACACCCAGAACTGTGGTTAGCCAATCAGGGACGTGATTCCGCCCTTTAGCTGTTGGACTTTGGAAAAATATTCAAGGATCGTGGGTGGTCAGCACAGAAATCACTGCACAGCCTCTTCCAAGGAGAAATGGCGCACAGAAAGGCAGTTCAAAAAGTAACAGTGAGAGCAGGGGCTGTGGGAACTCCTTTCCCAGGGCAAAAGAAACCTGTTTCACAGACAGCAGAGGGATGATGAGCCTTGGGAGGAGCTGATGAGCTCATTAACGCTTGAAGTGGGTCAAAACTTTGAAGTCTTGGCGGGGCAAGTCAGGATGGGAACTAAAAGCAGTGATTGCAATCTGAATTTATACTACTCTACACCTTGAGTACACAGGACATTGGCTTTCCAGTCATGTACCCAATTAGAGATTGTAATTTTTAATTAATTTCCTTAGCAGTTCTTGAAGAACCACAAATTTGTCTAACAAGACAACCCACTTACTATAGAGCCCAGAATGCTTCTGACTGCAAATATTTGGGGCTGGCTCCCTTTTTCTGTTTCCAGAGCAGTCATTCCAAGTCCATCAAATATACAATAGGTGACAGAGGTTTGACTAGAAATGTCAGAGCCACAAGTGGATCTGGTTTATAGTTTTCTAGCTTTCAGATATTAGCTGACTTCTAATTTATTTTATACAGTTTTCTTCACTGAGTTCTTTGCTCACTCCTACCAGATTTGGGACAAAAATGCTCTAATTGTTCTTTAACCATCCATAAAGCATTAGTGAGATATGGTTTATCAATAAAAAGACTTTTAATTGAGTATTTAAGTCCAGGAAGGCAGCCATCAGTGATACTCCACAATATCCAAGCCCACGAGTGGAGGAGTTTCACCTCCCCCCAGCAGCTTCTGCACATTTGCTGCCCACAGCAGTGGGGACATGGAGACCATAGCTCACATGAAAGCCAGAAGCAGCTCGACTACAAACAACTGCTCTAAGCTGAAAATCCAAAGCCAAAGAAAATCTTCAGCCCAGGATGAGAATGAGGTGACCCACTCTAGGAACAAGGTGACCTGTTTTTACCCCATTTCTGATGGTTCTGATCCTCTGAGTCCCCATGCAGCCTCACTGTGAAATCCATTTGAAACATCAGAGAGTCTGTGCATCAAACTAAAATTAATTCTACCCATCCAGCCCCCTTACAGGCCAGCAAAAGGCTCCTGCTTTCTCTGCTACACCATTTCACTGCCCTTTGCCTTGTCAGCTCACGTTCTTCATGGAAATCAAGCAAGCGTTTGATTCCCTTCAAAATCCAAATTGAGATGCTTGGGTTTATTTTATTCCATTTTCTTAAGCCCAGATAGGAAAATAGGTTTATACACATAAATAAAAAAATAATAACCTGCCATTTCAATCCTGTTCAGTCAATTAGCTCAGTGCCTCGCTCTTGGCTAATGCGATCATCTTTCTTTGTTTGCTCCTATTTATACTGCTCTTTAAAGTTCATTAAAATCACTGCCGCTATCTCACACAGCACAACTGTTCAAAACATCAGTGTCATGCAGTCAAGAAATTTATGCTTTGAAGTTCCCTCCTTTACTGTTTTTTATTCAGCTTTTTTCCTCTACTTTTCTTTTTTCTTTCTTTTTCTTCATTTTTTTCTCCCCTTAATGACTAAACCAGTTTTATGCTCTTCACAGTTATTCCAGAATCTGTTCCTCCTGACATGGAGCTGATGCATCATTCCTCGCTCATAACCCTTTTTCTCATTTTCATCATTTCTCCCTTCCCTTGCTTTGGCTCTCTGCTAAGTCCATCACAGCTTTGTTTTTATATCCTCATCGCTGTATTTTATAGCCCAGTAAAACCTAGAAAGCTGCTTCAGGAAAACACACACATGCCAGCCCTTTGATGTTTGTGTGGCAGCTTGCTGGAACGTGTCAGCCCTCGCCCAGAGACAAAGCCCTGCGAAGGCACCAGCTCTGGATGCAACAGTAGAGCAAGGGCAGGGACGGGGGGACAGGAGAACAGGGTGACAGGAGAACAGGCATCCTCACCTGAGATAAATCACCTTTTTGCCCCAGTTCCCACCTCCACAGCAAATTGCTGCTGATTTTCCAGTGTGAGAAGCTGAATGGGACAGGAGATGTTGACTTCTCCAGCGTATCAGCCCTGGGAGATCCCTGCTCCCCTGCACAGTGCCTAAAAGCAAAAGGCAACACGTCCAGACAGAGAGAGCAGCTCAGCAGTGACAGAGCCTTGGCAGTGGCAGAGTCTGGCCCAGGAGCAGGTGGAGGATGCTTGTAAAAATAATGGGGATTTGGCTGTAAGCTGGCTGGAGCAGGACGAGAGGGCAGATTCACTCCCCTGTATCCTAAGAATTGTGTTTGAAAGATCTGCAACAAATCACTTTTCTCATCCAGGCGGTCCTGCCCTTCCTACATCTTCAGGGAGACATGGGACGAGGCTTCCAGTGGAACCTAGAGATTATCTCCACTGTGGCCAAGGACAGCCTGTTCAGCTGCCATAAATCCATCTTACAGGAAAGGAGGGAGCCCACCCCAATTCCAAACCTCGCCCTGACTTGCAGCAGTGTCCCCCCATTCCAGACCTAGGACAGGAGTTGCTGCCCAAAGGCTTTTGTTCCTAAGCAGACAACTCAGAGTGCCTGTTCTAAGGTCCAAAAATAGTCCAAAATTAATGAGCGTTCAAAGAATTATTATTTTCAGGGTGGTGCTGTACCTGGCAGGTAACACTGCCTCTCCTGGGACCTGCACAAATCTGGTTCACAGAGGACTGGGAGGAGAAATATGGATTGGTTCTGCATGTGTCCATGAAGTCCAGATCACAGCCTTCTCTCTCTTCTGCTGGTCTTCACCAGATTTTTGAGGCTTATAAAATCAAAGTAACCTGTATGGTTATTCAGGAACACATCAGTAGATCATTTTAGCTGCCTAGACTCAAATTTTGTTTTGAATAAAACAGTTAAAAACACTGTTCAAACTGTACATAGGTTATATCACTCTGTAATTTTGTACCTATGCCCTTTAGAAAGTGATATTTCCCACTCCCCCAGAAGAACTGGAGAAACTTCTGTACTGAGAATGAGCAGAACTCTGTCAGGAGCCAGGATTGGTTTTCAGCCTGCAGCAATTAACAAGTGCTGTAGACCATCACTTAATATGATATAAAGAGCACTGCTAAATCTCAGGATTATATCTGGAGCTTTACTCTCAGGTCCCCTGTGTCTGGAAACATGTGATTCCAAGAAAATCTCAGCTTTAATTTTTCTTTTAAAATGCTATTCTGAATTTTATGTCTGCAGAGAAAAATACCAAAAACATGAACAGTAAAGGCCATCAAAAGCAGAACAAAGAGTTCTGTATTCATGTATTTATATTTTTTAACTTTTTCTTCTAAGCAGTCTCTGGAGTTGAGGACCTGTTTCATGGCATCTTGGTGCCACAGTGGCCAGTTGAGGCTATGAGTCATCCCTTAGTAGTTTTTTTTTTTAAAGAGTTCTGGCCACAGCCCAAAAGGTCAGAAGATAGCTGGGACACTTCACCACCAATGTGTCACCACCATGCACAGATGAGATACAACCCCATCTTTGCTGTGGCTTTTGAAATGTGAAAACACTATTTTTACCTCTTAAACTTGGGTAACATGAGCTGGAAGATTCTCTTATTTGGCTTAGCTGAATGCAGCAGGAGGTAAACAGCTCCTGATCCCCAGGTTCTGTCTGCAGCTCTTTCAGCTCAAATCATGTAAGAATTTGAAGGGCAAAGCTCCCTTTCTGGTGAGCTAAGGAAGCCCTGCCTGGCGCCTGCTCAGGCAGACACACGCCAGCAATGCCACACTCAGCTCTCCCCACGAGTCGCTGTTGTCTTGGTCTTCCGATGACAGCTTGGGAGCAGTAGAGAAATCTCATTTCTCAACATCAAATTTACAGCTGAAGTGGGCTCCTCTGACAAGGTAAGGCATTGTGCTTATTCAAGCTGATCAAGAACTGAGAGCAATTTCTAGGGAAAAAGAAAGGTCTGCTTTAATAGAAAGATATTGAAAGAGAACTCGCAAATTGCTTTGGGTTTCAGGTGAACAAAGCACATGAAGGATTTGATTTTCAGCCGCTTCCACCTTCCTCTTTCACCAAAATGGCACAATTCTCAACAGGAATATAGTACACAAACAGCTCTAAGAAACACAAGACACTGCTCAGACCTCTGTGCTCCTCATTCTCACACAACAGGGAAGTTTTTGGGGTTTGATCCAGCATGTACATCCTCCAGAAAAAGTATTGCTCACACAATGCCCAATAAAAACTACCTATTACATGAGGTGACTACTAAAGCACAGTGGTCTAGCCAGAAGGCAGCAAAACTCATCTCCAGGAGCTATGTGGGCCAGCACATCCAGCAGCACCCATCTCAGCAGTTTTGAAGTCCAAGGGCATCCAGAAAACCCCACAGCACAGGGAGTGATGAGGTCAGAGCTTGCCCCCTGTACAGCACACCAAGGGTTAACAGCAGAGGGCAATAAATGCATACTCAATTTTGGGCGGTTTTCACACAGTTAATTTCTCTGCCTTCTTGAGATATTCTCCACCAGAAGCCTGAAGTATGAGGTGGACAATGAGCAAGATTTTATGGGGTGAAGATGCTGAGAAGGTACCGTGCCCCAAAAACCCTGGGGAGAAATTCTGGGTTGAAATGCCTAAACCTTTAATGGGGTGGAAAGGTTTCTGCTGTGGTTATGGTCCCCTGGGTTGGGACCCAAATGTTTGCCACTCTGCTTGGAGGCCCAGGATTCAGACTTGCTGACAGTGGAGGTGCTGATGGGCATACAGAAAATTTCCAGACACAGTTCAGCCCTCATCTGATCCATTGAGCTGTGCAACCAGCAGGGACAGACCCTATACCTCCCTCTCCTTATATCATTGCCCCTTGCTAGCCTCCCATAATGCTATGTGTTGCCCAAATATACAGACAAAACCCAAACAGATGGATTTGTCATCAAACATCTCCAGTTGCAAAAGCAGATACCAATTCCCGGTCTCCTCAGATACCAATTCTCTGCTTCCTTTCTCTCTCTACTTGCCAGTGCAAGGTGAGTTCTTCAAGCTCCACGCTGATCTTGGCCATGCTTAGTAACCACTGCACAAAAAAAACCCTTGGTGGACATTCATAGGTTCTCCCATGCCCCTCAAACTCCTCTGAAGGACTCCCTCAGCAGCACTGCTCTCACCCAAGCCCCTACTCCAGGACACGGATGTTTGCATCCAGCAAAAACACTAAAAACAGGATTTTTGGGTGTCTAGACCAGACAAACTACCAGCTCAGGAGCTCCTGGTAAGGAGCCTGCATATGAGCTGTGCAATGGAAAAGAAGTAATCGGTGCTAACACTGCAGTAATATCTCTGAGAATAATGATGGAGCTCCTACCATGGGGCTTATAAAGCCAAAGTAGGCAGCAGCCCAGACAGAACCACTGGGGAACAGTGCAGGAATGAGCACACAATGCCCCTGGCTTGTACAGGCCGGACACAGAACAGAAACAGAATTTATCCTGCTCTGGACTGGGTTGGGCTGGACTTCTCCCTTTGGCTGGTGAACTAGTGGCCACTCACAATGCCTCTCACAGCAACTCTCAGTTTGTTTCCAAGGAGTTTATCCTGTTTGCAGTTTCTCATACTAGCTAATCTCTCACAGACTTCTTCAGCTGCTCCAGGGTAAGGGTCAGGCTGAGCCACATGCCACAAGGATTGCCAGGCTCTGTTCATCTTGTGCCAATCATCCTGCTGTCATCCTGCTATTCCTCATGGAGGCAACACAGAGAAAATGGATGGGTTTGGATGCCCAGATCCAGTGCTTCTTTCTGTGAGAAAGAAAATCAGTGAGAATGTTAAAAGTGGGAGTTTTATTTGCTTGAATGCAGGTTCAGATGGAAAATCAGTGAACCTTTTTAAGCAACAAAACCAGCAAAGGAGCACTCAGAAGCAACCTGACAAAAACTAGAAAGCCCTTGTACCCCAGCAACCTCAGGCCAGTTTCTGGGAAGAAGGCAGGGTATGGACACAAGGCAAGGAATCTCACAGCAGTTGTGAAAAAGAGACTCCTGTTTCCAGCACAGCAAGGTGGCCATGTCTTTTTGGCCTTGCTGATGACAATTCCCTTGGCTCCTGAGCCCTCTTTCAGTAGACACAGTGCCCTTTCCATACAAAATTCATCCCAGCTCGTTCTTCAGGCTGCCCCTCTGCCACAGACCCAGCACGACAGAAAGGATGAACATGGCCAGTGGTTTCTGATGACAAAAGCCCTGCACTCTGACTCAGAGAATGGACCTAGATGTTTCATGGCAGTCCAAGTAAAAAAGCATCCCTAAGCTACTCATAAAAGGAACATGAAGAACTTCTTTTCAACTTGATTCTCCTATTTTTCCCCCTTTCGCTTTTCATGCTCTGAAGAATGAATAACTTCAGATTTGATGGAAGAATGGATAGAAGGACACCAGGAATGACTCACTTATTGCTGCCATTCTTTTCACTGAGTTTTCCTCCATTTTGAACATGGCCTTGGCTGGTTTCCCAAGCAAGAACTGAGTGAGCTGACTTTCATCCATCTCTTTTTAAATTACTTCTGTACTGCATTGAATAATTGCGCCTCCATTTTACTCCAGGGGTAAAGGTGACTAACTTAAAGGTGATTATCTTTTGTTAATAGCCTGCATTACTGAGAAGGATCTCAGAATTACCTTTGTAATCCTTCCCCACACTTTAATGTTGCTATTATTATTAATATTGCTCTTTAAAACATTTTTCTCCTGTCATGTGGAAGGAGCTAGTGCTGCTTCTCAAAGAGATGGTGGAAAGGCTGCGTGATACTATAAAGCAGAAAGAATCCAGGGCATCACACCACTTTTTTCCCCTTAAAAGTGTTGGGGTTCAAGTACAGTCATGAACGAGAGGCATCATTTGATCAAATTGATGCAGAATGGCTGCAGCCAGGTTTCTACACTCAATATGGGTACCACTGATCTGGGAGCATGGAGGATTTGTACAATACGTTTTATCTTTTAAATAAACCCAATTTCACCCTGCTGCCACACTGATGGCCCTATGGGCACTTGCACTGGTAGCCTTTCTTTCACCTGCTCCACACTGGAATGCTATCCCAAATCAAGTGTTTGCAAGTCCAGCTTCAGAGCCAGCATCAGCGACTGCAGGCCTTTCTCTTTTAGGCTTTAGAGGAGCTCATCAGCATTGCTTCAGGAGCATCTTTACCCAAGCCAGGTCACACAGGACTCCTGAAACACCCCATCAGGAAATCCCAGCATACCATGAATAATGGGTATTTGGCTTACATTTTTTATGGCCCTGACTTTCTGCAGTGTCTGTTCTAACAAATCTCATTTGTCAAGCTTTCTCCACATTGTTTGCTGAACACTGAGGCTCAGCATTGCTTGATAGATATTTGTGAGCACTCAAAGGAAGGCTCTGCAAGGGACTCTCTGCCCAGCACTCCTGCTTGACCACCATTTCAATGAAGAAATGTAAAATCTAAACCCTGCTGGGTGAAACTTTAAGTTTTTCCTTGTCCTGTCTCTTGGGTGGGAAACTCACTCCCACCTGGCTCCACCTTGTCATAAGTGAGTTGTGCAGAGCTGGAAGCTCCCCCCTGAGCTTCCTTTTCTCCAGGCTGAGACCCTTCCCTGCTCCTTCAGCTGCTCCTCATTAGACATGTACTTCAGCCCCTTCCTCAGCTTGGTTACCTTCTTGACATGCTCCAGTTTGCCCAGGTCAGACTGGGAGATGAGATTGTGTGGGGTTACTGAGGTCACTGGAAATCTGGGCTGGAAACCAAACTCATGTGTGAGAAATACAAGAGGCCAACTCCAGAATGAAAATGTCGCCCGCCATGCACAAGGAACCAGTGTGAATTTCTGCCAAGAAAAAAGAGGCCTTGTAAGCAGCACCCCAAAGGGAGAGGAGATAAGGGAAAGAACCCCAGCCCGAAGAAAGCAAAGGCAGAAGCACTTGGCAACACAAAAATCACACAATCTGGGGAAAGCCCACATGTCCCCAGCCCACTGTGGCTGTCCAGGGGAGGGAGAGCCCAACTCCAGGCTGGGAGCACCTTCCAGTGCCTGATGAGTTGCGCAGTTATTTAACAATTCATCATTTGTCACAGCTAGCAGCTTTACACATAACCAGAACTTCCTCAGCTTGCTGTGCACATCGTGGCCACGGCTGCCAGCAAATAAATGTCCATGGCTGATGGCCTCATTTCTAAGCAGAAATTCCTCTCTGGGACCGACTACAGAATATTTAAGATTAATCACTGCACTTGTCAGATGATTAAATCCACTCAGCATTTGGCCTCTCATCTTGTGATACCCATTTATATTAAAATCATCGGGGCCTGCCCTGCCCACAGCACTGGATCATTCAGCAGAGGCTGGGCTCAGGTGGATAAAGTGCTGCTATATATCTCAGGCCTGAAAATAACCTTTCAGCTTGCTTCCACTGTAAAACCTGCATTTTTGTGGCTGCAGTCAGGCCAGAGAGCTCTCCAGGATGTTTGTTTAAACACCACTGCCCAAAACAGTGAGCCAGGCAACAGAGCCAGTAACACAAAACCCCATTTCTCATACTGGTTTTCAAGCAGGGTTGAGAAAGTCAAGGGAAATGGTCTAAGAGGCAAAAGGGAAGAAAAATATATGAGAAACTACATGTAAAAATGTCTCTTTGAGAAAATAGTGCTTGGTTCTGAGAATAAAATTCTTACTAGAGTCAGAATAGTCCTTCCCTGAAGCAGAAATTTTTCCAGTGTTCCCATAAAAATGAAAGCCATAAAACAGATTTTCAATTCCAAAACATACACATTTTCAACTGAAAAGCTTTCAAATGTAAATAGTTCTTCTGAGCCATGATGTTCTGGCTTTGAGTTACCGCTAAAGCGTGGATGCATTTTGAAACCAGCAGATATAGTCCACAGAAATTTGTATTTAATTAAAATACTTCTTTTATTTTATGGGGTTTTTTTAAATGAAAAAAAGTTTTGGCAGGGAAGTTAGAACTGGCTTAGCTGTGGTAAGGACATTTGAGTGTGTCCAGGACTGACTTTTCTGCTCTGAATAATGTCTTTCCTTTGGCTTCAACAGGACATTGCCCTTCACAAAAGTGTTTTTAGCCCACAAATACCCCCATTAGCTCCAAGTGACACCAGTATATATTATATATATAGAATATATTTGTATTATATCACCAATAACATGAATATATTAGCGACAGGAAATATTCAAGTGGGTCACTAATTTAGTTCAGCATCTACATTTTGATAAGTTGTCTAAAGCTGCAAAACCTAGAAAACAAGACTAAAAATCTCAAGAAACATTCCTTATGACTTCCCCTGAAGCTTGTAGCAAAACCACAAGAATAGCCTTTCTTCAAGGTATTTGGAAACCTCAACTCCCAGCTGGATTGGAGAAGGGCAGAGGCAGAAGGAAATGAAAATCATCTGGGGAAATGTTCTAAGGCTGCTTAAGACCTTGTGGAAACCTCTGTCTGGATTTGGGTGAAAGAAAGGGGCAAGGGCAGCTTCAGGAAATGAAGGAGATCAGAGGCAAGGATGCTGTTTGCATTTCAGCAGAAAGCTTCAGCAATCTCAAATTTCAGTATGGCTGAGAAAGATTAAATTAGACCAAAGACTGTCCCATCAGCAGCTGTGATGGTCTGAACTGGTAAAAGCTCTAAAGCAGCTGAATTTAGAGGTGGATAAAGGATGATACCCAATTCTATTCCTCAGTCCCACATCTAGTCTTTAACCTCAGCACAACAGACATGTTCCTGTCCAAACTGAATGAATGAGCATAATTCTCTCTGAATGGGTGCAAAAGGAGACTTGAGTCTTTTCAGTTTAAAAAAAAACCTCTCAAATTACTGTTTGTATGCAAATAACATGTAAAGGAGGCCTGAACTACATATTCAAGAGCTTTTTTGGCACCAGGAAGTCAGATGCCCAACGTCCACATGGAGTTTCTGGGAGTTTTGGCAGTTCCCACTTATGGAACCATCACTCATGATAGAAAAAACCTAAAAGACCATCAAGGATGCCACTGATCAGCACCAACACCACCTCCAAACTTCTACAACCTCGTGGTTGACTCACCAGCTGCACGTTGGCTGAAGACAGCATGAACTGCACGTCAGATGTACAGCAAATATTTACAGAGTAGAACTGCAGCAAAAGTGCCCATGCAGGTGGGAGGGAGCAAGGAGGAGTTTCTTCCTCAGCTCCCTCCATCTGGCAGAAGAAATCATCCAATGCCAGGCAGAGTGAGCTGAGGAGCAGCTGAGGGAACTGGAAAGGGGCTCAGCCTGGAGCAAAGGAGGTTCAGGGGGAACTTCTGCCTGTGCACAGCTCCTGACAGATGGGGACAGCCAGGTGGGGTGAGGCTCTGCTCCAAGGGAACAGGGACAGAAACAGCCATGGCTTGACCTGTTTCAATCCCCAGCTGAACCCACAGAGGAGCCTCACCCATTTCAGCACAGTCACTTGTTCATGGGCAGTCAGTGGTGAGAACAGCTCCAGACCTTGCTGCACATTTCACATTCAACATCCCCATTACAGGCAAGACAGAGGACCACCAGCACCCGTGTCTCCCAACAATGATGGGAGGCCACAAACTGTCCCCAGAAAGGCTGGTAAAGACTACTAGCTCCCATGGAATAATCTCAGCTTACACTGGGGCAGATCTAACTTTGTTCCTGCACAAGACAGAATAGAAAAATATGAAAGCCTTGCTCATAAATCACTGTCAGCCTGTGATGAGGGTTGTCCAAGCTACAGTGAGATTAATTGCTACAGTCGTGATTCCCTCTCCAGTCCCCTTCCTGCCTGCTCCAGAAGTTGAAGGATTTGGAAGCCATAATCCAGCAAACGTGGTTTTTCTTTTCCTTTAACCTGATGGTATTTCATGTGGATCAGCTGCAAAAACATTTGAACTCTGCACAATCTTTGAGAAACTCATGAAGGGGGCGCAAGGTCTCCTGGGAAACAAGTGTCTAATTATGGAGGCAGAGATGTCCTGCAACACCATGACCAACTGTTATGTGGTGGATACCCTTCACAAATTGCTCCTGCTCCTGATTTTTATATTTTTCTTTGCCTAATCACCACATGCAGCCTAAAAACAAACCAGCATGTAAAAAGTCAGTGCTGTGGAGGAGCACTAAGAAAGACTCTCTTCATCAGGACAGGAAGTCACATGGAGAATGGAGAAAACACTGGAGAGTTCATCAATAGAAAAAATCACCCCACTATGATTTTTTTTTTAAATTACCTAATATACACCTTAACACTCTAAAACCACATTCAATTGTTGCAATAAAAATAGAAGGGTTGAGACTTCCCTTGTGCATAATATTCCAGTTCCTTTTACTGCTCTCCAGAGGACAGGAAACCTGCCCTTAACTGCATCTGCTATGGTCTTAAAACAATCAGTTAGAGATGAGAAATTGGAAACAACTCAAATGCGTCAGTAAGTGAGAGAAAATCTGATCTAGTTCAACCTGAGTCTAGGTGTATGTGAGAAAGCTTTGAGTAGGAACTAAGGTGAGGATTTAAACTGTATACTGATGTGCCACAAATGTTTGAAGTTACTGTAGTTTCAGCCATTCCCTCCCTTCCCAAGCTAAAACAGTGACTCAGCTGTTTGCCAGTGATTTTTGCTATACAATGCTAGACTGCAACTAGAAACATCTTCTGATGACACCAAAGTTGTGAAAAGTCCATGTAGAGACGAGGGTGACTGGCTTGAGTGCTTGTATAAGCTGTGTTGGCATCATTCCCCCTCCTCCTGACAAAAGGAGGAGACAGCAACAACTTCTTTTCATGTGGGAAGGAGACTTCAGCTCCTCAAAGTCCCAGGTTTGTGAATGATGCTTCATGGGTCCCCTCTATTTTCCACAGCCACGCAAAATTGCAGCTGGCAGGCAGACAAAACACCAAACCAAACAGAAAACGTGATCCTCTCGGAGGAAAATTTTACCTTCTCAGCCAAAAAAGAGCAAACTGTGTCCCAGAGTGCCTTGAATTTAATAAGGAATATTGTTTTTAGCTTTTATAGATGAAAATGTCATTAAAAGCAAATATATTTCTGGGGGAGGAAAAAATCTCAATTCCTTGCAGTCTGGAGTCTTTTGAAGGCCGCCTCTATGTTCATGAGAAGATAATGGGTTATAATAGTAATAATAATAATGATAAACACATTGGGAACATTTTTCCTTTCCACACAGAGTGCTGCAACATTGCTTCCAAATAGATAACAACATAATTTCCTTCCATTTAAAAATCCATTTTTTGCCACCATGTAACTGTGAACCTGGCCTTCTCCTTCCAGAATGACCATCTGAAGTCTGGATGAGGAGACATCACATGGAATCCCAACACCATACAGGTGGCTCTGAACCCAGTCATGCACAATGACAATCCACTTTCATAAACTGAGCTAAACTGAAAACTCTGCCTCAGCAAGGAGGTCAGTTCATTTTGGGGTCAGTTTTATTTGTCCACGGGGCTGTTGGCACAGAGGATAAGTAGGAGGGTAACTTGAAATCGATCTTCATAGAAAGCTTTCATACCTCATGAAAACATCCATGAGCAATGTAGTTTGCAGAAAAAAGTCATCTGGTGCCTGGACTTCAGTTGTAGGAGCACAAAACTGGGCTCTGACTCCATCTCTGGGCATTCAGGCTCTCTGCACCATCAGCACTCACAATTCAGAGATGCAGCTCTTCTGTGCCAGTAGAAATCAGTCACCATTTATGACAGGACCCAAAGCTGGATTTAGGAACCATTCTGGGAACCACATGGTGAATGTTTTTGCTCAAATCCTTGTCAATCTGAAAATCTTCCAACACTTCTCAAGAAATATATGTCAAAGTAGTAGTTTAATGACTTTATCCATGTGGATCTTGCCACCTCCTTGCCCTCCCCAGCCTCTTGCACTGGTAAATTCCTCCACAAAGTGAGGAATGTGGAATATTTTCCAGGATAAACACACTCACCTAGGTCAGGGGAATCTGACTCAGTTGTAACATTAACAAAGCCTCTCTTGGACAGATATGAAGGTGGACATAATAAATATTCTTCTAGGTCTAGTCTGCTGCTGCACTGGTGCTGATCCAGAACCCATCCGAGCAAGATCATTGCAGCATCTCCAGAGAGGCACAGGAGAGTGAGAGGCTCCAGCTCTGCCTTGCAAACCTCTCACTCCAGGAGAGAAACCCCACACATACAAAATGATAGCAGTATTCCAGATACTGCTGTCCCTCAGCCCCCCATATCACTGGGGCTATGGGGGTATCATTCAGAGTTTAATTTACTGAAGGATTAAAAACATCACCAGGAAACCTTTAAACCAAACACACATTGCATTTTCAGATGTTTATAGTGAGGGCTCCATGATCTGTTTCCTCTTTGCAACCAAACTCTCCAGGATCCAAACAGGATAAAGCAAATGGGGAGTCTGGAAAGAGCAGAAGTTGTAGAACTGCGCATTCAACACAGAACCTGCACATGCATGTCCCCAGGGAGCACGGAAGCCTCAAGAAGTTTATGGCTTTCTTCTTAAAAAGCCGTGCAATGAAGTCTTGCTCAATTTGAACTCGGGAAAATATAATTTCTGACAAGCTCTAAACCAGAGTTTTAACACTATTCATTTTATTCTCTGCCTCTCTGGGCTGTCTTGATGAATTTATTCTAAATACCAGAATAGATTCCCAAATGGTGCCAACCAGCTTTTCTTGGAGGCCAGTGGACCTCTGCCAACCTACACTGACTCCATATTTACAAGACACTTTAGTAGGTAAAATTCAGATATTTTGAGAGGTCCAAATAATAAAAAAGTAGCCCTAAATTAGGGAGCTGAAAAAGGGGACAATGGGCAGACAGATTTCAAAATCCCATTCATGAGCTTTTGCTTTGGAAGAATGTGGGCCACAGTCAGAGCAAAACCCACATGCATGTCCTCACAGCCTAACCTGGGAAACTACAGTGAAGTGATAGATTGTTGCATACAGGTAGAGATATTATAAACAAAAGGCCTTCTAAAATATGGTTTAGGCCCTGTTACTCTAGCTAAACTAGCAGCCAGCTTGTAAGATCCCATAAGAAAAAAGTCAGAAGAATGAGAAGCAGTAAGCACAACCTATTCTAGTAAGAGAACTGTCTGCACTTACATAAACAAAGAATCTATACCATAAGAATCAATAAACAAAACATGTAAACTATCCAAAACCAGAGAGATTTGATAGACACGTAAAATGCCATTTACTAACCAATAAATTGAGTAGCAAAAAAGTTATGAACCAATTTAAATTATATACCAAGTCTTGAGAACTGTATAAAAATGGACTGTAACTTTAAAAATTAGCTTTTTCTGCATAAGAAACTGGTCTGCTTATTATTGCAACAATAGACCTGATTTATCAGTGTCACAAGTACATGAAAATCCAGAGAAGGCTTCAAGAGACAAAATCCTCTGATGCTGAAAAGGAAACTGGCCTCAACTTCCACCCACAATATCAGAGGCATATTTTTTTAGACGTACTGCGGTGAGTAAGGAGCAAGCAGGTTGTCAGATCAAGCAGCTCCATGTCTGTAGTATTGATAGTCAGTTGTGAAAAACCCTTTCTTCCCCAGTGTGTTACCAGGAGGCCAGAAATGGCTGAATAAAGATCCCCAGAGCAGCCAGCCATGCTTCTGCTGTCGCTCAACTCCTTTACAAACCTCTGCCTCCACCACAGCCAAAGGAGAGACAGTTCTGCTACAGGACAGCCTTTTTTGGCCACACAAATACAACACAAGAAATTTCAGGCTCTAAATACCTTCCTAAATAACATGGGTAGAAACTGTTCAACTCACTTTTCAGTCTGTTTTCAATGCAGATTAACTCACAAATTCAGTCTCTGAGCATCCCAGCATGTCCTGAGCTTTTCTCCAGGCAGAGTGGGCAATTTACTTGATGAGGTTTTCCTCAAGTGGAAAAAAAAAATACATTCAAAGAGTGGCATTCTATTCAAAAAGGGGTCAACAATACAACAAAATAGGTCACGTCATCTTAATTCGGAAATCATAAATTTGGAGCTGTTCCCATCCCGGTAACACAGCAAGGATCTTTGTTCCAAGCATTAGGCAAAATCCAGCACCCTTAGCCAAAATAACTTTTCAAGCAAACTCTCATTGAATAAATCTTTCACACCAAAAGGAACATTTTTCAGTACTCTGTTTTTTAACACCATTAACTTTAACTGTCAAGCCTGACAAGTATGGAAAACTGTTTTCTTACAAAAGTCAACACAAAAAACATTTTCCACTAAAAGGAGTTTTACTCACTATACATTAACTCTCCATTTTACCATTTAACTCTAATTGCTATTTTTCTCCAAATTTCTTTTCCTCTACAAGATCTGGACTTTAAAGAGTCCAAGCAGCCAGAAATCAGAACTTGTTTATAGAAGTTCTGTGACATGGCTATGTTATAATGAAGTAATTCTATTATAAAAAGAAGGATCTGGGAATAACGATGACCCATTAATCACATTCATTCACATTCTGCTATTCTTTTTTCCCTATTGCTTCCAAGTGTCAAGGTGAATTCTTGAAAATATTCAGGAGTTTAAAAACATTTGGGCACTTTCAGAGCTGAATCAGAACATGCATTAACAGCCACATGAGTATAAAGTCAATTAGAGGACCAGTGGACACCGGTCTCACGGGGCATTCATCTCTCCTCATTTCACCTTCTGAACATCACATTTAGTCTTGGGTATCTCCTTAGTCAGTGGAAAGCATCAGTACCTCCTGGTGAGGGAGTGGAGCTTGTTTTTTCTGTGCGGATGTGCCTGTCGTCTCCAAAGAGGGGGAGTAATCAATCTGAGTGAATTAATCTGTATTCTCAGTGCTTTACTATGTAACAAGGTTTTCAGAAAATTCAGTCCTGGGTTCATTGTTTTTTTTCCTAAAATCTTCATTTAAGCTGGTAAGAAGCAAATAAAACTCCTAACCTTCTTCTAGAACAGCCTAGTTTTGTGAGCCCTCCTTTTGTGTTGGACACGGGCAGCTGAGCTGGGAGCACACATTGTGTCAGAGGCCCTTGGAGTAATCAATGACAAAACCAGATGAGACCACTTTGATTTTGACTTCTAACCCCTTGGAAAACACAGGTCACCAGACTTCTCAGAACTGATTCCAAATCTAGAGCAGAAAATACCAGGAAAAGAAAAACCATGTAAAAATTTCCAATGAAACAGAGAACTTCATATTTCTCAGTGCGCCGTTGCGAGTGGTTAATTGCTGTCATTGCTGAGTGTGATTTATGTCTAGTCTGAGTTCCTCTACCTTTAGTTTCTCTCTGCTGGGTTTTATTGCCTTTATTTGCTAAAATAAAGCTGAACTCAGCTTTTTCACAGTGTTTATGTCTCTGTCCATCAAAGTGATCAAAACTCTCTGTCACCTTCCTCTCTGTCAGATGATGCAAATTGTCTCCTCTGGTCTCCAGTGGGTGGATGTGCTTTGCAAATCATTTAACGAGTCTTTTTCTCAGTTCTCTCCAACTGTTGATGACAACATTTTCTTTAAACTGCCAGAGTCACAACTGGAAACTGCAGGAGGAGTCCCTTTCTCCTTGTCTCAAATATTCCAGTTTTTATACCTCCAGATATGACATTTTTCTTCTCTGTCACACTCTCACACAGAGGTCTGTGCTTGCTGATGGTCCCACAGCTCCACACATCTCTTTCAGTTTCAACAGTTCCCTGGCCATGACTCAGCTCTACATGGGTGCTAATAAAACATGTTGCTCGTTTTCATTTATGTTACTAATGGGACCCAAATCATTCTGCTCTGGTGATCTGTCTTTTATTTCAGCAATCTTCAGATTTTGACCTCACCACAGAGGTAGGTCTGTGATAACCTCCAGGACTCCATTAGCAGCACGTCCATTCACTGATTAATTTCCTTTTAAAACTGGAAAGTGCAGCAGTTTCTTATCTATTTCTGTGGTGCCTAAATGGTTTTATATCATCCCAATCTTGTATAAAAAGTTATTTGTAGCCAAAGGCAATACTTGCAAGGTTGGAATGGGCCTCAGGAGGTCACCTACTCCAACCTGCAGGGTCAGCCATGGGGTGGGATCAGGACCTTCAGGCCTTCCCAGAGGTTTATCATATCAATACTATTACATTTATCAACACAATTTGTAATCTTCCCAGAAAAAAAAATCTAATTAGACAAGAGCTATATTCTATAAGCCCATGTTGATTGACACTACTTGCATTAATCCCTTTAATTCTTTACTAATTACATGCCCTATCAGCAATTCCATTATTTTGCCTAGGATTAATGCCAGGCAGAAAAATCCGTAGTTCTGTGAGCCACCTTGTTTATCCCTTAAAAAATAATGGCACACAGCTAAAGTTCTTCCACACAGATGTAACTTGCTGGTATTTATTATCTCTAATTAAGAGTTGCTATACAATCCTCATTCAGTATAAAAGGTGTTTTATTGTTAAAGGACATGATCACAGAGTCTCCCTTTTTCCCTTGAAAGGAACAGAAATATTTATCGAACTCTTCAAAATTCTCTGTTCAATATTACTAACAACACTATCATTTTCATGTGGCACTGAGCTATTGTAAACATAGTTATTCCACTCAAGAAAGAGAGCTGCATTTCTATGGGGATTTCATTTTGAAAGCCATATGTTGGAGTCTTGTGCTGCAAATACTAAAAATGTGCTCGGAATTCCTAAAATTATACTTGAAAATATCCAGACACAAAAACAATTGCATCTAACATAGAAGAAATTCTATATTAGATCTCATTTTTGCAGATCAAGGGGAACTGATGACAGAATGTAAAAATATAGCAGCAGCTTAGGTACAAGAGACTGATTTGATTACATTTGTTATGTGCAAATAGAATAAAGTCCAAATGAGTAATGTATCTACTTGATGATTTCCAATGCCAGCTTAACAAAGCTGAAAATAATTACAAAGCAAAACAACTGAAAGAAAGAATTTGAGCAGGAATATGTGACTGATAATTGGGAACTGTTCAAGATCATTTTCCTCCCTACACAGAGAAACCACAATCCCATGGAAAAGAAAGAAGGCTAAGCTGGCAAAAAGCTGCTCTGGCTTGGAAGACAAGCAAAAGCCAAATCATGAAGTAGAAAATAAATGGGAAATTATTCTCCATAGAAAACCAGAAATGGTAATGGCAATGAACAGAAGTCAGCAGTAAGAAATTCCACAAAACCGATAAGCAATGCATGGGTTGAAGGAAAATCAAAATATGGGGGCAAAAGAGGAAATGAAAGTTTTGTCTTGTGTGTGCAGGTCACAGATTCAGATCGGTAAAAGCAGCAAGGGTGCAAGACAATGTGTGCCTCAGCTGGCCACTCTCCTGGGATGTAGAGGTACAAAGCAGGTGATAGCCTGGAAGGGACAGGACCTCAGGCAGAGGCAGAACCAAGGAATGAAGATCAGGATGCTCTTCCAGATGAGTTCCTCTTGTGATGGCTATGGCACACACTGGGTGCCTCTGTATCATTAGCAGCAGGACATTTGGATAGGATTTTGCCTGGTCAGAGGCTGCGAGGCATCTTCTAGAATTAAAAAAACACTATTGCTGCTCTCAGCTCTTTCCAGCTAACCTTGGACCCATGGATGCACAAGTTTTGGATTATAACACACAACTCATTACATCATCATTGTGCTGTGCTGTTGGTCCATTCAACCCATTTCCAACAAACAAACGACCAGGTACAAGAGCTGTGGAGAAAATCCAAGGCTCCAGAATAACAGCATGTACAGCAGGCAGAGCCATTCCCAAAACAGTGATTCCAGGCAGCATGTGAATGCTCCAAAACCTCCTAAGCCCTACATCTGCCAGGTTTCCCCCTACAAAAATATCTCAGGACATGATGACTATGAGATTCTGATATAAAGTATGCTGAGTTGCAGAGCAGCATCAAAGCTCCTTGAGAATGAATGCAGTTACAAATGCCAGGAATCCATACCCGGTCCTGGAGATATGTACAATGTCCAAAGATCCAAACCAACACGTGTAACTTCATGTCTGCACTCACTGAGTGTCTCCCAGCACTGCAGTGGTGAGCCAGTTCCCAGCTAGGGAGATCAGGAGAAAACTGGGGCAGGCTGTCCCACAGCTAGTGCTCTGCAGCCCCTTCTGCCTTGCTCATGGCACAGAAGACACTGACTTCACCAGCCCCTAAATTCTTGTCCTGCAATGGCACCATCCAACAAAAAAATGAGGACCCATTGAACTACAGTTGGACTACATGATCTTAGAGGTCTTTTCCAACCTAAACTATTCTGTGATTCTCATGAAGACCCACATATTGTGTCAGTCTTCTGTCAGATATTTCTCCAAATCCAAGGTGCTACTGAGAACTTCACAAAGATGATACACAAAAAAACAGACATTAAGGTGGCTCAGGTTCACATGACTGAGCCTAGAGAGAACAAAGTGTTCTCCCATTGTGTGTTGTCCCTCCAACCCAAGATATATAGGATGATCTGCTTTAACACAGTGGAACAGAACAGACACAAGCAGGTGCTCCACAAGCACCAGCTGACCTCTATGCACCAGCAAATCCTCCCTCATGAGGGAGAAGATGCTTCCATAGCAAGGATTTCTTTGCAAGGCTAGGTTGTTGAGGAAAGTCCTTGAGGGTTAAATTCACTTGTTGACTCCTCATCTTCTCCACCCACCTCCCTCCTTCCCTCTCCAGCAAAGGATCCTTGTGAAAGCTCTGTGTTCTCTATTCGATATGCACCAAGAGAGGCTCTGGTCTGGCCTTTTTAATAAAGGGCAATTCCTTTGCATTCTCGGATGTCCCTTAAAAATCAAACTCTGATATTTCTGCCATATTATTACTTTGGTCTGTAGATGTCTTCAGACTGAGGAAACACATTTGCTCTGCAGGTGTGACCTGCTCCTGCACTGCTGAACAGTTTCTCTCTGGTAAGAAAAGCCCCTCTAGAGAAACTGGTACATGGAGCAAATTAACAGACCTCTTCCACCTTCTGTTTTCCAGTTTTTGTTGGCAGCTGCATCCAGTCCCTGTGGCTGCGACACCAGTCATTACAACGTGCCATGGAAAACTGAAATTGGGGAAACAGTGTGTGGAGCCTCAGGAAAAAGGAGGTGCCTAAAACACTTCTGTCCTTTTTTCCTAACTTGTGTGCCATTCTTAATGATGTACTTCATGATTCAGCTTTCACAGCACCACTAATTAACTCTGGAGAACGAAAGAGCTGTGTGGCACCAAGATAAATTTAACTCTGGAAGTGAGCAGAATCCCCAAACCAACAAGCAGAGGAGAAGTGTGGTCCTGTAACCAGGGGAAAATGGGGAGTGAATACCTGGCTTTCCAAGATGCAACTGCTCAGCAGCACATCTGACCACAGTGCAAGCTCTAGTTAACCACAGAGAACCACCTGGGATGAGAAACAGCCATTCTGTAGAGCCCAAAAGGAAAGTTCAAGCTCTTCAGCATCTTGGCCAAAATCCCCATAGATTAAAAGACTGCATTAAACTCCTCAAACTATTGCCTTAGAAAGTCCTTCTTGCTTTTCCAAGCAGACAGAATGAAGCAGGGAGAGAATCTGGCTCCACATTAAGTTTAAATGCAGGGCTTGGAATCAAGGGACTTGTTTGGGTTTAGATTCACAGATTCTCATCTCTTCAGATGTGGTAGCCTGACCTCCCGCATCATCTAGGTCATGCAATTACATTTTTTAAAAGTCTATATTGAGCCCCTTAACTTCTGTTTGAGCTCTGGAGTATTTCTAAGGAAGACATGCATTCTTGATTTGAAGATATCAAACCATGTAGAACCCCTCACATACCCTGATAAACTGTTCCAGAGTTTAATTACTCTCACGGTTAAAAATTTGTACCTTATTTCCAATTTGAATTTTTCTGGCTTCAGTTTACAGCCATTGGACCTTGTCATGCCTTTGAGAGCTAAAGCATCAGATACCATTTCCATCTATCAGCGCTTAAACACAGAAACCTCAGTAGCTGATTCTCATGAGGTTTTTGGCAGGATCTGAACTACCAGCAGTAATTTTTATGTCTGTCTCCAGAACTGACTTGGAAGCCAAGTAAAAACGGTGAATTAAATTGGTTTTTCATAATTAGTGATTCTTGAAAAAGCTGGGAAATACATAGATCTGATTAGAAAATCTCTAATTAATCTGGATTTTATCAGAATTCACTCTTTTCTCTACTGAAATGTTTTACTGGAAGAGCTCAGCTTCAAAGGATGGCATTGAAGGCTTCATTGCACCCTAAGAGCTGAGTGTGTCATGGAGCCCAGACCTCCCTGGCATTCACACTGGGAATGTGAGAGAGCTGGGCACGTGGTGTGGCCAAAACTGCACATAGTGATGGAAAAATGAAACTGTAGTTCCACTGGGAGCTGGATCACAACTGAAACAACCATCTCTGCTGTGACTGCAGTGGAAATGAACCCAGAATCCCATAATGGTTTGAGTTGGAAGGGACCCTAAAGATCATCTGTTCCACCCCGACACCTTCCACTGTCCGAGGCTGTTCCAAGGGCACTTGCCTGCTTCTGGCCCCATTCAACCTGGCCTTGGACACTTCCAGAGATCCAGGGGCAACCACAGCTTCTCTGGGCAACCTGAGTCAGGGCCTCCCCAACCTCACAGGAAAGGATTTTTATCTAGATCTAATCTAAATCTCTCCTCTTTTCATTTAAAACTGTTCCCCCTTCTCCTATGTGCCTATCACTAGCTGCTCTCTTCCATCCCCAACAGCTCTGGAAATTAATTCAAACTTATCCTGCAAGAGTATTGAAGGGTTTTCCTTCACCCTCCTTCCTCTCCCATGAAGCAAGTTTCTGACAAGCAACTGGCAAAAATAATGCACATGTTCAAATATTGAATACCATCACCCCCCATGCAATGGGACAGGCACCCCTTGGCAACTGTCTCTCAGCAAATGGTGATATTTTCTCTCTCTAAAGAACCACAAACAACTTTTAGACAACAAAAGCAAGCATTGAGTGAGAGCCAGACATGACTCATGCATCCAGGCTGCCTGAATTTGAAGGCATGGTGCAGTCAGTGCCTGCTGCTGGGTAAACTTTAGATGGATGGTTGGGAAAGTGGGGACTTGTGATGGAACCGGATTCACAATCTCATTTCCAGAGATACCACCACAACTCCTGCATGCAAGATGTTTCTTGTTTGCTACTCCAACACACTGCTCATGAGGGAGCTGTTGGGATGAACTATGCTTCCTGCAGAATGGCACTTGCCTGCTTGAGGCAGTGGGACCATGTTCTGCCACTGAATTAATCTGCCATGTGACAAGCAGACAGAGTACTTGAATACACCCAGAGCCCAGTGAATTTGGCTCTCTATCACCAGGGATATTTCCTCTATGCAAGCAGCCTCCATCATGACCAGGGAGAAAAGGAACCAAGTTTATATGCTAGACAAATATATATTTGCCAGCCTGTCAGCAAATTATTACTTCAACCTAAGCTATTACTTTACCCACTGCTTTTCTTATTTAGCCTGAAAGCACAAGATAGAATCCCAAAGAACAGGACTCTCAGGTGAGACTATATGCAAGACTTCACACATGTATGGATTTGGATAAATATTGCAGCAAATACTCTAGGTGCATTCAATTCAGCTACAGACATTTTTTGTCATGGTAAGTGTTCAGAAAATGAAAACATGTTACAAAGGTTTATTCTCTCCAACAAAACACTAAATGCTCACCTGAGGGAGAGTGATTCCTGCATCTGACATTCACTTCTATAAGATCAGCTCCAAAATGCTGCAGGGAAGAGACTCAGGCATGAGCTCAGAGGCATTTTGGAGGATGATAATTCATTAAGAATCTGCTCTAAAACCAGAGAAATATCTGGAAATGGAAAAGACCATCACAAGTTCTGTCACCTTTCCCCTGGCCACCACAGGACTGATCCCAAACCTTCATCTCTCCACAGAAGGGAAGCCCTGCCAAAGGCACTTCTGCGAACCAAGGGAACCCTCAGGGACAGCCCAGCCCCTTTGCCTGCTGCAGGCGGGTACCTCTCTCAGAGTCAGATTTTCTAAGCCCATGAACAAGAAATCAGACAGCACGAGGTCAGGCTGTCTTCCCATACCCTTCAGGTCCCATAGATTCCTGTTACTGAGCCTATTTTTGACCCTGTGACCTTGACCAACTTAATCTTTCTGTTATCAGGAGGAAATAGTGATAGTTCTTATTATATCTACCTGTCTAAGACTACTTGTACCCAGAAGGATGACTATGTTTTCTATTAAGAAGTATCTATTTTAGCATATCACTAAGGAGGTATGCAGGTCCTGAAAGCTGTTCAGCCCAACCATCACACACTTAATATTTTTCTTTGCTAAAAAAATGGTAGGAGTTACTAAGGCCCTAAATTAGCAAAACTCCTAAGTATAAATGTAGCTTAAAAATACATGCTTAATTTCCATTTAGATCATGGGAAATTATAGCCCAATCCCAGCAGCACCTTCAGGTTTTTTATATACATTTATAGGTATATAATTACAGGTTTGTGGAACAAGTATGCCTCACAGCACGTGCCTGAATACGTTGCTGAATCACAGCTCCAACACCCTCCACACCAACCCAACAGCAAAACACGACAGCATTATTGGAAAGACCATTAGCAGCAAGCACGTCCCAATAACATGCAATTTGAATGCTAGGAAACATCCTGTGTTACCTAACATAACCAAAACACCAGTGGCTGCTGCATGACATGACCTGCATTTGATCTTGCCTTTGCACAGAACGCAGGAACACCAGCTCATAAACAAGCTAGGAAACACATTTATCCAACAACCCACAACTTACTTTCAACAAGCTTACCGATGTCAGAACACGTGATAAAATTAGCCCACTGGAATAGGCGATTTTGGCATGATTATCTGCTAATTGTGTTCTGTAAGCTGAGAGGGGTGGGCTTAGCAGCTTGCCGGGGGCTGCTGGCTGCCTGTCTTCCCACAAAATTTGCTCACAAGGCATCTAAAAATAACTTTATAGACAAATCTTCCTCTGGAGGGAGAGGCAAGGCAAAACAAAAGAGCATAGACAGCTTAACCTCTTCATGCCCAAATATCCACACAGGTAGTGAGGTAACCAATACCCCCATTAGCAGAATGGAATCCTCTGGCAATTTTACATCAAGGACCCAAGGCCTAAACCCTGCTGGTTTTCTGATTTCCTCCAAATTCAGTTTCCTATAGCCTCACATCTGTATCCTCCCCCTGTCCCTATAGTATATGACATCTGGTCATTGCCTCTGTTCCACGAGCTGGGTGCTTTCAACCCCACGTGGAGCTTTGGGGCTCTGCCACAACCTACCTGAAAGCTGAGAATCCCCTGATTTCCTGCCCAGAGGTGACAGGGTGTCCTGTCCTGATGGCAGCACGGCCTCTATGCTCACACAGAAAATATGAGCAGAGGTTTTCCCAGCAGCTTTCCCGTTTCCAGCCTTCTCTGCCCTGCTTCTACTCCCCTAGCATCAGCTGCTGACTTCCACCCAGCTCTTGTTCTGTGCATATCCATCTCAATTCTTTTCAAACGCTGAGAGTTATCTCTGTCCTGGAGTACACGGGGGAAAACACGATGATGTTTATTGTCATGGGCACATGACAAGCACATGATCATTTTCACTGGCTCTCCTGATGGAGAAAATCTATTAGAAGACTGAAATAAGTGGATGAAACACAAGCAAAATTTTATCTGCTCAAGCAATTCTATTAGGTTACAGACCAAAGGAGATTATTGATTCAAAGAGCACAGCATGAGGGACTAAGTACTTATGAGCATCAAAGCCCCACTGCAGTCAATTACTGTTCACAGCCAGTGACTGGAACTTCACGTTAGGAAAGGATGTGTTGTTCCATCTGCAGTGATTTGGTGGAAAATGTGATGTTAGGGCTAAATATGATCAAGCAAATATGAGGACTAGAGACAAATGATTATGCAGGGGATGTTTAAGCTCCTCAACAATGCTGCTGGTAAAAAGCAAGCCAGGAAGAAGCACAGGAACTCAAATACATGCTGCACACGGCACTGGCCTTTATACAAAGGTCAAATTCCCACTTTTTAACACAAAATTCATAAGAGACCAAGCTTATCCACTTCTTGGTCAAGTTTTTCATTGCAAAGTCATCTCCATATTCAGTCTGATAAATTTTCATGTTAGTCTAATGGCAGCTAGCAACATTAACAGCTTCCAGGATTGAAGTATCCCTGACATGGCAGGTGGGTGACATCCACAAATAATACACAGATAGAAGCAGAATTACAAGGAGAAAAATACTGTCATCTTCCAAAAAATAAGAGTAACTCCAGAGAAGCAATGTTAGAGGCAAATGCTGGAGGTAAGCCTCAACAAGGATCCTAAACTTTAAAAATTCCTTCATACTGCAATGCAGACAAGATGTATTTCTTTAAAGGTTTAATTTTTGGAGGTTGCTGAAAAGTAAATGAAGACATTTGCACATCTTGTTCCCCTCTGGACGTGATCCAGGCCTATTATGTATTAAACCAAAAATCCACACTTGCAAGTCTCCTGATATTTGTCTATTGTAAGAGTCGAAATGAGAGATGCGGGACTCCAGGTGGCTCTTCCAAATGCAGTTTATTTCTTACAGCAGTGTAGGGTCATGGGCAGCAGAGCCCATGCCTGCAGCTGTCAGCTCAGCTGCAGCCCAGCCTGGAGACACTTTCCTTTAGGTTACAATACATTACATACTTTTATTTGCTGAGCATCTTAATACAGAATAACCAATCTATACCTTTGCCTTTACCTATAGCCTATCATCACTACTATAATTACCATATTAATACTATTCTCCAATCACTAAAAGTTAGTACATTACAGTTTAAGCTAGAAGTTGTTTTTCAGTTTTCTGGCAGTGGAAAATTCTGAGACCTTTTTTCTACTTGCAACATTGGCTGACTTGTTTTTCTGTATTATCTTTCTGCTTGGTAAAAACATCATCTTGTTTGAGGTGAGTTTATCCTTTGCTCTAAGTCAAAAAAACCTCCCTCTAACTAACATACCTTTGTCTTCTTACTTATCCACCTAGACTGGCTCAGCAATTCTTTTCTTCTATATCAAAACTTACTTCCATCTCTATTCCTTCTTCCACATTCAAAAATCTTTCAGCCAAGCATACATGTCCATAAGACTGTCTTGTCAAACTTTCATCTTTTCCAACATTCCATTCTTATGTTTCCACTCCTACATAGGGCTAAGCTCCAAAAGAGCCTCAGCTCTGCTAATGGAAATGCACAATATTGCTGGCAGAATTGAAGAACTGCTTCCCTTTTCCTCAGTAATCTCCCCTCTCTGTATAGCTCCTCTGTGAAAAGATTAAATTATTTTTTAAAGCTAGTTTTATTTCCAATAGCATCGCCACTGTTTTCCTCTAGAAGCAAACACACATAAACACAAGTTCCATGCATTCAGGCTGGTTTAACAAATCCCCCTGTTCTCCAATCCCATTATTCTTCATTATTCTTCAGCTGGGCTGGCTAGCATCAGCTTTCAGGAGTCACAAGAAGTTTCCCCCTCCCTACAGTGTGGGACCCACTGGGAGCTTTGTTTCCAAAGTGTGTGGTTTGTATGCTTTTTAATCCTCAGGTGCTAAAAATGAATTGAAGGAGAGCTGCTGGAGGCTGTGGTGAGGTGGTAGTTTAGAAGGGTTTATGAAGCCAGGCACTCTGCCTTTTACAGAAGACATTGTAATCCACAGAGTCATTTTAAAATAATAGACTAGGATAGGATATGGCTCTAATATTTATTCATGTAAATTGCTTTCCTTCACTCTTTTTTTATTCTGTTGGCTGATGCGAAGGATTAAAAGTGCTGGCAAGTGGAAATCATGCAGACAAACCCTCAAGAAACCATTTTCACCCAACCTGCAGATCATCAGGCCTTAATCTGTGAGCTGAGAGACAGAAACCAGTAGGTGCCCTGCGACCTGAGCTGTTTGCAACACAAAAGGTCACAAAAAAAGAGCCAGCTTCTATGATTGATATGAGATGGATATTGGGATTATTGGTATTCAGTTATTTCCCAGCCAGCTGGTCTGGAGCAGGGATGAGGGCTGCTGTGTGTGGACAGTCCAGCATGGACACTCAGAGCCACACAAAGCCAGCCTGCATCCTCCTGGACACTTTCCTGCCCAGTTCCAGGCTGTGGGAATGCATTTTCATCTCCGGAGAGGTGAGCAGGGACACAGTTCATGCTATCACTTATACATGTCTTGCACAGCTGGACATAACACAAATCTGCCCCAGGAGCCTGAACAGGAGTTAATTTTCTGTGCAAACATCCTAGAGGAAAAGCAAAACCCGTGGTACACACAGTGGAGCTGCACTTTCAGCTCCAGCTCCCCCAGCCCTGTTGAGATTCCTCTTTCCACCTTGCTGCCCAGCAGACACCATTTCTGTGCCATGCCCAAGAGGAGGAGAGGATGAAGCACTATCACCCTGCTGCTCTCTTGCTTGTAGGTTTTGCAGCGGCCATCACCTACCAATCCTCTTTAAAAAAGAAAACAAACAAATAAAATAAAATAAAATAAAATAAAATAAATAAAATAAAATAAAATAAAATAAAATAAAATAAAATAAAATAAAATAAAATAAAATAAAATAAAATAAAATAAAATAAAATAAAATAAAATAAAATAAAATAAAATAAAATAAAATAAAATAAAATAAAATAAAATAAAATAAAATAAAATAAAATAAAATAAAATAAAATAAAATAAAATAAAATAAAATAAAATAAAATAAAATAAAATAAAATAAAATAAAATAAAATAAAATAAAATAAAATAAAATAAAATAAAATAAAATAAAATAAAATAAAATAAAATAAAATAAAATAAAATAAAATAAAATAAAATAAAATAAAATAAAATAAAATAAAATAAAATAAAATAAAATAAAATAAAATAAAATAAAATAAAATAAAATAAAATAAAATAAAATAAAATAAAATAAAATAAAATAAAATAAAATAAAATAAAATAAAATAAAATAAAATAAAATAAAATAAAATAAAATAAAATAAAATAAAATAAAATAAAATAAAATAAAATAAAATAAAATAAAATAAAATAAAATAAAATAAAATAAAATAAAATAAAATAAAATAAAATAAAAGCTTAAAAGCCAGGGTTTTAAAGGCTGTGGCTTTGTGGGGTTCAAAACCCACCAGGGTCATGAGTTTTTTGAAACCATCCATTTTCTGCCCAGAGGAGGGGTGTGAGTGCTGAATCACAGGCACAGCAAATTAGAAAAACAAAACTTTTTGTTGATGGCAAAAGTGTTTAATCTGAATGCTTGATCAGAACCAGCCCTGATTTAACTGAAGGGTTGCCATGATCTAGGCAGGATTCCCACACTCTTCAAGAAGCTCTAGGTTCAGAGCAAGGCTATCCTGCATGGGCTGGATTTTCTTACCACCCACAATATAAAATATCCTGAGGTCTGAGTAAGACCCACCCAGGACTTGCTGAAGTCCAGGACACCACCAGTCATGCCTGAGGCTGCCCATGAAGCCCATGCCCATACCTAAGAGTGCCAGGCAGACACTAAAACTGTATTTGTCACAGACACTGCTGTTACTTTCAGAAAGGTCACTCTCACCGAGAATCTCCAAGGTTCAAGATTAATTTTGCATTATAAATACTTTGTCCACATGTTCAGGATAGATCAAATTAAATAGAACCCAAATATTTAAGGAACTCTATAAAAATTCTTCCCATGCAAGAGTAGGAGATGAGGATAAAGGAGACAACTTGTACAGTCCTTCATTATCCCCCTAACACGGTTCTGGGTCCCAGCTGGTTTGATACCACCCCTTCCCACATAAGCACGTGTTTTCTGCCACAGCCTGACTGAGCACAATGTGCATGACACATCCTGTCATCACCAAGCATTCCTCATCCACACAGCATTTCAGTATCAAGTCAATTGTCCTCCTGCTGACAATTTCACAGCGTCTAGACTGCACTTGATTTTCTCCACTATTTCACTCACTCATCTGTATCCAAAGTCCCTCTTCCCTCAAAACTAGTGTTTCATTTTATTTAAAAATGTCAAAATAAACCTATTGATGGTTTGGTACCAATTCCACAGAACAATCCACTAGGTGTATAAATTTATACTTCCATTAATCAATATTTACTCATAGATAAAACGAAGGAGCAGTTGTCTGGGCACATATGTTTAGCATCAGTTCATGACTATAAGCTAAATATACCTCCCATGGCTCCCAAAACCTCAAACAAAGAGCTGCTGTTCACTTGAGATGCACAGCCAGGGTCAGGTAAAGGTTATGAGTTATCCCTATCTCAAGGTTACTTACACAGAACATAAACTCTGGGATCAAGTTGCAGAGTCAGCAGCAATTGCTCACTCAAAGTCAATCACCTTCAGCAGAGACCAAGCAAAAGCAGAGACCTTTGGGTCTCCCCAGCTTCCCGGAGTGAACTTTGTTGTTATCAGCTTTCCTTCTCCAGGGAGCCTCCTTAGATGTCAGGGCTCCTACTGCCAGTCCTGGGAGCAGATTCCAAACTGCATCACTGTTAACACTTCTTGGCATATTTTGGAGCAACTTCAAATTCAGCAGAGCAGGAGAAGTAAGGTGAGGTTGAGATGAGAGGTGTCAGAGGGCTGTGTGAGGGTCTGACTGCCCAGATATGGAGCAAGCTGTTAGTTCACCACTGTCCAAGGAAGTTGTGGGGCACAAGGACCACAGTCCACAGGACTGCTGTGGTACACTAGCATGCCACAAGGTATGCTCAGCTCATCCTTCACCCCAAAGGTTTGCTAATGAAGAACAATGCTGTCTTCCTGAAGGACAGCCAGGAAACCCAACAGACTAATCTGTCCGTGATTTTCACATATTTTTAAGAAAATGCATAGCCTAATAATTAGGTAGGATAAAAGGATAAAAGACATGAACCACTGTTATGCCTTAAATCTGTGCACTCAGTGAGGCAAATACTGAGATTTCAACTTCCAAGTCCATTTGTCAAACATAAGCCTTCCTCTTATGAATATCCACTACGATCTTGCTTTGCTTTAAAGGCATTTCTTCTGAAGTACTGAAGACTTGCATTCACTGTCCAGATTCACAGTTCAAGCATCTGAAGGGCTGCTCAGTATTTTGAAGATGATAATCCATCTTAAAATTGAAGAGCTTAACTGCTCACACCCTCACAAGAGAACAAAGCACACATTTGGAAGAAGCTCCAATCCCATCTGCCTGCAGACTGCTCTTAACAGCGTGAAGTCTTGATGAACTCCTAGCCTGTCTCACGGGAGAATTGCAAGGCTCAGATCTGCATTATCTGTAAAGTACTTTGAAACTCTTCTATCAAAGCTTTAAATAAATACCAACTATTCTTGTTGTCTTACTGGCACAGATTCCCCAGAGGCTGTGGGTGTCCTGGGAACTGCCAAGACCAGGACAAGACCCTGAGCAAGTTGGAGATGTCTCTGCTCATTACAAGGGTACTGGAATGAGATGACCTTTAAGTCTCTTCCAACACAAACGATTTTGTGATTCCATTAGACTTTCCCTCTGCTTTCAGCCAGACTGTGGGCCTCTCCACATCCCACATTTTCCGTGCCGAAGGGAGAAACCTTTTCTCCCTTACTAGATTACTCTGACTTCGCTTAAATAGTTATCAGCTTTTATGTGGTTGTAGGACCCACTCACCAGCATCCCTGCTGCTCCAGGCAGCCTGGAGCACCCCCAGCTGTCCCTGGCTCCCTCCCAATGTCAGGAGCAGAGAAGGGGAACAGCTCCTGCTAATGCAGCATTTCATCCTGCATGGAATACAAAAGCTTGGAGCCCCTGCACCCAATCCTGCACCTGCCAAAGGCTTTGTGCCCCTGGCCTGAGAAGCACATCCCAGAAAAGGCTGGAAGAGCCTTCACTTGCTCCATGTACTGCATTTGCTTTTTGTTCTGTTCCTCCCTTTTTTTCAGTGGTAGGTGGGAAAACAGAAGAACAATCTCACATTGACATCAGAAGCCATCAATCATCTGCTAAAAACAGATTAATAATAGAACAAAAAGGAGAAAGAGAGAGAAAAAAGGGTCAAGACTGGTCCTTCTGTATGAAAATGCCTGTCCTGGTGAAATATACTGTAAATTAGTCTGAAACAAGGGAATTTGAAGCCTGCAGGATTTCCAAAGCTCACTTAATATCAACTCCAGAAACATTACACTAATGGATTTCTAAATGTGATTTACAGGATGCTCTATCTGGGAGCATCGAGTGGATGGAGAAAAAGGAAGATCTGACCTGGCTTTGGGAATGCAGGTGCTGCCTCCCTGATGCAGGAGGAAAGGTTGGGTGGCAAAGAAAAAGAAGCATTTTGAGGGCAGCACAGCTCAAAGGTGGGTGGTTAACCCTGTACTTTGGAAATGCCACTCAAAGTACCCAGTTTGCAAATGAGAGCAGTGGGGATTTAGGCACATGCCTCCCATCGACAAACACAGTTTGAATATTTGGAAACCTGCACCCCATGGAGTTTTAATGACCTGGAACCCACACACAGCCTAACTTCAAGGGACAAAGTCCTAAAATTCTTTTGGGGTGTATGAGATTGAACCACAGACACCTCTGTGCAGGGATGAAATTGTGCATATGCTTCTGTGCTTCCTGAAAAAAAACCTGGCTTTTCACCAGGACAAAACTTCCTAAATACATTAAACATCACTATCAGGATATATCTCAAGTGGTTCAAAGGGGGAAGATGAAGCCCATCCACAAAACCCTTTGAAAATGCCTCTGCATAGGCTGAATCCCTTCAAGGAATGGAGGAAAATCCCCTCCCAGCAGCACAAGGTGTTCCTTCATCAACATTGGCAGAGATTTTTGGATGGAGAGCAAACAAGCTGCTCCCCACAACACAAGCCCAGGCCTTGGTGATACAGGACTTGTCAGTAGAGCAGTACAGAGTGAGGGTGTCCAGCCCTCTGTCTCCCCATGCCAAGGACAAACCAGTTGCTCTAACTGGGGAGGGACAAACCCAGCAAAGCACTTGAGCAGACACTTCAGTTTCAGTATGTTAGGAACTGCCCCCTGGCCAGCAAAGCACTTACACCTGGGAAGAAGAGGAGACTGGCAAGGCTTTGGAACTAAACACTGATGCACATGGCCCAGACTTCTTCTTTGAATAGTTCATTTTTTAATTAAAATGTCCTCCTAGAGAGAAAATAAATACTTTCTCAGCTTCATGCTCTGTTTCTAATCTGGGTCGATTAAGAAGGTAACCAAATAAAACAGACACAAATAACACCTCTATAACAATCTCCTATAGCATCATCATGTGATTCTGACAATGTATTTCAAATTATTAACAACTCTTAGCAGATCTATTAATCATCATCTTAAGTGTCAAGATACTTCAAGAGTCAAGTGATCTTTTAATGAGCTCCCAGTCTGAAAGAGGAAAGGAAATATATATATCCAGTGCTCAGTGCTTTAATGATCACCTAATTTCTCCTATTGTATCTCCTGTTATGACTTATGAATTAGGCAGAAAGAGCAGAGACATTTGAAAAACACTCGTGTACGCAATATCCAGAATAAGACAAACTTGCATTTATATAGATTGACTATATATGTCTGGATTTTATGTATAACATTGGAGATTCGTGCTGACGTTTGTTTTTCCTTATAAGCCCAAGATGTTCTCACTGCACAAGTCACTATGTAATTATGGATTTGTCATATTGATTCAAACTCCTACAGCCCATGGGCCTGCCTGCTTGCCTTTGTGTTTTATATCAACACAAAGAAAACAGCTCAGAAAGGTGGTTCTCTGGCTCCAGGGGTATTAATGAGCTGTTCCTTACAGGCTCTGTTCTCTCCCTCCCTGACCCCAGCTCACACCCTCCCAGTGAAATGATTTCCATCTGTTGGCAGCAGAGGGGACAAGAGGCGCTGGACATTTTACAAATGCAGGCGACCCCTCTGACCCTCCCGGTGTAAGCACTTAAAACTTGCTCTCACTTTTTATTTACCCTGCAGTCATATCCCATGAATAAAGGGGAACAATTTCCTTTCTGCAGCAATGACTACCCTTAGTTAGGTGGATATTCCCTGCAGATGCCTGTTGCAGGGTTTAAGGACTGATGGTTTGAGGAGTGATCAGTGTCCTTCTGGAGACCCTGCAAAGAACCTGGAACTGCAGGGCAGCACCACACTGGGCTCTGTGTAATACCACGGCTCAGGAATCCATCACAGGGAATAAAACAAAGAGCCACACATCTGAAATAAAACCTTCCCTTTGTAAAGAACAGCAGAGACTGAAGCTTCAGGGACAGGCTGGAATACAGGGAGTAGATGTGTGGTGTTGCACCTTGCAGGGCAGGAGCTGGGTGGAGAAGACCAGGGGCGTGCATGCTGCAGGCAGCACTTGTCCAGAAAGCTGATCCCTGGGCCGGGAAATCTCCCCCTGCGTCCTCAAGACTTGGGGAGAGCAAAAGCAGGGGAATGAGCACCCCCAAGATGTCTCTGGAGAGACCTTCCCCAACAAACTGTGGCTCCCAAAACCTACAGTCAAACCAAGCATGCCCAACACCTGCACCTGAATCACACCTGCACCTGAATCCTCAGTCGCTCACATCCAGTGCCATCCCAGCCCTCTCGTGGGGAGAGGGTGCAATCTCTTTCCAGCACTAGCCGAGGCGACACAAAACATCTGTGGCTTGTTTTCAGTGTTCCCACTCCTGGACTGGCAGGGGTTAGTGCTCACATCGGGATGGGAAGAGGAACAGGGACCCCAAGCCCTTGGCCACCCTGTGCCAGGTCTCAGCAGCAGCTGCTGAGGGAGCATGCAGAGAAACACGGTGGATTGCACAAACAGAAGCTGCCCCACTGCTCCCTCCCCTGCCTTTGAGCCCTTGTTTCTGTGTCCTGTCCCCTCCTGGCATACCTAATTTACTCCTGGCTACTTCCACAACCATTCTAGTCATCCTGGTGCAACCTCAAAGCTGAAAAATGAACACATGAAGTCAAGGGACATTTTTATTTGGGAGCATGATCACGAGCACATCCAGCTCTGGCCAGTATGACAGTAGCACAAGCCTTGGGCAGTGGCCCTTGCCTTCTGAGCTTGTTTTGGGGCTGAAATCATGACCACCACAACTTAAACTTTGGAAAGACTTTGGTCACCAAACATTTGGTCTCCAGAGGACAGTCAGCTCAGTCGGCTCAGTTGTTGCCTAATAACAAAAGGAAAAAAACCTTGCAACAGAATTGAAGTGGTGAGATGAAAAAAGCGATTCTTCAATGAAGGCTTTCAGGTGCACAAGGTAGGGCATTGCACACACATGATACAGGATTTCTGTAATGTTTATAAGGTAATAAATTAGTATATCTAGCTGGTACATCCAATAGGAAATCAGTTATCCCAGTAACCCTTGGAGCTGGTCCAGGGGCTTCCTTGCCCTATTTATTTGTTATGTCTTTGGTTCTGGTAGAAAATAAAATGTTCTTGTCAGAAATTCCCTTCTTAAGAATGAGACAGAACAGAATTTCAAGAATGTGTTAGTAAGTGTTTGTTAAACTGTGAGAGAAGGCAGGAAAAATACTAGAAGCTACACAAGTATATATTAAAAATCTACCAGGCTACAAATATATGAAAAATATACAAAAAGCTAAAAAATCTTTAGGCATCACAGACCTTTGTTATAAGATCACATGCTACAGACGTGGGTATTCAGAGTGAGCAGGTGGACACAGCAGCCAAGAAAACAAGCAAAACCCATTTCTACAACAGAATCCCAGAATTTGGGTTGGGTTGGAAGAGACCTTAAAGATCATCTCATTCCAACCCACTGCCATGGGCAGGGACACCTTCCACCAAACCATTTTATGAAGACTACTATTTGCCATTACCTTTTTAAGAGAGTTTATCATTTCAGTTCCAATAACTGCTGGACAATTTCACTAACAAACACTTCTCCATATCGCTGAAGTACTTGCTGACCACTTGCCACCAGCTGCTGTCAAAGGAACATAAAACCTTCATGGTGAACATGGGAAATGGAATCTCTCCAGGGCAGATTGTGGTGATTCTCCCCAAGTGATGTCTGATGTCGGCTTGAAGGTGATAAATGAAATTACCTCTCATCCCAAACATCCTGCAAATGGAACCCAATATTTACATTACTCTATAAGCTACATATCTTTCATGTTTTTTCAATGGCCTGGACGTAACAGCAAATGTATTTTCATCTTTACCTTCCAAATGCCAGTTCCAGCAAAACAGTCTAGAATGCTCTGTTCCTTTCCCACCAAGCACCATAATTCCTCCAAAATTCATAATTCCAACCTTCATAGGTACAGTTGTACTCTTCTTACTAGGAAGAACCTGCCCACCACTAAAATTTGTTGTAGCTTCAAGCCTAAATGAACCTTTTGAAGTGCTTTTTGTGGGTAATTTTTATCTCTGCCCTGCTCCGGTACCTGGCAATGAGGGAGATGTTTCCCAATTCTTCCCATTCCTACTGTTTTACCAGGTATTCTTTCACAGCTCTCAGATTCCTCACTGCAAATATTCTCTGAAAGCAGTAAAATATAAATAAAAATACTGACTTTGGTGATTGTATAGGAATTAAACACCACCTGAAACACCCCTGAAATAATAGGTGCATCTAGAAAACCCACTCCAAAATGGAGCTCTCTGAGACAGACACATCAGCTGGATGGAGTTTGGACAGGATCCCTTGGAAAGCACCAAGGAAAATCAGTAGGACTGTTCAAAGTGATCAGTTATCCTGACATTGCTCTCATGTAAAAAATCTGGAAAGATATATTGATGCCTGGTAATCAGCCAATTCAATGAAATTCTGCTCAAGAGAAGAGGCATGTGAAGTTTGTAACTCTTACAGCATCCCTCTGATGGTCAAGCATAATTCAAGACATGTGAAGTAAAAGATAGAAGCAAAATTAATGCCACCGTCAGCTGGCTCCTGAGATGAAAAAGACACCTATGGGGAAATTAAAACCATCCTTCACATCACTGACAAAATAGAGTTTCAGCAGCCATTGGTTGTGCTTTTTACAGGCTGCTCAAAATGTCCAATACAACCCTCTCTGTCATTAGATAAAGGAACTCCAGAGCATCTTACTAAATCCACTGTGATTTTATCATAGACAGAACCCATCCCAGCAAGAGTAGCAGTGAACAAGTGGGTTTGTACTGGGTAGAAGTGACACACACATTCTGCCACCAAGCCTCTGCAGCATGTACAGCAAATTTATCCTACAACAACCCTGGATAAAGTGGAAGCAGCTGGTGATTGCCCTGGAAGACATCTATTAACCTACATCATACACAGCTATGACAGCCATAGCTTACTGCTACAACCCTCAGGAATACCAGTATTAGTGTCCAAAAAAAGAGGTGAAAAAAAGGCTATTGATGAGTATAGGCGGCTCTCTAGCATGGTAAAAACAGGAGTGTGTGCATGTGGTTGCAAGCTGTCAATATATTAAAGGAACTGGAGTTTGATTATATGAGACCACAGATATCAGTGATCCAGAGATCATTAGGAACAGTTTCCATAGCTGTGGCCTCCCTCCTGAAAATGTGAAATAACTGTGAAGTCTCAAAATATTTAAGGGTTTGATGAAAAGTTTAATTTTTCCCTTAGCAATTTACAGACATGAATCATGGGGAAAGAATGCTGCTGACGAGGAGAAAAAACTGAAGCCTTAGTGATGTGGTCCTGACATATCTTTAGGATTGAAAGGAAGATGAATGCTGATGCTAGAAATATTACTGGAGAACAAGCAGACTCTGCTGTCAGAAATCAATAGATACAGACTTATGTACTTTGGTCTCATCAGACACTGAAATGAAAATAAACCTCAAGAAAGTAATTACAGGGGGAAAACAGAGGATCACTGCAGAAGAAAATGAGCAGTGGGAAGATGGAGGGGACAGCACTGCAATGGTTGTCCACATATAGAGAAAAGGACTGTGCTTTGCTCAGGTCCCAGAGTGCAGCAATGAGACAACCAAGAAAGAGACAGCAGTGGCTGGGAGGGGTAAGAAAACAGAGAAGAGAGAGCAAGCAATCAAGCAAGGTGAGAAAAGGAATGGTTGCAATAAAATCTGTGTTCACTTAAAACAAGATTTTTGTGCTTTATCCCATGTAAATTTTTTCTTCAACCCTTTCCAGAGGACCATCATAAGCCTTTCCTTTCCATAACTTTGCAAGAAAGGTGAGGAGAAAAACCAAAAGTTTTAATTTTGTATGAATAGTCCTTTCTCATACCCCTCCTACCCTACCACCACCACCACATACAAAAGGTGACCACCAGCACAAGGTCTGTGTGCTGTAGAACTGATCAGACCTGGACTGGCCTTCAAAGAAATTCTTCAAGATTCTCTACCCTATGCACAGGCAGGGAGCAATCACACACAGCTACAGCTTTGCACTCCAACACCTGAAAGGAAAAAGCCAGGACAAGTCTTCATCTTGCTAGAGAGAGCAGGTTTTATGTGCCTGTTTGTGCCTGTATGCCTCTATGCATGCACAGACCCACCTGAGATGCAAACCTGTGCACCTTTGGAGTGACACGTGGCACCCAAAGCTGTCACCGAGGCAAGCCAGTTCCTCCTGCTTTTCCTCCCATCCCTTCCCCTGCCCACTGGCCCACTGCCACTCTTCACCTTCCTTTGAACCCAGCCCTGATTTTTATCCTGTTCAGCAGTCTCCCACATTATGCATGGCTGTGGGGATGGAGCAGATCACACCGCTGTGCAGGGCACAGGGATCTGCACTGGGTCTGTCACAAAACCACTCCTGCACAACAGGCAGCAGCTCCTCATATATTTTCAGAGATTAAATCTCTGACACAGACTCTTAAAACTCTGATTTAAAAGCATGGTCAACAGCACAAGTGGCAGAGAGGGGAGACTAATCCATCTGAGGCGACTGCCAATTTCAGGAGCTGCTGCTTGGAAAGGGAGACCATGAACCCCAACTGCATTTCCAGATATCTGCTGCTTCCAGACCCCTGCTAGGACTAGCTTTGTGGGAAGCATCAAGTACCCACTTGCCTAAAATCCACTCTCTATTGGGAAGCTCTGAAAGTACCAAAATATTTGGATAAGAATCCAAATCCTTTTCATGATAAAAGGAAAACAAGAAGCAATTTGCAAGGCTGAGAGTGTGGAATTAGAAGATGCATGCATAGAACACACACCTCAAGTTGACTGAGCTGGTGTATCTCATGCAGAAGGTGATTTCTGGAGCTCCAGTGGGAAGCTGGAGATTACTGATAAGACACTGTAGCTGAACCACATTTTTACATCAGCTACTCATTCCAGACAAGTCTGAAGTTAACCCTAAAATTCATGCAGTCAAGGTCTATTCTGCTCTTTCCAAATACTTAGGGATGAGTTTTGCAAGCACCAAGAATAGCTTTAAGCACTGATAATTTCTCCAAGGTACACAGCTGAGCCCTAACTCTCGTCCTCTGCTCAAAACCCAAACAGATTTGTCTCCCTGGGCTGCTGTTCAGTTCTGCAAGCAGTTTCACCCACAAAAACCATCCTAAAATGGAACGATCTAATCAAACAGCAGATAATGCCTCAGACTTCACTGGGATTAATTTCTTCTGGACTAGAGCGTATGCAAACAACTGCAGTTTCTTAAATCAAGAAAATAATTCAAGATAAGACTGAGCCAAGAAGTCCCAAGCCAGCAGATCAGGAAGGCAATGCCTGTTTCCACAGGGCCTTTGATCTTTGCTGCTTGACCTTGCTTTTGGCAACTTTGGGAGGTCAGGGAAATTGTTTGGGGAGCACCACAAGCCTATTGATTTCTTCACAATTGGCAGGCCATGAGCATTGTCATGGTAATGACAGACCCCCAAGGCTTGTTAGGTGTTCCACCCCTCTGAGATGTGCACAGCCAAGGGCATGCCTGGCTTCTTTGGAGGCCAACAATCTGCCAATCAGTTCCACCCCATGAAAACAAAGGTGAATGTGGGGAGACCTCACCACCTGTATTATAATCTGCAGCTGCACTGAAATTTTCCTGGCAGAGCTGAAATTTTAATGTTTAATTTACTTGAACTAATGTGTCACAAAATTCCCATCTACACTGAAAATTCTAATGAACCTTTGGGTGGACGAAGAGACCTCCAAACTTTGATTCTTTTCATCACTGTATTTTTAAACAAGCAGCTCCTTAAGAAGGTTAAGGAAGCAATAATAAAGATTTTTTTAGTGTGCATACATGATCATTCCATACTGATTCATTCAGCTTTAATAATATTGTATTAAATTTTATTGTAACCTCACTGACATTTACCGCAAGGGAAAGTGCGTAAGCTTAACAGCCTTATAAAATACAGCCCAGTAATGTACCTATAAAGCATAATATTTCTATACCAATGATGAGCTATTGCAATTGCATCCAATTTAGTGGCTCATTATTAACGAGAGCAATCACCTTCTCAGTCACAGGCTCTGAAACACAGCCCAGTGTGTTGGTGCCATTTCACATTTTTCAAGGCAGCTGCTCCAATTTCACTCAGCAGCACAATGATCTGACAGTGGAAATTCTCTTCTATGAATTAGATGCAAAATGCACCTGAAGATGAAGTGGTGAGTCCCCATGCACATCACCATGACTTGATTTTATTCAGAGGAGGAAAACTGGTTTGCACTACCTGATATTGGGGTCATTTAAGCAGATGCGACTCCCTCCACTCCCAAAGATATAGCTTTTCACTAAAAACCTCTTTTGGTACCAAATATTGGACTTTGGTGAAATTTAAGTTGGACATTGGTGGAATTTTGCACCTCCTTTCACAAAAGCACATCTGAAAGTCCCTGCATCCACAACCACTTGCTCCTAGAAGCCCATAAAACTCTCCAGTGAACTCTCTGTAGCCTGTTCCTTTTCTAACAGAAGTTCCCAAGCACTCCTAGACCATTCTGATGGGCCAAGGACCTGCTGGGATCCAGAGACCTGGCAAAAAAATAGCTTAACTGCCCAGATAATCCCAAAAGAGGTCTCCTAAACAAGTCCTCTGGATCTTTCTCAAAGGCACCGAGGACAACATGGTTATTGAAGCCAGAACAGTTGTTCTTATTAAAGAGAAGATGGACAAGGGTACAAATTTCAGCAAAAGCAACAGGCTCAGTTGCCAACTCCAATAAGGATAACTTGTCTTTTCTTCAACAACCCTCTCAAAACTTAGCAAAACTTGATACTTTCACTGTCAAGCTGCAGATTTGCTTCATTCAAAGACCAAATTTTGGTGCTCCCTGACGGGCACAATTTTAAAATAGGCAGAAGGGTAACCCATCCATGCCTAATACACCTACAAGCTTCATGACTACAGATTCCACATCTTCTTCAGCTACATTGAGACAAAGTAAAACAAAAGGATGACAGGACAAGGTCCTACAAGATCCTACAAGACGTGAGGGGTTCCCCTGGCATGACCCAAGTTCAGAATGTCTGAGGACCTCTATCATGTGGGAAAATCCCGGTGCTGTGAAGTCCTCAAGAACAGCTGGGGATTTTCTGTGCTGTCAAGGTGACATGGCCTCAAAGCGATCAGTTGCTTCTCAGCAGGATGAGACAAATACAGCTGGTACCTGGGAGAGATTAATTCAAGGAGTCATCTTGGCTGGAAGTCAGGCAAAGATTTGGAGACACTGTGTATGTGGTGTAAAGAAAATAAGTAGTTCATTTTCTTTGAGCATTAAACTGTAATGGCTGTCAAGGGGGATTACTGATATTATTATGCCAGTGTCAGCACATGTTGTAGAGCAGCTATATTTTGAATTTCCATACTTTGTAATTTAATGTTCAGATAATCTGGCAAATGAAAGACGAGCCTCAAAGACTCTTTCTGCCCCCCCTTCTTTAAAAAAATCATTCTATTAAGAATGTTAAATTCTTGGGAGCAAGAGCTGGCGTACATGGAGGGCACATACTAATCTCATTTATGCTGAGATTTGCTTTCTGTTAAGCAACAGAAAAACAGCTAATCAAGCATAATTCAATAATACATCATCTGCAGATGCAAAGACTCAGAAGATTGGTATGGAGCTTTGCCCATTTACATGAACTGATGATCTAGGCCAGGTGCAATTGATTGCACCTGGGGTGTGGGTGCACGCCTCAAAACCTCCTTTGATGGCTTCTCCTCAGCTTTGCACTCACTGGAATCTAGGACAGCTGCCAGCATATGACTGAATAGGATCTGTGCTTCTCTCCATGTGTCATTGGTCTGTGGCAGCCAAGAGAGCCCACCTCCCTGGGCAGGGAGCGCTCGCCCAGCTGCCACTGTCCCCACTGCCAAGTGCCAGCCTTGCATGAGGAAAACGTCAGGTGGAATCTGGGATCAGCTGGTGACACTGGCATGTCCTCTGCATCCCACCACAGAGTAGTCCCAGACACCCTCAGAATGACTTAATGCTCCTTGCAGAAAACCACAGAAGGCAAAGCATGGCCTGCTCAGCCCCTGCTGGGTGGCACTTCTCCATTTCCATGCTTGCAGCCACCACCCAGCAGGAGCTTAGGAGAAGTGACCCAGCCGTTCTTGACACGGGGCATGCCACAAGGAGAAAGGGTCCCTGTGTCAACAGCTCAGGCACCCTGCAAACAGAGCAACACGCCGGCCCTGCGCCCTGCAGCTGCTGCCAACGCCTCACCAGGCAGCCCTGAGTCCCAGTTCTGCTGCAGCTGAAACATTTGCAACATTTCACACCCATGGCAAATCCTGCATCACACTACACTGCTTGGAGTTGTCTGGAGGAAGCAATTTTGTTCTCTGGACAATTTTGATACTCCTTTTCTTTGTCTCATTCATATTCAAGCAAAAACAAGAAGCGTTTGAAATTCCCTGCCTAACAGAACAGAGCTGTAGTCCAGGGAGATCTGCTGAGTACTGGAGACAGACTCCTGGAGCCCTGGGCTCAGAGACATTGTGCCAAGAACTGACAAAGAGGTTCCTTTAAACCTCTGAAATCAAAAACATCCTCACTAAATTGTCTGCTTCTCAAGCTAGAAAATTCTATCCTCTAAATACTTTTTCAGTGTTACTATTATGCAACTTCATAGATCACAATATGACCAATAGGACAAAAGCCTCATATTTCAGACTTACAAGAGACCAGGTTATACTTCTTAACAATGCTTCCTCTGACTAATATCTGATATATAAGGAAAAAAATATTTTGGGAGATTGGAGGTTTTGAAATGCAAAACCTAGCAATACTAATAGACAAGAGTAGCACAGTGCTCTGCATGAGGGCTATAGGCAGACACATCAACTGAAACCCACACAAACAGCAGAGAGGCCAAGAGATATTTATCTTTGTTCTCCATCCCCAGTTTTGTTGTTAAGGTTCTGTGCTCATTTTCATGGAATTGCTACAGCACATTTGTAAACACACATGAAATGCAGCCAGCTCTGCAATCACTGCTGTCTTGGACTATTAAGTACAATATTTAGCTCAGCCAGATGCCACCAGAAGTTCACCAAGGCCATAAAACAAGCTTGATCACATATTTTTGAAAATGAGGTTATGAAGCCATTCTGGAAGAGTTTACATGTATGTTTGTGTATTTATTTCCTTCCATCTGGCAAATTCCCTCCCGAGGCAGCAAGATGAAGCCCAAGGGAGGAAGTGTTTGTGTTGTCACCTCTCAGCAGCACCCTTCCGAAAGAGGATTGTCATGAGGCCCCCTTAGCCAGAGCACAGGCTGCTGGTAATGATGCAGGGGATTCCACAAGATGCTGCTGTGGCTTTTGATGGCCCTCCAGGGAAAACAGGACCCTCTGCTCCCCGCTGGGTGCACACCTCAAGGGTAGCTGGCTCCAGAGCACTGTGGAGGCAGCTCTGCAGGTTTTCAAGGTGCTACAAGCCCAGAGTCCAGACACAACATATTTCAAGCCTTTCTCTACCCTTAAGGTAGTTTGAAGGGGCTCTGCAGATGAGATATAATGCCGCAAGTTCCGTCCTCAAAAAACCTGCACACGGGCAGCTTGCAGACCTGACCACCCCAGTAAGGGCCTGATGGAGCGGAGCCATTACTTATGCAGAGCTCAAGGCTGAGGACAACAGAAAGACATCACTGGATTCTCTTCTCTCTGTATCTGCCCTGAGCCTCTGGACACCTTCAGTTCTGTTCTGTTGCTGTTGAACTGAATCCAGGAGTTTGCACCGTCAATTATCTCACAGGAAAACAAGGCAGGAAGAGGAAAGGAAAGGAAAGGACATCAAATTATTAAATCTCTCCAACTATTGCTCTACAACATATTTAATTATTTAATTATGATCTGGTGCAGAAACTGTTGCCAAGACCAGAAATATGGAAAGCCCAGGAGGCACCCAAGAACAGCTATACCAGGAGCAGCCAGGCAGGCACACTCTAGCCCATGTATCAGCTCAGGAACGGACAATGAGCACAGACAATGAGAAACCAACACCAGAGAGGCGTGAAACCACCTTCCAAGGAAAAAGATCCTTAGCCCCATAAGCTAAACCCAGCCCTGGCTCTGTTGTTCCCATCCCCTCCAGCACTCCCACCTCAGCACTGAGTGCAGTAATGCTCATTGACTGCACAACTCCTGCCCAGGATTTTTTCCCTTGTATCTACAGGGAAATTTTCCTTGGTCCCACAAAGGTTTAATGCAACTGCTTTGCAGATCAAACACCTCCAAGTGGCACAAGCCCCTGATGCAGTCTTATGTGATTTAGCCTTGCACTGCTCCTGCACCCCATTCCCGACACAAGGTCCTAAGGGGAGGAGGTGCCTTCTCCCTGTGCAGAAGACTCTGCCTGGTGCAGCAGAAGGTGCTTCAGATGCTCTCACAAGTAAGGCAAACAATCCAGACAGGTGAGTGGCTTTAAAGTTAATGCAGTCTGGAAAAAAATCCTGCTTTGTCTCACCCAGAGCCAGCTCTCTGCTTCGATGACCACACTGCCAAACCAGCAGCTTCTGTATCAAAGAACAAAAGCAACTGAACAGGCTAAAAAACAAACCTCTTGGCAGATGGGCAGTGCACAGGTCACACCTGCCCACACCCTCCAGGCTTCTCCCTCATCCCCAATGATTAATCACAGAATATTAGACTCATTAAGAAGTCCTCTGAGATCCTTAAGAGTCCACCAGTTGATCCAGCACTGTCAGACCTACCACTAAACCATGTCCCAAAGTGTCACATCTACACGTTTTTTTGAACACTTCTAGAGATGGTGATTATACCACTACTCTGTCCCAATGCTTGACCACTGTTACAGTGAAGGAATTTTTCCCAATATTCAACCTGAGCCTCCCCTGGCCCAGCTTGAGGCCATTTCCTCTCCTCCTGTCCCCATTCCCTGGGAGCAGAGCCCAACCCTCCCAGCTGTCCCCTCCTGTCTGGAGCTGTGCAGAGCCAGAAGTTCCCCCTGAGCCTCTTCTGCTCCAGGCTGAGCCACCTCATCTCCTTCAGCTGCTTATAATGTTCCAGATCATTCCCCAGCTCCATTCTGTTCTCTGGATACACTTCAATCCCTCAATGCCATTTTCAGTTGTCTCCCCTTGATCCCATCCCTCAAAAAGGACATGGCAGAGCACATGGAAAACACCTTACACCATAGCTGGGTAAACAGATGAGTGGCCAGGGCATGAGACCTCTCTGTCCCATGGCCAGCAGTTCCCTGGTCCCATAGCCAGTGAATCCTTCTCCCACTGATTCCTTAAGATTTTAGCTTATATATTTTTCAGAACCTGCACTGCGTTAGTGAATAACTCTGAACTCCATATAGAGTGTTAGCTACTGCCTTCACACTTTGGTCAGACAAAACAATCCCTCTGGGCCTGAGATCCAAGGACACACCACAGCCTCAGGCCCCAAAAAGTACAAACAAAAGTGAATTGGGGGATGAAGCAAATTAGGAGAATATGACTTCATTACCTGAAACTGTAATTAGAAACTTAACACCTGATTGCAAATAGACCAAACTTACACTTGTCTGAAAAACTCATGACCATCGTCCAGCTTGGGTGGCCCCTTGGGGAGGCTTCATCTGCCCTTAATGTACCTGAAGACCTTTCATTAAATATATCTGCTTTTATCTTTTTAACTTTGTCTGGTCTCAATTTCTAGGTAAGTCTGAAAAAGGCATCACCACAACCAGCAGCTGCCTGTCCCATGGCCAGTGGGCCAGTGGATGACCTGGCCAGACGCCAGCCCTGTGCACTCGTGTTCCGCTCGCAAAACAACCAGAGTTGGTCACTAGGCTCCAGGTTTATCCACAAGGTTGGAAACCTGAGGTACTGGGCCCTGCCCAGAGCCAGAACACATGTTTGTGGGATATACAAAGTGTTTGAAATAAAGCCCACAGAGGACCCATTAGAAATTCAATATTAGCTTTGTAAAATTGCTAATAATTAGCTACAGCTCTTTTCTCCATCACAGCAGCTGGTGACATGAAAGTGATTAAGATTCTAATGAATAGATTAGGGTTACTGAATATATTAAATAACAAGGTTTTTAATCAACTGTTTATTGATTCCAGCAAGACAGTTCTGACAGCAAAAAAACCACTGAGTAGCAGTGGAATTTATTTATGGGCTAGTGCTCTACATCAGAAATAATTAAAAATAGATTATTTTTCACCAAATCTAGAGGATTTTTCTCTTCGAGGCGGGTCAATATGGATTAAATTAACTGCAAATAATAAATTAAGGGAGAATTGAAAGCTAAATTCAGAGCAGAGAGGTGCTCGCAGTTTGGCAGTCAATCTTTGTTTGCAGTTGTGGGGGCAGAACCAGCAACATATTTATTGTCTGGTTTCAGCCAGAAGAGAAGAAGGTTGGACATCTTGGGCAAAGGGTTTCTGAGACACTATCCCTGTTGTCCAGTCTCACGGGAAGGATCCATAAGGATACTATCCCAAAAGCCATCTGGAATAGAATGGTGCTAAATAACCAGAAAGCAAACTTTTATTTGCTTACTCAATTCACTGGGCACCACTGGGAGCCAGGTGAGCTCCTAGGAAATTCCTAGGGAGCCAAGCAACAGTCTGCACCCTCAAGTCTTCTTTTTGAATTAAGACAGCAGTCACACCTTGTAGCCTGGTGTTCAGGATGTAGCCAACAAAGCCTCATAGAAAAAGCTTTTCAGCTCAGCTGCATCCCTGATCAGGTGTCAGGGGCTGCGTGTTGCAAAGTGTGGATCGTCTGGGGGCACTCCCAGCTGGAAAGCCCTCTCTGACCACAACAGCTTCCTGCTGGAAAGCTGTGAACCTGCCAGCGACAACTCAAGTCTGAGCCCTTGGAAACAAAGCTCAGGAGCAATTTCTCTGTGTTCATCAGAGACCTTCCCAGTGTAGCTCATTGATCTCCAAGGCCAGCCAGGAGACAAGCAGCACATTCCACATTCTCTTTAAGCACTTTCCATTTCTGCTTCTGTCAGGTTCAGAGGGCCACGGCTGCATGCCTTCATGCAATAGGATCCAGGACGTCTTGCAGTTTTAAATACTCACAGTGGAAACCGGAGGAAAAAGAAGAAACCTTTAGAAGCTCTAATTTTTCCATGGCTCCAAAGCACAGAACAACATACTGCCAGCATATATAGCTACCTTGGGGTCTGTTATTTTATTAAGGGATATTTGAAGTGCTCCACAACATAAGCAAATCCTTTACATATATATATATATATATATATATATATATATACACACACACACACATATATATACAGTGCATATGCATATGGAGCCATTTATAGAGCAAACTTTTCTAGCTCTGATAGTTTATAAGGTAGAAGACCTTTAGTCTGACATTGAACCAAAGCCAAAAGTTTCATGTGCTCTTTAAACCAGCATAACACGGAGAAGATGTTTTTCTTTGAAGCCTCAGTGGAAGGGGGATTTCATAGAAGGTTTTGCTCTCAAAATGGAACCTGTCTAAAGGGCTTGGATTAGTGTGAGAAGTACCTGTAAAAAAGGTGTGCACAGGGGCTGTTGAGGTCATTGAAGGGCTATGATAAATCAGATTACTGTGTTTGTCTGTGGGGAGCTATGGAGTTACCATTACTGCACATGGTATGTGGCTTGGCATTTGGAGACAGAGCATGTGAAAACAGGATGGACCCCGGTGGCCTTCACAAGGACCACAGTCATGCCATGGGAGGGCTACAATCCCCTCTTCCCTGCTGTTCTGACTGTCTTCTAAGTCATCTTTCCCTCAAGAAAATTATCATGCAGGGAAAGTAAAACCCAGATGGCTTCCCCACCAGCCCTCCTTGCACTAATGTCACAGTTTTAAGACCAATGAGATGTGATTTGCAATGTTAATGTCAATGTTGATACCAACACTGTAATTACACATTTATACAATGCAATCATTAGACACAAAGATCATCTACATCCCAAAGCTGTAATGCAATTCCATCAAGATTTTCCTTTATTTTCCTTTTTTTTCATTTAAGAGCTGAGAGACTGTCAGTCTCTTAGCTCTTAAATAGAGGAAGAGTAGGCCTTTGGTGGAAGGGAGAAACTCTGGAGCATGGCTTGCCAACAGGGATTCCCTGAGGGATTCAGGGACATCCCTGGCTGCTGCCCTAGTCTCAGATACTCCCTGGATGGGGGAAGCTGGAAAACGTGATCAGAGCATATTTTCCACACCACAACCAAAGAGTACCCAGAGTTGATCTGCAGTCAACACCCAGATGTGGAGAGCAGAAAAACATCAAAGAAGGGAACAAACCCCAGAGGAGGAGCTAGCATCTCTTCTGTGTACCAGAAGTGTTGCAGGCAACAAGTCCTAGCTTACATTGTAATTCCCAGCTGGCATCAGCAGAACTGTGAAATAAATGAAGGTAGCTTCAAGGCATTCTTTTCCAGCATCAGCCTGGTATTTTTCTCTTTCAACCATACAGCTGTTTCTCTCAGCATGCAGCTTCTTGAGCTAAGCAGCTATCTGGGAAAGCCATCTTTCCCAGAGGTGGCTGGAAAATCAGCAGGAGAGATAAGTGGAGACCACACATCCAAGTCTGGGAAGAGTCCTCAGCATGTTCCAGCAGGACCCAACCATGCTGGCACCTGACAACACCTTTCTGTTTAGTCCCTGAGCTGTATGGGGACCCAGGGAGTGGGTCTGTAGCAGATGTGTGGCAGGAGGGCACACAAACTGTGGAACTAGTCTCTGAGGTTGTGGAGTCAATCCTAGAAGCCACTAAGCCTGAGCTGAGCTTAGTGGGACCAGCTCAGATGTCAAAGGTGCACCACAGGAACCATCATGAAAATCCTCTCTGATCATTACACCCTCTTCCTTTCACCACTCCCATCTGATGAGTTCCTGGAAAGTGCAAGGTCAAAAATGAAGTAGTAAATACTTCCAGGGAGACACTGCAGAGCAGAAAGACCACTGAGAATAAATCCATCCTGGGCATTTCCACCATCTGGTGCAGCATTCCCTCAAATCCTCCTTGAGGGGATTACCCCGTCACCTTCAAGCTCAAATTACAATTTATAAAGAAACTGCAGGAAAATATCATGTCAAAGCCCTTAAGAGAAGGCAAGCGTCTCTGGGTTGCCCCAGGATAATCTCCTGCTCTGCCTTTTCTTCCTGTGCAGCATCAGAAAGGTACCAATCAGTCATCCACAGGCACATCCCATCACCAACCCACCTGGGTGCCCATCCTTTCTCCAAGGAGATGCACCTGCACAGAGCCAAGGAGGAGTGCTTGAGGCTGCCCTTACTGCACCTCATCTGCATGAATCCCTGAAAGCCCTTGAGAATCTGAGATATGTCAGCATTTCCCATCTCACATTTCCTACTGGAAATCCCTCCAGCAGGCGAGATGCTGTAATAGGCACTGCTTAGCCAGCTAATTAAATCCACATGTAATTGTCAGAACGATAACTGACATGTTATAAGTCTGAGATGTGCGTTGGCCTTTTGCAGTTTATATCTCATGGCGTGGCAGCTGCAAGGATGGCAAGCAGGCAGCATTTAACACCACTGACATCTTCCCTCCCCACATTACAAGTTCTACCTGCCTGGAAAGCTGGTTTAACATGGCACAAAGGACCCCACTTAGCCGTTATCATTCCCACCTGCAGCTGGAGTTGTGACCACCCTAAATACTTTTATAATCTGCAAAATCTGTCACTTCACCCTACATTTTGGTCACAGGGAGCTCCACTAATGACCATTGTCCAGCAAGAAAACTGGACATTTATTCTTTAGCCAGACGAAGCCCAGGGAAGGACATGGCTTCATCTCCCACCCTAATTTAGTGTAAAGAACCTTTGATGAGAGCATTTGAGTAAAGATTTTTGGAAATCCAAGTAGAATCTGCAGTTTGGATTGAATTTGTTTATATAAATACAATATATAAAATGTAAATGCTATGCAATCAACTAAAGCACATTTTCCACAGGTTGGGCATGAATATCCCTTGGTGGAGAGAAAGCCAAACCCACCACGTGGATCTTTAGATCCAAGGCCCATGGTTCAGGACAAGGTATGACTTTAAAGGAGATCCTCTGATTTTATGTAGAAGCTTCTCAATGTGTGAATGCATGTCCAGACAACCACAACACATTTGGGATGGGATGTCATCTGGAAATCATTACAAAGCACAGACTTGCCCATGGGATTTCCTGCACTTCCTGCCTGATGTGGGAACAGCCTGTTCCTCATCATTGGGTTGCTCCTGTTCCTCGACGCATCAGCTACAGACAGGAGAGACAGAGCAAGTGCCTCCACATCATGAGCTGCCTTTTCTTCCTGTGCTTTTGAATCATTCCTTTGTCCCAAGCTTCCAGCACAGTAATTCCCCTGCTGGCATTCTGTGAGGAGTGTTCCTCCTGCCAGAAGAGGGAGATGATCCATGTTGGTGCACACACAGCCCACAGGGACTAGGGCAGTTCCCAGTTTCTCTTGGCCAAGGTCTAAAACCAAATAGAATTGAGAGGTTTGGGTTTCCAGGTTTTTTTGATTTTTTAAACATATTTTGCTAAGCACAGAATATAAACTTCTTTCCTTTTTCAATTAATTTCAAACTAAACAGGATCTGTAGCCTTCCTGAGCTACCTCAGGGACTCCCTAGAGTGGCTCATATGTTCATATTTCAGCCTCCTTTCTGTCTGCATTTTATGCATTCCTCTTCCCAAAATTCTGAACTCCCTCATCTCTCTCTTCTCTGCTTTTAGAGAGATTTTTACAGGCATTAAGAGGCTTCAGATGAAACACAAAGAGCCAAATTCTTTATTGCCATATAATTTTTGCAGTTACTTCCACTACTGAAAAGCAAAATAAAATGTCAGTAAGGACATTTATGATTTATGCAAACTTTCTGATAACTAATCGAGACCAAAAAATGCTATTCAGTTGCATATTCTGAGTGATTCTCCTGATTTGGTCACACATATTGAAGGTGGAGAGGCAGTACATGTTCTAACAGCTTTGATAATTATCAGGTGACCTCCCAGTCCTACACTGTAGAAGGGAAGTATGACAAAGCAGGAACACCTGGATGTAGCCAGAGCAGTTTGTGCATAATTACTGAACAAGTTTATTTACCATCTAATTGTTTCCGAGCAGTTTAATGTTCTTAATGCCATGTCAAGAGCAAAGACAAGAGCACCCTGCATATTTAATAACTGACTTAAAGCCTCACTATCAGGAATCACCCAATGGTAGGAGAAGCACTGCTGCTCTCTGAGCTTCCAACCAAGCAGAAAACGCCTCCAGAGAGCTTTCTGCAATGGGGTGGACAAGTAAGGAGCTTGAAAATGGAGGACAAGAAAACTGAAAGACAGATAAATTACATTTTTAAGAACTCATCATTATTCACTAAACTCTGGAGTGTGTTTTCCAAAGGAAGGTTTGCCTTATACCACAAACAGTGGTGGAAGTGGCTGCTCAGCCCCACACACTGAGCTGTTGTAGCCAAATGGAGGCCTGGATGGAGTTTATAAAAATGGAGAGTGACTATTTACATGGGCAGATAGGACAGGGTTATAAATAGGACATAGTTTTAAGCTAAAATGGGGGAGACATGGACTAGAAATCCTCAAGAAATTCTTCCCTGCGAGGGTGGTCAGGCCCTGGCATAGGTTTTCCAGAGTAGCTGTGGCTGCCCTATACCTGGGAGTGTCCAAGGCCAGGTTGGATGGGGCTTGGAGCAACCTGGGATAGTGGAAGGTGTCCCTGCCCAGGACAGAGAGGTAATATGAGGTGATCTTTAAGGTCCCTTCCAACCCAAACCATTCTGTGATTCTACAGGGGATGGATGGATGGATGGATGGATGGATGGATGATGGATGGATGAATGGATGGGTGGATGGATGGATGGATGGATGGATGGATGGATGGATGGATGGATGGATGGATGATGGATGGATGGATGATGGATGATGGATGGATGGATGATTGATGGATGGATGGATGGATGGATGGATGGATGAGCTACAAAGCTGTTGGTCCTGTAGCAAATACCTCAGACTAGCTAAAATCAGCAACAATTCAACCATTTTTCACTGACAGCTAATGTGTTGTAAAGGAAGGGAAAAAAAACCAAACCAACAGCCAGCCACTTTTTATTGCCACTTGAATATCAGCTGGCATACTCTGCCTTGGGAAAATGCTCCCTAATTATACAGCCAGCCTTCCAAACACACTCTTCAAATCTCCCACATGTGGCATTTACAGTTGCAGTAATAATACATCAGCCAGCCAAGAAGCAGAGCCTAAGCACACCTCTGACCTGCAAGTGACCCTCTAATTAGTGGATGCACGAGGTCAGTGAAAGGAGCACTTCTTACTGGAAGGCGTGCTAGCAGCGTGAACTCCAAGCTCAGTAAACTGGGAAATCTATGCCAGCAGGTGTTTACACATTCATTAATGGCGTTGGCAAAACAAAGCGCAGCAGACAAGCCCTTTCGTGGTAATATTTTGCTCAGAGTAAAATGAGAGGTCTCTTTTTTTCTGCTCACAACAATTACTGCAGAGGCAGAATCATAACAATGGAATTACGTGTTGTGTTGGGAAGCTGCAGGCAATCAATTTCCCAGTTGGCCTGGGATACTTTGCCAGGGTTTGCCTACCATCGCTACCAAGTCATAAATCCCTTATTTTATTCCCTTTGTTAGTAGTAAAATGGTTCTGGATGCTCAAGATTTCAAGTGGATTAGCACTTCCAGAGAGCTGGAAACATTTTGACTTGGATTAGGAGGGCACGTGTGGCCCAACACAAGGGAGAGAGACTTGGATAGCCCCAAGGTCTGCATGGGGACAAGCAGAGCAGTGCTTCTGGAGCATCACCCAGATTCAGGAGGCTGCATTTCCACCCTCACTCTTCCTCTCCTCCCAGACGCAGAATTATATCACAATAATCCAAAAAATCAGCACATCTGATTTTGCCCCAGTACTGGATGGGTAGAGACAGCTCAGCCCCAGTCAAAGAGCTGTAATTCAAGCCACCAAACCCGAAGCTTCAGTGTAAATGGGGTGAAATTTTCCAGCTTGCTTCTATCAGGACAGAAAGGGAAGGCTGCTGGTATCTCCAGTCAGATTTATCAAAGTGGCTCCCAGCTCTGTACTAGTAGCAAATCAATAGCAGGGTTATTACTACAAACTGCTGATCCCAGTTTCCATCAAACAATGACACGGGCATATCCCAAAACATACTCAATCCTCAGTTAAACCTCCTAAGGCATGATCTACAGCTGACAGGAAGTATAACAGGTGAAAATTGCAGAGAAATTGATGTAGAGGCAATGTAGAGGCAATGGGAGTAGAGGCATCCCAGGACTGTGCAATCACAGCAGCACTCATGGGGGAGGGATGGAGCATGAGCAGCTTGTTATTAGCAAAAGGGAGTTTGTTATTAACAAAAAGGGAAACAGCTATTTTTGTCAAAAGAGTCATTTTGGTGGGAAAGTAATTTTTTGACAGAACACCAGAAATCTGGAAGCTATTTTTAAATTTTCTTTTTAAAGAAGAATAATGTAAATACTTCCAGCCTCAATCATTACAACCCCAATGGGCTCTAAGGATCTCTCACTTGAGAAAGGGAGTATCAGCTCTGTTGACAAAATTGATCATCTAAAGTTCTGTTAATACTTTTTTCAACAGAAATGAGACATATCTTGAGCAGCCCATCGCTCCCAGAGCTGCGTTGGTGCTGCTGACATGACACAGCCCAACAAGGGACCAGCGCCAGGTGTCCTGGCTAAAACCTGCATCCTCCATGCCTCCTGCTGCAAAACCACAGGGCCAGAGAGGAGATTTTACATTTGAGAATCCTCTCTTCAGACAACACTGACTTCTTAGGATAGAGAAAAAGAAAAGTCTGATTTTTCTGGCAAATCCGTGAGCTCTATCCGAGAAGCTGATCTCTCTGGTGCTGCCAAGGTAGGGAAAGACTTCCTGTATTGCTCCTGCTTTAGGGCAGGCGAGGAGCAGAGCACTGCACTTCAGACAGGTACTTTTCCGCTGCATTGGGAAGCAAGGATTCCCTTTGATCCTTAATCTGAGGTGGGATTTTCAGCAAAACTGACCCCCCTGAGTTATGGGAAGCAGCCCCACAAGCAAGCCCACTTCTGGAGGGAAGGCTCCACGAGGGGGTTTCCACATCTCAGCCATGCTGAGAAAAGCCAAAGAAAAGCAATGGTGGCAACTTGTTCAACAGCAAAGAAAGCAAGAAGCAGCCAGAGGCCAAAAAATCAGAGCAGTTTGGAAGGAGAGGTGACAGCCGGCAGTGGGGGCAGGGCAGAGATAACCCGGAGCAGTTTGCCACGCTCCTGATTTCAAACGAGGATAAAGCATCTGAGTGGTTTTCCCTGGAGAGGTTGGAGTTGAGTTGCCAGTGACTGTGGGTTATTGACTCCACTCCAGACAGCAGGCACAGAGTAGCCTCTAGAGGGAAAAGAAAAAACAACAAAGAGCTTTCCCCCCCTGTTGGAAGATGAGGGGATTTTTGACTAATCCCTAAACAAACACACTTAATGCCATTAAAGACTCTCCGGCATTACTGACACGTATCATTCTCATACCAGCATGCAGAGCACAGGCTGGATTTGTTGCATTGCATTCACACCCTGTCCCCAGTGGTAAAACAACTCTCATGTCACTATTCACTAGAAATCAGAGAAAAGTGGGAAGTTAACGTCATGGAAATGGATAATTTTAAAGATTTTATGACTCAATATCTCTAATTAATTTCAGCAAACTAGTTCAAATCTCAAACCAAACTAATTCGTTTTTCTCTCCCTTCTTGTTGTATGACCTTCCTCTCCTTTATCCCAGTTTGCCTCTAGTCTTCTTCCTAACAGTTAGTCCAGCTCAGAAAGGACCATCTCTTCTCTTGTAGGGCAATGGGGAAGAGAAGAACAAGGAAAAGAAGGATGACAGCTGAACAGGCTATCTCCCAGCTCCTGACACTTCAATACAAAATACTTTCTTCTTCCCATCTTAAAACTGAAGGCACACACACAAAAGCCCAAAAGCTCTATGCAGTTGCCCAAGCCAACATCAACTAAGTTGAGCAGATGTCAATTTTTTTGAAATTACACTAAAATAGTTTTTCTCTTTATTTTTAAGAAGGAGAAATATTAGGATGTATTCTGTTTTATTACAAATTAGTAATAATGCCAAAGCAGCACCGCATTTATATGAAAAGTCATTGTTGAAGCTGAGAGTATTTAATTCTGTAACACGATAAAAGTCAAATTATCCCTTAAAATTATATCTTTCTCATTAAGGTCTATTTCAAAAACTGGATTTCAAGACTTGTATTTCCCAGACACTCCTGATAGTTCTTCTCTGAGCTGCATGGATTGAGATGATTTGTGGTTAGGAATTCAGATCACTGACATGATGAGTTGGACAGGGGTGGCCCAGCTCCAGCTTATACTCAGAGCCTGCTACCACTTGACTCCTGCTCCATGGCCTGAGGGCAAAATGAGCTCTGCAGAAGCTCATTTTTTACCCTTCACTGTGGTAGGTCTTCTGCAGGCTCCAGGTGAACCAGTGATATTCACAGTGATTAACACTTGCAGAAAAACAATTTTGGAAAGGATCTGAAATAATGTTTTCCTAAACTTAATGCAACACGTCTGCACAAAGGGCACCTCTCCCCCAGCTCTTCCCTGTTTACCATGTATCTCTGAAGCACATGGCTGCTCTGAGACATGGCCATGGATCCACTGGGCAATTCCAATCTTCCCATGAGGCCTCTAAGACAAACAAAACTCCTTGTCCATGGAAGCAGCAGGAAGAACCAGTGCAGCTTGGTTCCTGAGGACTGTGCCCATCTCACACCCTCCTCCTGCTGCAGTCTTTCTCATCACAAAATCCCACCTCCAGCTGCTCTCCCCTCCCTGGTTTCAACAGCACAACCAGTATAAATAGCAATTCTTCCTTAGTCAGGCCAGTTTCACCCCACTCAGGTCAGGGAGCAGTTACCAGAGCAGCTTTGCTGGTGGACACGGGGGAGAGGATGGACAAACAGCCAGGAAAAATAACCACTGTTGCCAGCACAGCTGAAGAGCCTGCAGACAAGTCCCCAGCCTTACAAATACCCTCTGGTTTAGAGCACAGACACTGTTTTAGGAAGTCAGATGGATTCTGGTTCTGTCTTCTCCCTCTGCTGTACTTCAGGCTCTCACACAGGGACCTGCAGAGGTGAAGGAGATGCCAGCATCTCATTGTCCCCAGATCCCCCGACCTCAGCAGTTTCAAGCACAGGAATTGCTCCAGCAAAATAAAACATATGGAGCTGCCACCGAGCCTGTGGCATTGCTGCAACACTCCTGTAATCCACCTGAGCAAAATAAAACCACAATTGTTTCTTTAGAAGAGGAAAAAAATTATTTTGTAGGACTATGATGATGATGAGGAGTTCAAATCTAACCACATATATAAAATTTAAAACTCTCATAAACAGATTTTGAAAGGGAGCCAGAGGCACTGGTGCAAATGTGAGCAGCTCCAGTACAAAGCAATATCAGACACAACAAAAAACCTGGGTAAGAACAAAGAATCAGCAAAGGGGTTTCCATTTTTATGTGTGGAGAAATAGCTTGAAAACAGGATATTTTATAAGCAGGGAGAGATCAGGTTTATTTTCATATTTTATTTGATTTTTTACACCGCAGATTAATTGGTAAGCACAGCCAGAAGAGAGACACATGCCAAATGCAGATGTGTCAGGTTCTTCAGGTAACCCCTAGCCAGGTAAACACTTGATGACAAAGCCCACCTAATTTTAGTGGGCTGAAGTCTGGAAAAGTGATTAACTACAGAAAGGCCAGTGTATTGCTTTGTACCTTGGGAAAGAGGGAGCAAAGCAAAGGCTCTCAGGTCCTAATTAAGAAACTGCCTTTTCACTCCATGGAAAGCCGGAATGCCATGAAACGAAGGAAGTTGGTGCTTTTCCAACAGTGCTCATAAAGCTGTCAATAAGTGAAGAAAGTGGCCTCGATGGTGTGAAAAGCCATCTCCAAGGAAAAAAAGGGGGAAGAAAATGCCTGTGTGCTGTCCAATAAGGCCTAACAAATCATCTATGAACATACGAATGGCAAATCTAACTGCAAATTAGCAGTGTTTAGGAAATCCAGACAGCCAGCTAGAAAATACAAAAATCAAGAGCAGGAAATTTAAATTCAGCAAATAATTTTGGGGTATTTTTTTCATTCTGGTCTTCTCTTTAGGTACTCAAGACAGCAGGGAGTTGTCCTTTTGGAAGCAAAATATTCCTTTTGGGACATAATGCCAAGAGCAAAGCTACCAGGCATGGGCAAGTTGGGCACATTTCCATCCAAAGAATCCCACCCTGGGGACCTTTCTCCAGCAGGATGAGGTTTCTCCTACACATCCATGGCATGGCAAAGACCTGGTTTCCAGATGCAGCTCTTGCAGCTGTAGGAAAAGTCCATCACCTTATCTTTACAGACTCCAGAGCTTCCAGAGGACTCAAATGGCTACTTCTCTTCATAAAATTAATGGTGTGCTTTTTATGGATTTCAGCTACAGCTGGGAGACTGATTCTGCTTAGAAGGGGCTGTTAATACAATTATCAGCTTGGTTTTACACAGTAAATTCTCTGTTGTTTTCTTTGCCGTTTAGGGGTTTCATTTAGATGTGCCATGGCAATCAGGTCGGGTTGTTACCACAGCTGTACTGAAGGCTATGCAAACCCTTGCTTTATGAAAAACATATTTTCAGGGTTTATAATAGCAATAAAATTTTCCCCTCTCACCAAAACTTGGCATTGACACTTCAGCAGAGCTCCAGAGGACATTTTTGGACAATTTTGGAGAAAATAGACACACACCCAATGCAGTCTTCAAGTCCAGAAGTTCTAGGGGGCATACAGGATTTGGGGGTTGTAATTGTAATTTCTACAGCATCCACACCACAGCACAGGTTACCCTCCCAAACACAGGCAAGCCCAAAATGGACTTCAATCGTTTGTGTTCCATTAGGAAATGGTACCCCATTAACTTAATTGCAAGCTGATAAATCTCTTGATGTGAATACAGTAATAAATCGGGGGGGTTTGAGGTGTTTTTCATGTTTTTAAACTTTATTTCCTTACAGGAAAAATAAATTTTACCAGTGTAAATTCTTACACTGTTATAACTTTCCCAACACAATTTTGAATGTGCAGTTATTTTTTAAAAAATCACCATTTTGTCCAATGTGACCATATTAAATATTAAATATAAGCCACACTTAATCAAATGAGCAAGGAAGAGGGAAAGAGGAAGCACAGCTCAATTTAAGCATATTTATTTACCACTAGAAAAACAATCAGGAAACAATTTTCTCCTCCCAGAAGAGTTTGAGATTCCTAGGCAAAATCAGATGAAAACTTAATCTCAAGAATATTCAGGTGTTGAAAGACAGGAAGGAAAGGAAAAATTTCACTAGATGCATGAAAATGGGAAAATGTTTTGGTTTGTTTTAACTTTATGTGGCTTGTTTGTTTGTCTGTAGCCAAGATGCAATTTTCAGCCCAAGCTAGATTTTTTAAATCTGTTTCAGAAGATGTTAACTTAAGCCATTTAGGAAGCTAACCAAACACAAGAGGACAAGAAGAAAATTTCTTGCAAGGATAAATACTGTTTAAAAGCCAGGAAACTGGGGATGGTCAGATGGATGAGACCTTGCAAGGAGCAAGGCTGACATGGAGCCCTAGAGAAATCTGTGCCATTAAAAATGCATGCTTATAAATGATCTGGAAAAGGGCATGAGCAGTGAGGTGGGAAAGTTTGCTGACAGTAGTAATTTTGAGAGCATCATAATGAACTCCAAACAATTTTATGATACATTGCCAGGTAATTAAATGGCAGATGAAGTTCAATGCACATAAATGTAAAGGGAGTCACCTGGGAAAAAATACAGTCTAAACTTCCTGTGTGAAATGGTGGGCTCTAAGTTGGCCATAACCACACAGGAGCAATGCCTTGGGTTGTGAGAAATGGATTTGTAGAACATCAACCCACTTGTCAGCAGCAATTCTTTTTTAGAAAGCATCATTGGAAATTGTTAGAACTAAAGAACAAACCAGGGAATACCCTTATACCTCTGTGAAAGTCTGGGCTGCACCTGCAGCTTCATCACCGTGACCAAGTGTTGTTCCCTGGAACAACAAAAAAAACATTGTGGTGTTCAACCCCTCACACCATTACTTCACTGATTTGGGGTTTTGTAACCAGTTGTGCAGCACATCGGAATTTCACAAATACTAAGATTGCTCTGAATTTTAAACTTCAGGACAAAGATCAGCATAACAGATCTATAATCAAAAACATTGATTGTTTTTGTCCACTATTGCATCACATTCTGCCCAGGACACCACATGGTGGTGAAGAAGAGCAGAACAGAGTTCAGAACTGGCTTTGATGGGCCTCTGCTGAGCAAGACACCAGAAAATAAGACCAGTGAGCTCTGTATGGGAAAAATCTACATCCATATCTGGTCTGTTCTTCTCCTCAATATTTTTTTTTCCTTACTGTGATTTTCCCTCTCATTTACCTCAATCAATCTCTTCTTATTTCCAGGCCAAAGACAATTCCATAGGGATTCATTGCAGTTGTTATTTTCACGGGACAGCAGCCACGCTGAGTGCTAAATTAATTAGCCATCACCTTCCACTTCCTCTGCGTAGGGAAGATTGGAACAATTACTCCTTTTTAAAGCCCACCTTCAGCCCTGCCATCATCAACCTGCTCAGAGGAGACCCAGCCAGTCTAGCAGGAAGTAAGTGTGAATCCTGAAAAGTTTTTGCCATGGTATTTTTAGGATCAAGACCCCTAGATTAAGTATGCTGCCACTGTGTGTCTATTGATTATAAGGTTTGAAGTTTAAATTAGAGTATGAGAGCTTTTGACAGCATTGACACAATGAAGAAAGAGGTGGATATGATGTCCCAGGTTTATGAAGGACATTCTTTTTCTGTAGACTTTGGTTTAACTACATAGCTAGGAGATGTCTATCCCTGTTCCAGGTGTTTTTATCCCTCAGAAATGAGTGGGAGAAGCACCTGGTTTGCACAGACAGTTCCACAATGGAAAGGAGGGCATTTTTAGGTCAGCCCTGAGTCTGAACAGTGAGTTCTGTTGGAACAGCAGCAGCACTCACTGGATTAACTTTCTCCCTGTATCAAAACTTGGCACCAGTCTGAGCTTCAGTGTGCCCAAAGATCCCTCTCTGATATATTCTCTGTTTGGCTACTCTAGCTTCCTGCTCTGCAATAAGTTTAGCTCTGGGCCAAGTTCTGGTGTCGTTCACATCTCATCACTCTGATGATGCTAATTTGGGCACCCTGCAACCCACATCTGTCAGCTTTTTGTGATAAGTGTATTTCTGATCATTGCAGTTCCCCTTTATCCACGCCTCCAGCAACATCTCCAGCAAGTGTGGTCCGTATGTTAGGGGATTCTTTTAGCTGTTAATAGAACAAGGGATAGCTTGGGGCTGAAAGAGACCAGAGGGCTCTGCAGAGTCACCTGCAGAGTATCAGATGGTCACAACAATGAGCATTATAGCTTGTTTTTAGAGAAGAAAGATACCTCATCTCTGGAGCTTTCCAACACTGGAAATACCTGTGCAACCTTCCCATCAGTCCCGGCAGAAGTCCCAGGTACCTGCAGCCTGGATGAACAGAAAGCACCAAAAATGCATTTCTGTTCCCAGAGGCAGCAGCAGGAGATGCCCTGTTCCCGTGGGGAGAAGACAACAGGGCAGTCTCCTACACCTACGTGGCTCTTTCTGTTCCTCAGGGGAAGGTTCAGGGCACGTCAAGGCATCCTTCTGCAAATCTGAGAGCAGATCTTTCAGGGCTTCTCTCTCTCCCAGGAACAGATTCCTAACCTGACCTTACCTTACCGAAGAGGCCACCACTGTGAAATAAAACATGACTTTTGGAGTTGTGTTTTTATGATCTATGAAATCACCCAGACCTTTTGGGTAAATAAATTCTGGCTATGAAGCTGACCTCTTAGCTTCTAGCAGATCACTAAAGCCTTAGGGTTTTTCATTAGGTTCCAACAACATTTACAAATCCCTGTTTTCTAGTCTTTCTTAAGAATCCCTAGGAAGTAAAGTCTCATGGTAAATTTTGCTTCAAATAGCAACAGAGATACAAGTATAATAAGTGCAATATATTAATTACAGAGTGCCAGAGGCAAGGAGTGCTAATCACACAGGTCTTGGTGAGGTGATTCCACTGTGCTGCCTATGTTGTCTCTAAAATATCTTAAAGGTTAGCTTCACAGCTCTAACTGATTTTAGTCACCAAGTGTGAGGAGCAGCCTCGTCCAGAGAAAAGCATCAGATTTCCTTCCTCAGCAGCCTCTGTTGTTGGTCACCAAAGCCCTATTTGGCATCAGCTGGGAGCCACAAATAGAACCAATAATGGATTAAGGACACAGAGAGGAAGCACGAGGGTGAAAATTAGATGCTGAAGAAGTCATCTAATGAAGAATGCCTTCAGTCAAAAGGAAAAGCAATATATCAATCTCTGGATTTCTTACAGGCAATATTCCAGCATGCTAGAAGGTGCAAAATTGAAAGCCAAAGAATCATGCAATTAAGCTGCAAAATCGACTGATACAAGAAGTTCTTCAGCCTATAGACACAGAAAGAATCAATACAATTCTTTATATTGTTTATTAACATAAAAAAAAAGCACATAAGAATTCTAGAGCAGATATCAAACACACCTAGACTTTTTTCTCAGTAAGCTTGGGCACAACGCTGTCCCAGAGACAGGATAAAAAACTGTACAGGTCTGTCTAGTCCAACACAATCAATTGTGGCATGAGGTTTTCAAAAACAACTTGATTATAGTGAGAAGTCTGGTGACAAGTTACACCAGAAAAAGCATTCCATGATCAAGGGACAAAAACTCCAAATATACTCTGCAGACCAATTTCTAGCACCTCTCTATCTTCAGAAAATGGATAACATTACTTGTAGAGAAGAAGTCCAGCTGTTGCCAATTATAACCCAGCATATCTGTCTCTTCCAAAAAAATGTGGTTGAATACCTCATATAAATCATTACTTTCCTGAAGTCAATGCAAATTTGCTGCTGCCCAAACTGAACAGAGCTGTATTTTGGTCTGGACAGATAACAGTAGGTGCTGTCCCTACGCTCCTCCAGCACACTGGAATTCAAACACATTGACATGAACCAAGAAATCTCCTTTTCCCTTGTGCTGATGTGGAATCAGCCTCCACATCTCCCCCTCTGAATGAAGGGGACAGGGGGTAAATCTTTTCTCCCCCCCTACGTGCGCGCTTGGTTCACATTAACAGTAAAACCCACATAAGATTACAGAGGAGTGATTCATAGGGAAAGGCAAAGGAGGAATGGCAGCTCTCATGCAGCAAAGCCTTTATTAGGAGACTTGGGGCAAGGAGGTTGTCTGGAACACACCCAGACCTTGCAGGATCCATCTTTCAGTGTGATATAACCAAGCACACCCTTGTGCCAGCTGGTTTGTGCAAAATCCCTGCTATTACTCTCCAGCCCCTGGTGTGACACTTTCCCAGCTTGCTGAGCTCACTTCCCCTTGGAAGCAGGAGTTTTGATGAAGTGGAGCAATGGTAACCACATGGCCTTTTTCATCCTCACCAAGTCATCTGCTCCAGCAGGCTTCTGCTCAGGGGATGCAGGATTTCACACACTGGCTCATAAGGCTCCAGCAGAAAAATAATAGACACATGGAATGGAATGCACCTTGCCCCCTGCATAGTTTTGGGGTTTGGTTGGGCTTTTTCTCCTAAAGATCTTCATAGTCAATTTTCCTTCTGTTTTCATTTGTTGACTCAGCTGCACTCATAGCCTAAGGCAATGGATCTGGCCTGGCAGGGCCTACATTCCTGCAGTTCTCTTGCTGGTAACAGCTGGGATCACTGCAGGTCTAAGGGTCTGCAGTGTATAGGTTCTGATTTAAGCAGGGGAGAAAAAAAATGTCCCCAGACTGCAAGCTAAAAACCTCTCAGCCACATAACACTGCCGTGTCTAGGACTTCCACATGTCTTCCACCCATATGTTCTTTAAGTCATCAAAGTTTGTTCAGCCTAAAGAAGGGGAGATTGAGGGGAGGCCTCATGGTCATCTTCAATGTCCAGACAAGGGGCAGTGAAGGGGCAGGTACTCTCCTGACCAGTAATAGGGGGCCTGAAGCCGATTTAGGGGAGGTATAAGTTGAATAGCAGGAAAAAGTACAGGAGCACATAGACAAGGGCCTCAGACACAGGGAGGGATTATTGGGGTGTCCTGTGCAGGGCTAGGAGTTGGACTGGATGATCCACATGGGTCCCATCCAACTCAGCCTCTTCTATGATTCTATGATGAAAAAAGGACGATCAGGAGATAGTTGATAGCCTAACCAGAGCTCTGCTGCGGAACTGAGGAGCAGTTATTGGGGGTTAAAGGACTATTTGTTATTAGTTAATCGGTAATCTGCTGTTATCTGCCTGATCAATGGCACATCCTGGGCATTACTCTAACCATGCCTTACTATCACCTTCTATTTTTGAGACATACTCTCCCCCAGAATAAAACCTGACTGAAGGTGTTACATGAAGCTATTCTCTGTATACTCTTCAGCTGTAAATTATTCCCATACTGATCCATTGTCTTGATTTAAGAAGGGTTGCAAATTCCAGGAGTATTTTCTGCACCAAGATGTTCCTGCTAGTCACCCACAAAAGGGTGACTTTTGAATTTATTTAAGTCTCAGAAACCAAAAGTGGTAGACTGAAAACAAGGACAGACATTGTAGAAAATAACTGAAATCCTCTCATTAACTCTCTTCCCAGGACATTATGAGATTCTTCACATCCAGAAGATTCCTTNATAGCAGGAAAAAGTACAGGAGCACATAGACAAGGGCCTCAGACACAGGGAGGGATTATTGGGGTGTCCTGTGCAGGGCTAGGAGTTGGACTGGATGATCCACATGGGTCCCATCCAACTCAGCCTCTTCTATGATTCTATGATGAAAAAAAGGACGATCAGGAGATAGTTGATAGCCTAACCAGAGCTCTGCTGCGGAACTGAGGAGCAGTTATTGGGGGTTAAAGGACTATTTGTTATTAGTTAATCGGTAATCTGCTGTTATCTGCCTGATCAATGGCACATCCTGGGCATTACTCTAACCATGCCTTACTATCACCTTCTATTTTTGAGACATACTCTCCCCCAGAATAAAACCTGACTGAAGGTGTTACATGAAGCTATTCTCTGTATACTCTTCAGCTGTAAATTATTCCCATACTGATCCATTGTCTTGATTTAAGAAGGGTTGCAAATTCCAGGAGTATTTTCTGCACCAAGATGTTCCTGCTAGTCACCCACAAAAGGGTGACTTTTGAATTTATTTAAGTCTCAGAAACCAAAAGTGGTAGACTGAAAACAAGGACAGACATTGTAGAAAATAACTGAAATCCTCTCATTAACTCTCTTCCCAGGACATTATGAGATTCTTCACATCCAGAAGATTCCTTGGTAAATTCCAAGGTATACAACATTAATACATGGCTAGTGTGACTCTCCCTGAGTCAGTTCTGCTCTAACACTTTCCCCTGTAAGCTCTGCAGGTGGGATACACATGATTTGTGGGTACAGAATAACTATTTATTGGTCAATATCCCCTGTAGTTTTCTAGGAGTTACATCCTACCAGGATAAGTATTAGCACATGCAGTGAATTTCTGCTAGCCAAGGTGGAAATGTCTTCCCCTTCTTCACACAGGCTGATTCCCAAACTTCATAGCTGCTGTCTTATTCTACGTTTTTACTTACAGTTTTATAACTTTCCTTTTGTATAACTTTCCATGTCAACAGTTTCCCTCTTGAATCCTTAAGTCATTATCTCAACAATGACTCTCTGTTTTCCTTCTTCCTACCTTTCATGCTTTTAGCCAATGGACTTTCTTACAGCTCAGAAATATTTTCTCAGCAAAACAGAGCCAAGGTCACACAGCTGTGCTTCTCCAAACTAGGCCTCGGGTCTGAGAGAGCTGAATTCCTGGGCTGCAGGTTAGGTTGGGTCATCTTGGCAACCCTGGGCTCGTTTTCCTGGATTAAAAAGCTCTCTGCTGATTCCCAGGGCAGAAATCTTACATGGCCATTTGAATACTCAGTTTGAAGCATGAGCAGCCAAGACAGAGCCCCAAGGGCCAGACTAAGGCCAGGCTAAATCCCACAGCATCACGTGTGTGTCCAAGCACATGAGGGAGAGCTTGACATAGACCCAGCCGCCAGACCCACAAGCAGCATGTGCTGGTGACACCACTAGTGATATTTCCAAAGGGAAAAGACATCATGATGTCCTCAAGGCTTGAATGTGTTGAGTGGGGAAGGATATGTTGTTGCCATTGAAGAGCAACAGCCACTGAACATCCCTGAGGTCAGCAGTTGCTGCCTGGATCCATTTCTTCCAAGGAAAAAGGCAGAAAGAAAGGGGACTGAGCTCTCACAGAGCTTCAAAACAACAGCTGGGAATTCACCCTCAGAAGTGTGATGCTGAGCCTCACCGCACCTCAAAGGCCATCATTGCATCTGCATAGGAAATTACTGCTCTAGATGAGGGCCAGGGGATACCCACCCCAAAACAGGATAGGTGTGATCCAGGAATGAGCATAATTTTTACATTTAGCTGAGTGGAAAGTTTTCAATAAAGCATGTAGAGGATGGATTCATGGGAAAACTTTGATGAGAGTGAAATGGGTTTGGAAAACTCTAAGCTTTCCTGTCAAATAGTAATTTTTACCAAAAATACGTTTACCCTTAACATACAATCACACACAAATACAAATATTTTGCAATAGCAAAGCTAATGTCTCAGCAAAAATTTGCTTCAACACAACCAATCTCCTACCAAGAAGCAACTTTGATAGACAGTTCTCATTCAGACCTGCCCAACAGATCATATTGTAAATAAAGGGCTGGATAAAATGAGCTTTCCTCCTTCTGAGCATCAATGGAATCAGCACAAAACAAATTCCAGCACTATTTTTCACTTTATCCCCAAGATCATTCAAACAATTAACTGCAAGTAGCAGCCATTTTGACTTGAATCTTCACCATAGGTGAACTAATCCATGAATTTATGTGAGCCAGTCCATGACTTTATTCCTCAAAGCTTTTCACCCCAGAGCAGGAATGAATAATTTTCATCCAGTAGACCATTCACACCAGTGTGGTTGCTCTTTGCTACCCAAGTGTGAAACTGCCCATACAGGTCACACAATGTCATTTCTACTGCCTCAGTGGATAATAAACATTCTAAAGACAGAAAATAGTAAACAACCCCTTCATCTCTTCCCTGTTTATGCAGGAGTACTCTGTACATTCAGAGGACAAGAAGAACGAACTCCAAAACAAGCCATACAAGTAGGAAAGGATTCTTACAGCTACCTGAATGGCCAGAGATAATTAGGAGGATCATCCCTAGGCAAAGCAACTGATGTAATTACTGAAAGGGATACAGACATAGACTTTGCCTTATGACAATGAGAAATTCACTCAAATAAAACTAAAAATGTCTAAAGAGCTGAGGGTATCCCATAGAAAATATCAAGATGATTGGACTCCAGCATTACCATGGTAACATCCCACACATGCAGCTTAGATTATCATTAACAGGTTATAATCCAAGATGTTAAACCATTACTATATTAATTGGTATATTTAACCAACCAAGTTATTTGTATTTCCCTGTTGCAACCCTCACATCATCCTTTGGGCTCATCCTGTTACCAAAAATTGGTTCAAATAAAAAAGCTCCTTAACACCATTGAGAAGCAGGCATTATTTTCCTGGCCAGATGCACAAGGGGATATCTCCTCCAAAAGTTGTGTGTGCTGAGTTGAGGAAAGTTTCTGTTTATAGACTGTATTTGACATACATATTCATTGGTTGTCCCAGAACAAATATGCATATGATAATCATTTCCCCAAAATCATTAACGTATTTTCCCTCCTCTTTACTACGTGTGTCTTCTTCTTTCCTGGGGATATCTCTGGTGGCACAGACCCCAGTGCTGCAGCTGGCATACTCCAGTGGGCAGGGCACTGGGGCTGTGAACTTCCAGTTCTCCTTCTTACACAGTGGGTGTTGGGCAGCTCCCCTGGTCAGGGGTTTTTGAAGAATAAGCATTGTGTTAGCTCACCAGGTTTAGACAATTTATCACCTGGTAACAATCCCATTGCCAGGATTTCCATGGCCCCTAGCAGAGTGGATACACTCTACTGCATTTTCTGTCCTTGCAAAGGTTCATCTTCAACAGCTTTTGGGCAGTGAATGCTTCTAGGTGGAAATGGATACACCTGCCAGGTAGTGCAAGATGTATTCTCATCCACCTAGAAGCAGTCCCAGCTGGAAGCTTGACATTAAGATGTCAGTCCCAGTTCTACAGCAGAGCTGGAAGGAAGCTGGCCCACAGAAAATTAAGTTGCTAATACACCTGATCCAAATAAGAGTATCAAGATTTAAATAGGCACTATATTTGCATAATACCCTTAAGATAAGCAGCACTACAGCAAAACCTTGCAATGCCTGAAGGATTTGTTTTGTGTCGTATCCTTTTCTGTATTCCAGAAGAAGGCATTCATCATTGTGCCAAAACTTCAGAGATTTTACTGAAAGCTCCAACAGCTCTAGATTATCAAGGAATTATATATTTTTCCCCACTGAATAATTATTCCCAGGAGCCTGCAAGGGGAAAAAAAATCACATTTGCATCATGTAGGCTAATGACACTGCAAGCAATGACACTCACTTTTAATGACTAACCAAAGACTTTTTTGATGGATTGTCCCTTACTGCTTCAGTTCCAGCTAGATACACACTCAACAACTTACAGACAGGTCTTCCTCAATGCCCTGGCTACAGAGGACCTATACAAAAAGAAAAAAAAAAGAAAAAAATCCCAGAGGTACTGCACTGTCACTGTAATGAGGGATTCATCCCAAATCAGGAATATGGAATGGAAATTCCTGTTCTTACAGCCCCTACACTCAGCCTCTTCTGCATAGGTCCTATCTCCTATGCCACTCTGGGACCCCACATCATGGCAAAGCCAGGGTAATCTTTGCCTGAACAAGGGATCTCTGAAAACTCACTATTGCCTTGGCACTTGAGCTGGCCAACAAGGAACACTGGAAGCTGGACAGTGGCAATGAATTTAATCCAGCATTGACTACTTTGTTCATAACATCAGAGGAATCTGGGAAAGCCAACAAAAGCTCAAAACTTGTGCACAGGTGGGATATTTAGAGAAGGAGAACCTTGTATTGCTGTGGTTTGAGGGCTTAACTCACTTAAACTCCTTTAGAAACTGCCAGGCTTAGATATATGGTGATGAGGCTATAAAACTTTCCTGTTGAGACTAATGTATTGATCAATCCAGAAGCTACATGAAATTTGTCCCATCTGGAGAGAATTCTTTATGCGATATCTTGCCGTCAGTTGTCTGTGATAGCCTTTAAACCTCCAGCCTCTGCTTTGAAACACATGTGGTTCAACTCAATCTGTTTTCCTTAAATAGAAAAGTGAACACATCTGGCAATGATGTTTAGACTGGGAAAACCTTTTGATAAGGGGAAAGAGGTTACTGAATATCAAAGAAAGCTCTGTACTATCACTGCTGGAATCAGTGGAACTTATTGCTGTGTTATTCATTTGCTCTGAATCTTCTGCTGCTTCTGCAAAGAGACTCTTGGAAAACTACTACAGATAGCTCTCATGCTTTAAATGGATGCAGTTGCAGATCATGGACAAAATGTGTACACAAATGTCAATACCATGATCACTCTTACTTTCAATACCTGCTAACACTCAAAAAACACCTTCAAAGACCAGTAAATAATATACACAGTCACTCAAAGGAGGAAGCCAGTACAGGAAGTGGAACTACTTCAGGAGCTTCCTTACTCTCATGCTTTCAGCCTGAGTGCTAAAATCAACTTGTTAATATGGAACTTCTGCCCTTGCTGTGAGACCATGGGCCTGTCTCTGCCATGCAGACGGTGACTTCTGAGCCCAGTGACCTTCACCACCCAGGAGCAGTCACAGGGCAGAGCTTTCACAAGCACAGCAGGCATGAAGATGTGTGCTGCAAGACCTCATGAGACAGCCTGTAGCACATGCCAGATCTTTATCATGCACCAAGGAATCCCAAGGAAAGACATACAGTTTAACAGTATGTACAGCAGTATGTATTAACAGCAGTATTTAACAGTATGTATTAACAGCAGTTCCACAGCTAGGGGAACTATTTCCTGTGGTGGGCATCAAAGAATCCAGTCCCAAAACTATTCACAAATCTGAGTCAAATCCAGTGAGCCCTTACTTCCCGCTCTCAAAACAGCAATCCGTGAACAGCAGCATTTTGCACAGTCACCTTCCATGTGGGACCTGCCTGTTTTTGTCACAAGCTGAGATGTCTCTGACAACACACAGAGATGGAACAAAGGGACACAAAGCAGTGCAGCTCACAGCCAGGTGCAGGACAGATCCCAGTACCCCACCCACAACCCAAGCTGGATGACTTCATCCCTTCTGCACACATCCCTGCTGGGCTGGTTAGAGGACAGATGTGCACTTCCTTGCAGCAGGAAGAATCTTTGGTAGAGCAACAACAAGAAGTATAATAATTTTTTAAATGAAAACTGATCCAAACCTGACAGGGATGCCAATAGAGACTAAGAATCCCAGAGGAGAGGGCTTGCTTGGGAGAATTGTGGAATTTCCTGCTTCTGGACCAATTAGACATAGTACAAGATCATAACAATATATTCTGACGACAGTGTACCGTGTCACTCATCATTTTGGCCTGAAAATTGGAATTAGAGATGAAATAATGGGAAGAAGAAACTTTTTTTCACACTTGCAAGGTTTCCTCAAAGAGTCTTCAGGGAGATAGGAGTGTTGTTCTTCCATCTGTATTCTCTCACCCATCCCATCTTTATAGATGCTCACCTGGCAAATTACGTCTGTTCCTGGAACATGTTCTCAGGAATTTGAGTAAAGGATATTATAGTTATAAATGAGAACATCCACACTGCCTGGCAGACAGTGCATCCACTGTATTCAAAGAATTAATCAACACATTTCAGAGAGCCTCAATAAAAAAAAAGGGAAATTCAGGTGGGTCATTGATCCCTGTGGATTAGGTATTTTATACTGTTAAAATTTCCAGTCATCTCATAATCTTTCATATATCAAAGCCATCAATGGCCCTGGGAGATAAGGAAGAACTGTTATCCCACTCTTTTGGTGGGAGAACCAAGAGGTGCAGAACATGGGCTCAAAACAAAGCAATATCTTGACTGTTAGCTTTATAAACTCTTAGTGGATCCCTTCACACTGGGAAAAGCTTCCTCTGAGTTCTGTTGAAACCTCATGAGTCCTAAATCTGCCACTGCCTCAGTTTTTGAGCTGGGAGAGGTGGTTTGTGCTGACTAAGCTGCCATTCCCCACCCATTCAGCACTGCATGTCACAGTTTCCAGCTCTAGTGGTTCCTACTGCCCTACAATCCAAGCAAAGACTCACATCTGGAGAGTTTGCACCGCATGCCTACCCAAAAGTTAGGCTCACAGCTTCCAAGACCCTGTGGCACTGCTGAATCACCCTTCTTGAGCTGAACTTTTGATCTTATGCAATCTTATCTATCTTTGCCATGATGCTTCAAACCACTGGTGGCCAATCCCTCGCTCTCTCCCACCCACAGCAGCCTCCCTGTACCTCCCTGATGATTGCAAACCTCCTGGGTGCTCTTTCCCTTTCAGATGGAGCAGTTCTCCTTTCCATCAGCCCTATCAACACTCCCATTTGGCACAACGTGGGCCAGTAGGTTGAGGAAAGCAATTCCTGCCCCTCTGCTCTGGTCAGACTCCACCTGGATGCTGTGTCCAGCTTTGGGTTCCTCAGCACAGGAAAAATGGGAACCTTTTGGAGTGGGTCCAGAGGAGGCCATGAAGATGCTCTGAGGGCTGGAGCATCTCTGCTCTGGAGACAGGCTGAAAGTTTGGTTTGTTCAGCCAGGAGAAGTGAAAGCTCTGGGAAGACCTTTATTACAGCCTTCCCATACACAAATGAAGCTTGTAAGAAAGATGGGAAGACTTTTTAGCAGAACCTGTGGAGATGGGACAAGGGCTGATGGTTTTAAACTAAAAAGGAGCCATTTTAGACTAGACATAAGAATGAAAGTTTTTATGCCTAGGGTGGTGAAGCACTGCTAGGAAAGATGTTGCCCAGAGAGGTGGTACGGCTGCTGAGTCTGGCCTGGAAACATCCAAGGCTAGACTGGATGAGGCTTGGAGCTACCTGGGCTAATGGAAGGTGCCCCTGCCCATGGAAAAACATTGGACTGAATGATCTTTAAGTCCTCTCTGTGGAGGACTATTCTATTCTGTGATTCTGTGATCTAATTTTGTGGCTGGAATAAGGGATGAAGTACAGAGGAAAGGTAGCTAAGAAATGGCTGAGAGCAAACACCATTAATAGAGCCCAGTGTGTCTGAGAGGCCCTTGGGAGAGCATGGGGCTGGGAATGGATTCCAGGCCAGATGAATTGTCCTGGCAGGCCAGATGCTGCTCATAAGCCAGACATTGGGCAGCCCAGCTTGAGACTACTAAACAGCAAAATCTCATCACTGTTTATGGCCCAGACCAAGTTCACACGCAAGCCCTGTATCCCAATCTTCTGACCCAAATGTAGGCAGCAGGTTTTCAAAATCCGGACTCAAGCCCAGAATAGAGTTTTCAAGCTCTGGCCACCTTTTTTTTTTTCCACTGGTGCTTTTGCATTTTTGATGTCAATATCATTTTAAGTAATAATATGTTTCAAGGCAATTCACTGTCTGGCCTTCATACACATACAAAGTCTGACAGGCAAATAAAGAAAAGAAACATATATTTGATAGATTTAAAAGCTGTTTCCATTTGGATTTCCTTTTAATAGAAACATTCTGTTGATCTTTGGTTTTGTGGAAGTGGAGGGTGCTGGATTTTTTTAATAGAAAGTAATTTGGGGGCCGAATTTGCCTTAATGGGGTCCTGTCAATCCCTTCAAACACCACCTTGGAAAACTGCAATTAAAATGTATTTCAAAACAACAGGACAGATACTAAGTGGAGAGGGTAGATTGTAGAAATAGCTCATTGCCTGGATTTTTGCAAATTCTGCAGGATAGAAACATGCTTTTAAAATACAGAGGCAAGTAAAAGAAAATAGAGAAGCTTCATAGGCAGAGGAAATGAATAACCCAGAAATAGTTGCCATCCAGGACTTGAGAAGAGCACTATCTACCTGGACTAGAAGTTCAAATCCATGAAGACACAGCGACTAAAACAACATAGGAAACCTAATCCTGATGGGCAAGTACAGAAATATTTACAGATACATTTTTCCTTACACAATTCAACACTTCAAAATAAGTCTTTGGTAACAGACTAACACACCTGCCACGTCAGCATTGCTACACAAATACCTCTCTGACAAAAAAAAATAGGTCCATAAGGACTAGAATACCACTTCTAATGTCCAAGGGATTATAAAACATCTGATGGAGGAATGGATTTACAGATAGAGAAGATTTCTGGATTTATTACAATTATTACTGAAGTTTATTTTGATAGATCCAGGTTAGCACAAGTATCTGCCATGGAGCATGATGCCAGTGAAGTTGTTTCCATTGCCCTTGCCCTCCCCTTGAAACGGTCCAGCAGAAGCTTTGCTGTTCCAGAAGGCAGCAGAGCCAAGATCCTCAGCTATGATCTTCTGAGAAATGCTCAAGGAGGTCTCACAGCTGAAGGCGACACCCACCTTCATCCTTCATGTAAGCTGCACATCAAACACACACATAAATTAGCAGCAACAGGGTTTCCAGGAGCCAGAGTCCAGCAAATTAATTCAATGAAAGAGACTGCCAAATTTACCAAGCAGGAAGGCTCCCAAACCTGCATAAGTTTTGTGCTATTCTTTGATTATAGTGACATCTAAAGGTCACCAAATTAACTGTGTTAAACTTCCTGGCACATTCTTTCTGCTTCTGTTTCCCTTATCTGATGCCATCTCGAAAATCAATGAACATTTGCTACATTGTTAAGAAAAATGGAAAATTGGTAATACATTACCGGTCTTTCACTGGTTTGGTTTTTAAATAAAAAGAAAAAAAGCACAGAAGTCTACATCTGTAAGTATCAATCTATCTAAAGGATAAAAAAGGTATGAAGAATCAAGAAGATAATAAACTATTTATCATACATCAGAACTGTAGACTTGATTCATTATTTACATCTGTGTTACCCCATTGGCTTCTAAGAAGGAATTCCAGGTATTCAGCAATACAAGGAAGAATTAATCTAGCCCATATATCATATGTTTCAGCAGTAAATCTTCCCTTTACAACAATTCCAAGAGTGGACAGAGCTTTGTTTGCACAAGCTGAAATTCTATTTTGTGCTCTGGAACACCCTCACATCTTTCTTAATTGCCCTATTCAGTTTTACCGGTCTGCAAGGAAATGACTGGGGAGCCCAGGAGCAGTTATCCAAACCAGCTACACCACAGGCAGGGATTAGCCATGTTTTCAGCACACTGTCACTCGGTGTCACACCGCACATGCAGATGGCTGAGCTGGACCAACCCAGTGTCCATGAGGGGTAAAAGCAGCTCCACAGACAACTGGAGCCACAGTAAGTGGTGCTGGTGGGGCCAGGAGCCAGCTCTCCAGAGAGGGAGGTAAGGGGATAAAGTCACAGCCCATCTTGGTCAGCCCAGTGTCTTCCCACAAGCAACAATCTGGAAAAGCCAGGAAAATCCCCAAGAACCCTACAAAAAAAAGCAGGTCTCAAAAAGGGTTAAACAGAGGGCAACTAACTTATCCACATATAGGATATGTCCCCAAATGGGGGGACATCTAAATGAAACAAATCATTCACTCAGCCTTAACCCCTCGCGGCTCCTCTGAAGGATAAAAACCCCCTGAGTTTCCTTTCTGCAGCCAAAGCAGAGCCAGGAACTCAGACAAAGCAGTCCAGGAGCCCCAGACTCTGGTCCAAGTGTTTGGACATGTATATTGCTATTGTTATTTTTATTATTATTGTTATTGTTAGTTCTGCACACTGGGACACAAAGTAGCCATCAGCTTCTCAGAGCCAGCCCCCTTGAGGGAATGAGCACCCTGCAGTTGAGAGCAAACACCAGCTCCTGAGCCCCCTAAGCGAGGCTGCCATCAGCAGGCTGGCACTGAATTAGACACTAATCAGATTAGGATAAATCGCTTTAATCTGACATTCAGGAGTGAAAAGTCCCCACACCTCCTCTACCAGGGCTTTGAGCAACCCCGACTGTTACAGCTTCATACCCAAACCATGAAGTACTTGCCTTATTCCAGCCAGCAGTTTTATCATCTTAATCATGGATTAAACAACTGTATTTCAGGAAAGAAAGGGATTGGGTTTTAACAGGCAGAACAAGGGATGCTGCTCTATCTCTCAGGCAAAACAGCATGGCTGGGGAAAATGTCCCCAGACTGAAGATGGCAGAAAGTGGAGGGGTCTGAGGCAGCCAGGCTGAGCAGGGGTGAGGATGCCCTCAGCATCAGAGTGTACAGGGGCAGGCAGGGTCAGCAGCATTCATGGTGGGACCTTGGAGATGCCCAGCAACACCCATCAGGAAGAGCAGACACCAGAGCCTGTCCAGCCAAGCAGAAATGCCCAAAGGAGTGCACATCTTGCTGTCAGGCTGCCTGAACAGCTGCCTCAGCACCCCTGAGCTTTGTTTCATATGGACAATATTTGAGAGCAAGAACAGCAGAGCCTGGGGTCTGGTGCTTATTAAAGCCTGAAAACACACAAACACACCCACACCCACACACACACACCCACACACACACAGAGTCCTCCTCATTTCCTCCCAGTCACATCCTTCCACTCCCCCATCACCTGCTTGCAGCAAGAGCCATAAACCCAACAGCTCTGAACTTCTCTCCCACCATCAAACCCTGCTTCAATAGGTTCTAAGGTGATTTCAGAGGGCTGCCAACAGACTTGCAGACTTGCAAACACGACATAAACCTTGCTTCCTTAGGGGACGGAACAAAAAGAACAGCAAAAGATGAAAGCAGAGAGCACGGCTGCTTTGTCCTCTACTACAATCAGACACAGCATCAACCTGGCAATAATGCCAGTAGATTAAAGCCTCAGCACTGCAGAAGAGAAAGTGGGTATTGTAACTCCACAGGAACATCATCACAAATGCCCAGAGCAGAGCAGAGAGGCTGACACAGGACAGATACCTGCTGTTCCCCCAAACCACCACAGAAACAGTCAAACACAGGACAAGCAAAACCAACACATGCTTTTTATTTAAAAACGCTCATACTGCAGAGGTTATATCCTCCACAATACACAGAGGCCCAGCGCTGAAGCAGATCTATCACTGGTAACCAGGCAAAGCATTCAGTGAGGATCACTGGGATTTTTGCCCAAGTAACACCTCCAGGACTGGGCTTCAGCTGTTTTGATTTCCTTGGCAGACTGATGTCACTGGCTTGCTTAAAACAAGGGTTTGAGTTGCCTTCCTTGACATGACCTCCCCATGAAGAATTAGAAGGTTTATTTGTTCTAAGATAAAGTATGGTTACACATTAAAGATGCCCTCATTTCTCCTCTTAGATCAGCTTGACATCTGCTTCAAAACTGTTATGAAACACTCTGCAAACCGGCTGCAGAATTGAATATTATGATATTTCACCAAGGCGCCGTTCAAGAGAACTTTCACCTCCAAGTGAAAGTTTGAGTGTCAAAAGTGAAAACAAACCATTCAGAGCCTTTCACTGGGACAGACCTTAAGTGACACTGGATGTAGGGAAATAATTGCAGATGGTATTGTTGTGGGGGGAAATATCACCTGCCATGAAATCTCACCCTGAGTGAACATTCAGTTGTTATAAGATCATATCGTTGTGCTGCTTCATGGTAACACATCCAGACTGGAGCAAGGTCATTTCACAGGAAGCCCTCATACAACAACAGAGTTTTGTTCATTGTGGTTAATGGTACTAGAATGGGATGTGGGAAAAAAAAAGCCTAGCCAAATATTTTTGCTACAGATAAAGCAGGATTCAGTTAGAGGGAGTGTTTTTTCCATGTTTACAGTGGGGAAGCAAAAGCAACAAAAATATGTTAATGTTCAATGAAAATGAGAGAGGGGTCTTAGGGGTCTTTAACAAAAAATTTAAATAATTTATATATTAATTATGAAAAAAGGAGAATGCTTGCCAACTTAGTGGAATTTTCTCACATGTAACAACCCAACAGTTTCAGTGTTCCTTGAAAAAATATCTTTCTCAAAGCCCCTGGGTGATGCAAGATTTCCACTTCTCCTATGGAAAGGAATCTGGTGAGTAGGTTTTAGCCACACAGAGGTGTTACAACAGAAGAGTGATGCCAGCAGAGACGCAGACACACCCTGGGGAGAATAAAGAGGATGGGGATATCTTGGTGAGGGTCTAGAGAGAGAGCAGAGAAAACTCATGGCCCACAGTGAAAAACTGAGGATACCATGAGGCTCATCGATGATCAAAGCACCTGCAAGCAAGCTCCGCTTTGGACTGAGACAAGCAAAGCAGCAGCAGATTCTGTCCAAGGCCTTGCCTCCATAACCACAAAGCCATCCTTCAAATTTCTTTTATTAATTTTTTTAAATGCCTAAGTATTAATATCCTGCCCCCCAAAAAGTACAGCCTGATAACAGCTAAAAAATCAGCCCAAAACCATGTGTCCACAAAAGCAGATGACTGTACTTTTAACGAAGATTCACAATTTCTTTTATTCAAGGTGGTGAACCATAATGGCTTCATTGATCCACAGGAGTCAGCTCAGCCTGTGCTGCCTACATCATCCAGCCTCTCTAAGATAAAAATTACTCCGTTCACATCTCAGTGCCTTCCACCTCACACCATCCCACAGGGTGAAGCCCTGGATGGCCTTGTAAGAGCAAACTGACACACAAAACATTTTTGTGACTTCAGCATCATTCCTAAATTTGAGTCTCTGGGAAATCTTGCTCAGCACAGAAGAGTGAGAAATACCAAACTTCCCCCAAAGTAGTTTAATGTGGGATTATAATTCCTCCAAAAGTCCCCATCTGCATCTCTGAAATGAGCAGGCACTCAGGGCACATCCCTTAGGCCAGCAGCACACATGAAAAACAATGGAAAAACTGGAAAAGTGCCCCCTTTGCTCAGTCACCCTCATAGAATAGCCATTAAGTGCCTCCTGCTATTGGTTTTTTTTTATTTGTGGGTGAGTTTAGGGGCCACAGAAGGGCTGGACAAAGACACCTCATCAACACCCTTGCACTGGCATCTCCACACAAATACTCTGCCTCTCTGGAGCCTCATGGGGTCCTTACATCACTCTGGGAGATAAAATCCCTTCAGATGAGCCCAGAAGCAGAGACAAACCATTGCTGACGTACTAAAGATGCTAAACAAGAAAATGGAAAGCAAATGGGTTAATGGACTTAGATGTACCTTTAGGCTGAGGATGGTCCAAGACCTCTGAACACTGTCTGCAAATCCAACCTATTAGTTACTGACAGCAGGGGCTCCTCAATCCCTCTCAGTCCTTTCCAGGACTAAAAACAACATTATTAAGTGGGTGAACATGATTAAGTTGATGGACATTGACCTCAGCAGTAACATGTGGGGTTGGGTATCTCTTCCTTAATGCAGTGCTCTTGCAGCCATATGGCCTAAAGATACACAGCTGGCAATAGCTCTGCAGGAGGATTTGCAGCATTAAAAGTTTGTCTGTGTTTCCCAGCTGTGTCAGAAGAACAAATAAACCATTACCTGTGCCTCCAGCCTGAGCTTGGCCTGGCCAGTAAGTCTGGAGCTAGCCTGCCTTCTTCTCCATCTACTCCCTGGAGTGGCTGGAAAGCATCTTTGTGTGTGGTGGCATTCATACAGAAGGAAAGGGCTTCAAATTAAAAAATTGACCCACCTCCAGCCTAAACCCCAAAGAGAGTTTGAGTGTCCAGACAAGCTTCAGAAAACCGGTATTTACAGGAGCGCATTTCACAGACATTATCCTGGTTAGGACTGAAAGCTCCTAGAGGTTAAACACAGGAGTAACAGCCTGACTTAAAACTCCCTACCTAAGACTGCAATGGACCCCAAAATTCCCCTGAGCTCAGGTGAGAGTGTTATCTGTAGTACTCAAAAGGTTTGATCTGGGCTTCCACATCAGGGCAAAAGACAGTCTGGTGGTAATGTACTAGTCCATCTGCAGTATTAACCACAGTCAAGTATTGGAAGGCACCTACAAGAGTTCCTAAAATTCCTCTTGTCTGCCAGTAATCTGGAAATCTCTCTATTTCTAACAACAGAGAAAGACAACTGCCAGCCCCAAGACTCTGTGTAGATCCTGAGGTAAAGAGCTGCTGGTGGGGCATGGGAGCTGTGTCAGCACAGTGAAGTTGGTGAACCCTCTTCCTCAGGACAGCCAGCACCATGGCACAGAGATTATATTGCACTTTTCAGAACAACCACGCCTAGACAGAGGGGAGGAGAAAGGAAAAAAGCTTCTGTGCCTGAGCCCACTGCAGGTGTGATTTGTGCCTTGGATGCCAAGCACCAGGCACATGGGTTCGCAGTGTTGTGTAGCCAAGGCAAACAAGACACAGCAAGGCCTGATTTTAGCCCACTCAGGAGCCATAAACCGGCCTCTGGGAGCTGTGGGGGACACATTATTCCTAATTGTGTCTTGTTTAACTTGGCTCATTAAACAGCATATCTTTTGCTGTCTTGGCCAGAGTCCTCAGTCTCACACCTTGGTGGAGCTTACCTCTTCTCTTGGACTGGTAAATTAAAGAAATCCCTTCTGTTGACACGTGTTAAATGTTTTTGATCAAAACCCACTAATTTTTATAAGAAGGAGTTAGGATGACATGCCGAGAACCTCTCCAACACGTAGGGAGAATTCTTCACAAAGAGGACAAGATCCCTTTCATACTCCAGCTTCACTGATTGCCATCACCCTTATCAGGATTTTCTCCTCCTAACCAGCAGCAAAACAGACTTATGCCAAGCAGAGGTGATGAACATCCCTTTGCAAACACAGGTATAAATTCCAATAGCCTCACTTCTCACTGATACACAAAGTGAGTTAAGGAGAACCCTTCTGAGAAAGAAGCACCAAAACCTTCAGTTTATGCTTGGCCAGCGACATCCTTGACCCACAAGAAGTGAACAGCCAGTATTTCTCACACAGGAATAACTACACCAAACACAGTCTGGAATGGTAGGACCAGAGCCCAGTCTATTGAGTCCAAGAGGGTAACTCCCTCTTTTTGCAGTCATTTGCCACCAACCACATCAACAAGCCCAGGGATGCTGAAACCTCTGGACCAGGCAGCCTCCACAGCAGCTTGGAAGCTCTGTGAAAGCATGTGAAGGCACTGGGTATTTTCAAGACCAGTCTTCCCCTCTCTTTTCCCTCCATATTTCTTATTTTGGCCAGTGTGCAGCACAACCATGTTTGCTCAAACTGAACTGATTCAAGCTTGAAAAATAGAAGATGAAGTGTGAAACTGCCAAGCTTCCAAAGTCGGAGGGATTTGGTGGTCTAGAGCTGAGATGAAGAAACCTGAGGTAGTGTGCTGGTTTGACCTTAGTTGGTATTGGAAAAGAAGGAAGTAAAACATCCCCAGAAATGGTTCTCCTGAGAGAGACGCTTGGGAGTTTCAGAGATAGCCAGTGACTGTCCGGTTCTGAGAACTGACAGCTCTGTAAGCTATTCAGAGCTAAGTTCCACCCCCGTGAATACCATTGTGAAGCCCGGGAAACTCTGAACTCGTTCTCTTGGGTTTCCGGCGGCTGAAGGTGACAGAGCTGTGAGTGGGGGGGGAAGCCCGGCCCAACCCGGGCCAGGCTGGGCCAGGGCCGGGGCCG
>VWYI01028526.1:358855-385753 GCA_013399455.1 Anthoscopus minutus
GAGACTGAAAGTTCTTTTGGTAACACCATGGAGATGGACTATAATAACTACAGCATTTCCTTTAATTCATGAGAGAAACAAATATGGGGAGATGGTGGCCTGTTCAGTGTGGACTTGACCAGAGGTAACAGATAATTAAAAGTAGCAGATTTTAAAGAAGCAGTGGTGCTTTTGAGAAGAAGAAAAAGACTTGTGTTTTTTAGAGATGAAGATGATTGTAGCAATTGGTAAAGTGAGTTTTTTGAACAGCCCATCTTTAAAAAATGACACCCCATAAGTTGACAATGACCCATTGACTTAATGAAAGAAAATGGGAGGAGTTTCACAACAGCAGAGTTTTTTCTAAACCGGGCAGCTGCTGTTTTGTGAAGATGCAAGCCACAGAGAACTGTTCTTGTGGACATATCTCCAGAGTGTTGAAAAAGAAGACTCTTTGCCCTATGTGAAATAGAGAAAGATTGTTGTAGAAGTGATAACTGATTTTAAAAATCCCAGATTTCGTTTTTGTGTTGTCAAGTGGAAAAGAGATGAGTGGGTGAGGGAGGGAAGTGTTCTCGAGGTTTCATTTGGACTTTTCCTTGTTATTTCCTTTTTAGTTTGTTTTGTTAATAAATTTCCCTTATAGTCTTAAGTTTAAGCCTCCTTTCCTCTAAAATCATATCTCACAACAGAACATGGGTGGGCTAGTGGGTTTTGGCTAGCTCTAAACCCACAACAGGTAGAAAAGACAAACCATGTCAGTCCTCCCTTCTGCAGACTTAGTGAGAATTGCATGACATTCAAAGAGAAGTTCACTTTGTGGCAACCCCTAGGCTGGGAAGATCTTGCTGGCCCACTCAGCTCTGTCTCCTGCAGGAAGGGCTCAGGTGACACTGCCCTGCCCTGGTGGGCTGGCTGCAAAGCTCGCAGGCAGCCAGGGCCTGGAGAGATGTCTTACCATCACACCTCACCTATGCTTTAGTCTATTAGTGACAAGGTCAAAGAGATATAATGGCCTTGAGGGCGACTGCTCCCATTCTCCCAACCCATCAATGGCTCTGTGACCTTATTCCCCCTCTCACCTGCAGGTTACCAAACAAATCCCATCCCTCTTACCCAGAGAGCTCCTTCAGCCATCCCTCTGCTCTTTCAGCAGGAGCCAAACCTCCCAGACTTCTGCAATTTACCTTTGCTGTTGTACCTTTAACACCTGCCTGCTTTAGAATTGGGGATAAACACTCCCTTTTGTTCCTACAGCAAAAGAAACCATCATTATTTGGTTAGAGGTATGCTGCATGCAGAGGCACAGCAAAAATACACTGGTTTTCCCTGAAATAGGGAATAAGCTAATCATAAAACCGATCAGTTGCTCAATGCATTGCAGGCTCCTGTCTGATCTGCTCAAAACTTTCTCAGCCCTGCCAACTCCAAGCATCTTCCTCTGGTGTGTATGTCTTGGATTATCATTTCACAGGGATTTCACTGCTTTTTTCTAGTTTGCACCTCCTTTCCTTATTTCCGTTCTGTATTTCCCACACTTTCTGATCAGTCAATACACTGAACACAAGAAATGGAAACTGGATAAATCAGCATCACACCTTGTCCAATTACTTCCCATTACAACCACATCCAGATGCTACACTCAGAAGTTGCAAGAAATTCCACTGGGGATGGTTATAAAATTTAAAGCATATCTATTCCATTCCTCTGTTATCAAGTTGCAATATTTCCCCTTTTAGCATCAAATACACATATAATTTGCAATACACATAGCCCTCATCCCGAAATAGCAGGGAAAATGCAGAGTTGGACATTTCTAGTACCTACAGACCAGACCACACCCTACACAAAACCAAGGCCAAAACACAAAGAAACCTGTGGCATGAGAGAACACAAAATCATGTGTACAACATAAAATAACCCTGTTCCTAATCTTTACAGCATCCAGATTTCTCTAGACCTGCTTCCACTGATATTTTTTCCTTTGAAAGCTGGAACTACAGCAGGATTCCCATGATATTAGTGCTTCCTGATGGCTGCTGGTGAGAGCCTGCATATGACACTTACAATTATATCAGTGTCCTGAATGCATCTGTGATTGATTTACACAGACAGTTCCTTCACTTAGGTCACTGAAAGCCAGCGAGGCCCAAATTTACAGCAGAAATTCCTGGTCTTAATCCATAAATTCATCACCTTGCACTCATATGTCAAACCACTGCTCCCTCTCTCCAATTCTCCTCCTCTGCTGATGCCTCCCCACAGTCCATCATCAGCAACACCTTCACTACTGGAAATATTTAATAAAATCAGCCATAAAACCCATTTCATAAGATTCTACCTCACAACATATTTAGTTCTGACAACTCTGCTATCAACAAAATCTGTCACATGTCCTTTAAGCAAGTCCTTGTAGAATAACTTCTAAAATCTTGCTTTAATCCTTTTTTCCCTCTGACTAAACTAATAATTTCCTATGTGGCACAACAACAAATACTTGGACAACCACAAATGTAATCCCTGGCTTTTTCTAGATAAAGATAGTGTAGTTAACAGAGGTGTCATATTTGACCAATCTGATTCTTCTAAAATGAGCCTGCATGCCATCCCCTTTTCCAATCCCCTAGGTCTTTAACAATCTTTTCTCCAATATTCATTGCAAAGCTTTTTCTTCTATTCAAAGGTCTACAGTAATTCACTAGCACTGAGTCTTTTGTTACAGTCACTATAAAAACACAATTAAAACTGGATTAGGGCATGCTTATGCAGAACAGTATGTTAATCCACAAATAGTCCTGTGGAAGCCACATTTGGAGTCAAATCCTAGCTGGTGCAAATAAGAAAACTGGAATCACACCCAGAGGAGATTAATACAACATTACCCTGCTAATTCACACTGAAGGTGAGAAACATAAAGTATTTCCAGCTAAAAGGAGTGAGAGAAGTACAAATAAATGCATCACAAAATGCTCTCCTTTTCAGTTTCAAGCAGCATTCTCAAGAGCGAGCATCATGGGGCATTGCAATGAGAGGAGCATGCTATATATAGCTAATGAAATCTTGCTAACATTAGACATGGCTACAGTATCTGTTAGTAAATCTTTGCTGGGGAGTGTACATAGACCAGCAGTTTCTATAGAGCTTGTAAGAAAAGCAATGTACTGAAATGAAGCTTTGTCAGCTTCTATTGTACATAAATACAATGTGAAACTGAGGTACTATTTACTGCTGTGTCATCTCCACAGGCAATTATCATCAGTGCCTGAGGTGATCCTCAGGTTATGCTAAACACTACAGCACCAGCAATTTCACTGGCTGTCCTTATTACTCTTCAGAAAATTTTCAATCAACGTGAAGGAAATTATACCCGAGGTACAGCTGTAAGGCTCAGAGCTGCTCTCATTAACTCAATCTGCATCCACAGGATAGCCTGTTGGAGGAAATTTTCACCTTTTAAAAAAAACCTCTCAGCATCTTTCACATGCTAGACATTGATCCCAGAGACCCATCCTGCAGGAGCCCCTTGCCATACTTGCCCCTAGGCTCCCTGCCCCTGACCAACAGCAGAGCTGTGCAGCTGCAGCAGGGCTGTCGCTCTGTCCCATGTGGCACGTTCCACCATGGGAACCAGTTTTCCTTGAGCTGCAGGTCCTCCAGGCCCAGTCCACTGGGAAAAAATACCCCACAGCCAGCAGGGATCTCCTGATTCAGTGCTACTGTCATTTCACTCTCCATGTGGTGCTGAGAACATCATTAAAATATTAACCCTAAAATATAAACCTCAGCCCAGCACAGCTAGGTTCAGCCATTCACCCTGTTTGAGTCTGTTTCCTGCTCCAACAGGCAAGGAAGAGAGAAAGGTATTTTGACACAAGGAGGACCTTTGCCAGCTCTGCATGCTGCAGCAAAAGTCCCCAGCAACTGTATTTCTGCCGTGTTAAAATCCTCAGACATCAAAGTTTTCAAACATAAGATAAAGTGTGCAGACTTAGAAGGCAAGGCCAGGTCAGGCCAACACCCACCTGCAAAGAATTTTTATGCAACAAATCTCCCCCAGAGAAACCCCTGAAATTAGTGACTGCTCTATAACTTCAGGGTTTCAACATTTATGGGAACAAGTCAACAACAGCCCTGCTCCCAGTCCCTCACTACTGGTGCAAGCCACACTAAGCCCAGAGGAGCAGCCAACGGGCAGGGAGGAACCCCTAGCACTGCAGCAGCAGCAGGATAGACACTACATCATCCCAAAACAAAACACTGGGTTTACATTCCTTTGGGGACAGAGAAGAAGGATATAGGATTACGTGGAGCAAAACTGCAGACCTGTGGATTTTGCAGCTCAGACTATCCCAGCATGAACCAACGTAGGTGACTTCCCAGCAGGAATCAGCCAGTGTCTCCAACCACAACAGGACTACCTTTGTGAAACCAAGCATTAGCTCAAACTGAGCCCAGCAATCATTTTTGAGGCTGATTCTTGCTTTGCAGAACCTTATACAACAGAATCAAGAAATTCAAAACCACAGGTAAGTTGTCGATCCACTCAGGCATGAAGATAGCAGTGGTATTCACTTAAATGCAGGAAGCCCACTAAAATACCTAGTCCCTGACAATACCTTCTAGATACCTATCTCTCTCATCATGGTGTAAAGCAACCACAGTCAATAACTTCCTGGCGTCTTGGAGAATATTCATCTGCACCTGGCTTTCTAGCAAGTTATAAAACTTCTGTCTCACAGGACCGCAGCAATTTTTTGTCCCAGTTCCCCCTTCAATTCCACACTTAATTAAGTCTCAGGATGGATCGCTCACTACACCAGCAGCCAGAACTGATGTTGTGTCTAACTGATGGGCCTGAGGACCTGTGGACCAAAAAATAAAAAAATAAAAAAGCAGGAGTGATAACAAGAGAGGGAGAAACAAGGAAAGCTGGAAAGCTGATTTTATTTCAGGGCTAAAAGCCTAATCTTCTACTAAAATTGTATCACATGTGAGGAAAAGTATCCATGTGATACTGCTGACCCAGGCTTGGTTTAGAAGCTGTAATACCATTCCAAGAGAAAATTTGTCAGCAAGTAAGTATTCTTCAGAGACAGCTAAAAGGAAGCAGAACTCAGAGAGAAGACAGCAAGGGATGGCAAATTGGGCTGACCAGTGCTCCTTTGTGGAGGAAACATGCTGAACCTCTGATGAGGAACACTGTAAAACCAGACAGAGGTAATGGGAAAGCCTACAAGGGTTCAGTGTGATGAAGTGCCCAAAAGCTTGAGTGTTTCCTCTGAACTTTCTCCAAATTCCCCAATTTAGGCCAAAAACCTCATGAGCTAAACCCTTCTTGGGAGATTTCTGGAAGTTTCTGTTCTTTTTGGAAGCATCACAAGGGGCTTATTTTTATTGCTGCAGTTTGGCATTCCAGTTTGCAGTATGGTCAAACATAGGAAGGCTGTAGGCAGTGAAGAAGCAGAGCTTGAGTGCTATGAAAGACTGAATCCAGGTCATAAGTCTAAGTATTTTAGGTCAGTCTTATTCTGGGCACACACAAGCAGATCTAAATGATAAGCAGATTACATCCTCTCTTTAGAGTGTTTCAAACAAATAATAAGGCCTCTTCCACTGTATCTCAAAGACCCTGGTAGGCTGTTGGTGGATAATGAAATAAGAAAGGACTGGAGGAGTTTCCACAGCTCTTTGCTGGTCCTGTTACAAAATTGTATCTATGCACTGCCTATCTGGGACAATTGAAAATCAGGCCATTGATCATATTCAAGTTTACTGAAAAAATTACTAAAACAGCTGACTGAAGAAGTTTCTCCACTAACAACTCAACCCCTTTCTCCAATTCTTTTTTCAATTGACTCAACTCCCCACCAACACACTAGAGAACCTAGATGTGATAACACATGCTAGCTAATGCAAACACTACTCACCATCCATCACACATCACCTGCTTTCTCTTCACATTTTCTTCATCTACTGAAATGTCACACAAGGGAATTTAGAGTTCTTTGGCCCAAACATTTTGCTGATTGGAGCACATGCCTGGCCTCAAAGTAAGGCTGCAGACTCTGGTACTAACCACCTGTCCAGAAAAGTGAAAAAGCCTTATTCATTAAAAGTAATTAGGTGGATTTAAGCTGGCCATTTGCCCCGGAGTTAGAAAGGGGCTTTCAGTTTGGTATTTCTGAATTAGCAAGCAGAGAAAGAGAGGACCCATTAGAAAAAATTAATGATAAATGTGGTCCTTCAAACAGGTTTTGCTACCAAGCAAACTCTGCAGAGGCATCTTTACAATCTGGTCCCATTTTTAGCCACACAGAGAGGTGGTATCTCAGCATCCATGAAAGGTTAAGCCATGACCTTACCAACATGCCCATCATGAGATGCACCTTCCATCCTGAAACTCCCTGGCACCTAGAAATCTAAAAGTGCAGGAGCTGAGCTGATTTCCAATACAGGAATGTTGCAAAATGTTAACAGCAAAGTACCTAAATTCAGCCCTAAAAAAATCGGTATCTGGCAAGGCTGGGAAAAGCCATGAAAACTCACCCATAATTCCTTCAGGAATTACAGTTTTGTTTTTTTGGTTTTGAAGCAAATACAGTGACAAAGAACATTTAATACCTCAAGCATGTTTATCAAAATCCACTTGTTCAATGAAAATTCTGTTAATTCCAGGGAGTCTTATTCCACTCTTCCCTAAACCAAAGTGAAAGATGTGATGGACTGAAGTGGCCAGAATGGTGTAGGTGCTCAGGGTTATCCAGATCTGCTCCCAGCTGTAGAAGATTAATATTTCTTGCAGTTCCCATATGAAGACAACTGGGTCCTACATGAATCCTCAGCAAAGATTATACCCAAGTTATGATTATAGCATTAAGGAAACCCCCGACACCTGATACCCAGAAGTTCTGCAATCCCAGCAACACGAGCTGAAGAACACAACATGAACTGCACACAGACACCAAGTTAACACCACAGAATTTTCACTGGAAACTGGGAATAAACCCAGGCAATAACTCACCACCAAGTCACCACAATTCTTTTCAGGAGAGTCGAGCTGGCCTCAACATCCCCACGCTGCCAGGGACAAACAGGCATCAATTAGCACCACACAGGCCAGATCCCCTGAAGCTTCAGCAAGAATTTATTGCTGCCTGAGATTTTCCTACAATATGCTGCATTTTAACCACATTCACACACACAGAAAGCTGTGTGATTATTATTATATTTTCTTGCCTATTTCTAGAGGAAGGGGGAAGCTTCTTGCAAGCCATTGCCTTTATCCTGACATTTGGATTTTGTGAAAGCAATTTTGGATTGAGCCTTGAACAATGATTCTCTCCGTTCTGCTTACTCTTTTGTCTCCTTTGACACACTGGCAAATTTGATTCAGGCTAAAGCAGGAATTTAGCACGGTACGAAGGGAGCAGTTAGTGCAGTGAGATGGAAAGCAGGCAGAGTGTCACAGTTTTTAATTGTTCCCACTGTCAGAAAACAGAGTACAGTAGCTCATATTATTTCCTGTACAAAACCCTAGTCATTGCCTGCATGGGACCCATCCACCAGCAAAGCAAAGACTTTCCAAAATTCTATGTTAGGTTAAAAGTAAGCATCCACAAGATTCTGTCTTGTCCCACCTGCTTGCATGGAAAGCTTTTATTCAGCCACTGTGTCCTTTGTTCTTCTCAGGGGTTCACACCTCATACCAATCTGCCCTCAGAAAAAAAAACAAAACATTTTTGAGATCCCAAATATGGGTTTTTATTGTTTATAGACTGCAAAATTTTGCACTGCCATAATGACGCTGACCGGAAGAGCAGCTGCTTCACATTCTAATTTGTACTTCACAGTTTTAATGTAAATCACTGCAAGGACACCTACCTACGTCCTTGGATACCTCTCTCCCCCTGTCTCCATACAAACCTAAATATAAGAACTTTTAAATAAGTCTTTTCACATTTTCTGAAGAACTTGGACAATGCAGGAACCTAAACACTGTAGTGATAGGATTGCCCTTGCTGTGGGAGAGATGGGCTTTAAATCTCTCTGGGCCAGAAATGGACAGAACAGACCTCCTCAAACTCCACAGATGCAGGGGAAAAAGGAAATGTGGCTTGACAGGCAACACTGGAGGCAGAAATCTCTGCTGAACCTAAACCTGAGTAGATTACAGGGGTCACATTGGGTATATTATTCCAGTTGGTATTTTGAGAACTGAAAATCTGAGAAGAGCAAAGTGTACCCATGTGAATCAATCATAGCCATAAATCCAAGTATTTGAACTTATAACCAGCTTTTTTTTGTGTTCATAAATCAAGCAGGGAACAGTAAAATCTTTGAAGATTTTCGGAGAAAATGTTATTATGTGTTTAAAAAAAATACAGAGCAAATTTGGTGGCTAGAGTTGAACTTTTTGGACATAGATTGAATGTGAATGATGGGAGCAACTTCTCCATTTTTATGATTTTCATAGAAAATAGTTATTTCATAGAGCACAGAAGGAGAACATAGAAGATGAATTCTGAGCCCTGAGGAATGAAGAACCATGGAATGGTTAGGAGAAGGACTCTCCTTAGCACAGTCTGGGTAACAGTCATATCCTCTAGCTTGAGACCCACAGGGAGATGCTTATCCTTGAACTTCTGGTGAGGCACCTCCTGTTCTACACCAAGAGCCCCCTTCCCTGCTGATGGCAATAAAGCTAAGAAGGAAATTGATTCCATATTTCAAAATATGTTCACTTTGGCCAGGCTTTCTCTCCAGCAAGAAATGACAACACCCTGAGGTTTGCTCCAACACCTTGAGAGAAGTGATTCAATTCCCTATCTTTTCATGCTAATAGACTTTTTTGCTTCAAAAATGTCAATCTATTTAAAAGGTCACTTTTACTTTAAAAAATTCTTCATGAAAGGTCTCAGAGTACCTTTGGCACTGGATTACATCATGTTTCCTCTAACACCTGAGTCACAAAATGCTCAGAGCAGGATTTCCAAGGCTTCCTTTTATTTTATGTTCCCATGAATTCTACTCCACAATCAATAGCATTATTGCCACAGGATTCAACAGAATAAGGACAGGCAAATCCTGAACACATTTGATTGTGCAAACCTCAATGTCAACACTTTCCAGTCAAGAAAATAGCACTTACCAATGAATATGTCAAATAAGAGGCTCATTATGAACAAAGAAGGCTGGTAACAGCCCATAAGAAAAAAAAAATAATACCATAACGTAACATACTCCCTACAGCTTATGGCAGCTCACTTTGATGGGTCTGAAGTGGCTTAAGGTTCCAGTTAAGTGAATCAAGAATTAAAGCAGTATCACTGAATACCTGCAGAAGAAGGGTGAAAAGGATGCCACAAGGCTGTCTTACTGTCCTGCTTGTACCCCTAAAGAGAACCAGTGCTGCCCATGTCTTTCCCGCTCCACATTTCCCAAGCAGCTATAAACCAATTTCATTTGGTCCATGCTTCTTCCAAACTCCTCCAGAGCTCTGCTATCTCCACTGGAGTGCTGGACACTCCTCTCCTAACACCTACCAGCTACAGCCCCTCCTGTAATGAAAAGTTGGGGCAACACAGTTCAGAAGTTCTCCTAATCCTCTTTCCCACAGCTTTTGCATTCACAAAGTCTGTTTCTCCTGCCTCCTCTGTCATCTCACTCTAAACTAAAACACCAGAATTTCTCCTCTTTTATAGGTCACACATTCCCAGGTCTGTAAGTACCCACCTGCAGACTCTTCTGGAGGATCAGCCTTTCCTGAAGCCTTGACTCCAACCCTTCTGAAAAGGCCCTCCAGTGTTCAAAAGCCAACAAACTTCTTATTTTTCCAGATTTTCAGAGTTCAGCCCAACCGCACCTCTCAGCTCAAATCGCAGCACAATCATTCTGACAGTAACCACACAACTTTCTCCTTCAGTTCTGATCACAGCTAAGACATTTACTCTTTGGCCTGTTTCAAAGAAGGGTCAGTTTAGAGCAGTACCTGCAGTGTGACAATTTTCACATCTAAAATAGAAAGGACGCTTCCGATGCAATCTAGACATGATTCCATAAAACTTGTGGCCAGCACAAAATCAGCCAAGCCTGGAAGCACATCCTGGCATCAGGATCAGTGCTTCCGCAGCTCACAGCCCAGTGCTGTATGTGCTGTTACTTAAGTGGAAGATTCTTTCAGAGCAGTATTAAGGTTTAGGGCTTATAACTGAAGTGCTCTAATCCTTCCCACCAGAGGCCAATGGTGCATGTAAGCGTATTAAGCTTGAGATACATTAAATCCTAAACATTTCTAAGTTGCAAGCAGAAATAGATCACAATCAAAGCCTGCAATTCAAACGTGCTTAAGAGAAGGAGCTCAAACTCAGGCTCTGATTTTGGGAGAACTCTTCTCCACATGTCATGAGTGCCAGATCTGGATGAAGATATGAAAAAGCAGTTTCAGTCCTTATCTTCAGCCCATCTGAAGATCAAATAGAATTGGAAACAAAAGCATTCCAAGGCATTGAAGCGACACATTTGTAACAAGTTTCTCTTCTTATTCCACCCCCTTTGGATTTTTTTTTGGGGGGGGGGCAGGGGTGGGAAGGAAGACAATTTTGGCAGTCTGTTAAGAAGCAAGGATGGAAACACATTTTAACACATTTTACTACTAATTTACACTCTTTTCTTATTTTTCCTCAATAAAACCACTGAAGAGTTCCATGAAATTACAGTGGATACAAATCCTTTATCCCCAGTTTGCGGGTGTTGACATGCAAGACCCAAGACATGCAAATAAATTGGTCTGAGCATTTTTTTTTCCTTGCCAAAGCAGCATTGATCAGCAGATAAACAGCAACAATGCAGCCTGTGTGATGGCCCAAATAATTAATTCCTATAACCAGGAATCTTCTTGAAGCATCTCTTCAAATCTAGCTCTGCTGGGGAGCAAGAGGGAAGGGGCTGCTCCTCAGCTGTATGTGAAACAGTGACATGACTCAGAAGGAAATTTAACTCCAAATCAGCTGCATTTGAAAATCATGTCTCTGGATCATGAATTAGTGTCAAAGTACATGATGAGGGATGAAGTAAGGAATGAATGAGTGAAAGAGAGCAGAAAGAGAGAGAAAGAAGCACAGAGATTCTCCAGAGGCTTATGAGAATCATGCTAGTGAAGAGACTGTGCACATCTCCTTCTCAAAGTCGGCATTTTGCCAAAAATATAAAAAATACTGTGATCCTTAGAAATGTTCCTGTCTGCTGGCTCCTAGAGATAAGGGAGTGATATTTCACAGTCTGACACTAATCATATTTGGGCATACTAAGTAAGGACGGTCCAGGGGCTTTCTTTGCAGCATGCATATTCCAAGTTCAAAGCAAAAGCTCGTTACTGTGCCTAAAAAAATCCTCTTAACTCAGAAACATGAGGAAAAAAGTGAAGTGAAAAAAGAAAATGAGGGAGGTGTTTAGAGGGGGGAGGAGAAGTATCTTTATCTTTGTTTTGTTGTCTCTACCCAGCCCCATCAGTGATGTCTACTGCAGTATTTTATCATGGGGGGAGAATGGTCCCCTCTCTTCCCCATCCATGAAAATGTAACAGGAGGCTTACTAGTGCAATATTTCATGGCTGTGATTTACACATCCCAGTCTTCATCATTCTCCCATCTAAAGGCAGAACAGCCACTATGGAGCCAGCTCCTGGGGTGAAATCAATGGAATTATCCCCACTGGAGACCCAGCTAGCCCTGTCTGCTCCTACAGCAGGAAATTGCTCACCTGGCTCAGCTGCTCCCTCTGAGCAGAGGTCACTGTATGTCTCTCTGCTCTGGGCTCCTCATTCCAGTCTACTCCCCATCAAAAAACAACAACTAAAAATCCTTCATTAAAGCTGTGCTATGACTACAGTACAGCTAAACACAGGCTGGGATGGAGAGCCAGAAGAAAACCTGTCGTGTGGAGCAGCACCCTGCACATGCCATGGTCAACCAACCCTCAGCTTCCCTCACAGGCTGCTCCACCCCACTCCAGCAGTGGCTCACAGGGTGTGAAGAGTACAAAACCATCTCCAGCATCTCCAGGGAGCAGAGGAGGCTTTATCCAACTCAGCCCTCTGTAAAGTAACAGTCCTTACCAAACCCATCATTTTGTGCTGCATCTCCACCAGACCCCACCTGCAGGGCTCAGCAATGGATGGGCTAGGACAGGTTAAAATGATAGTTTCAGCAAACAGTAGATTAAAAAAGTGGATCAGTTTGGAGGAGAGCCAAGGATGGTCACTATGTTGAATCTCAGCATTAGCCAGACTGAATGGTTCAACTCCTCTTTTGCCAAATTGTATTTTTAGCTGGAGACTAATCTACTTTTAATGAAGAGACAAAATAACCCCCATGTGAACTTCAATTTGTTCCACAATTGACAATTTCCACACATTTAATTTCTTATTCTGCCCTGCAAACCAAAATAAAAAGCAGTCTGCTGCTCACAGCATGAGGTGGAGCTATCACAAGACAGTGACTTGCCAGGAGTATTTATCATCGCCCCCAAGCTCTTCTGAACACCTCAGACTAAGTCCTGCAGACTCATCCAATTGTGAAATATCTCTGGTCAACTTGGAATCATTCAAAGAGCCTCTTTGTTTCACTGAGAATAAACAGCTACAATTGACAATTTTAGGAGTAGCAGCCTTGGTCTGGAGTTGTCAAACAGGGAACTATTAAAGAGAAGAAAACTGATTAGGACTGAAGCCAAGCAAAAACCCCACTGGTCACTAGGGAGCTGTACAGGGAAATAGCAAGAGATGGAGGTGGATTAATTTTTTTTATTTCAATTACTGTCTTGGAGACATTCACATGACACCGCCGATTGCAGTGTCTGGATAGAAGCAGAGTTTGTTTCCCCCATGCCAAACCTCATGAGAGTTTCACCTGAAGCACAATCCAAGAGCTGGCTCTGCTCACCAGGGCAGAACTGTCCCTCAGCTTCCACTCACTCCTAAATGAAAACTGACTTGGACACAAACAAACACAAATCAGGATTTAACACATTCCTGGTCATATCAAGGCTAATCCAGCACCACAACGTCCTCCCTGGAGCCCAGAGTGCTCATTCCCATAAATCTGGGTGTGGAGGAAAGCACTCTGAAAGGTACAACCTAAATTCTTTTCCCAATGAGAAACACACCCCTCCCTCCAAGCTTATTAAAATGTGCCATGCCACTCACATGCTGATCTCTCTCATTCCAAAGGCCAGTGTTTCTTACATCAGCTCCCCCCATTCCAAAGATCTCAGGAATGGAAATGTTCAGGTTAGGGATGAATACGATTTTGTGTGTTTGCTTGACAGAGAAGCAGCCCTATGCCTAACCATGCTGAAATAAAATCACTTCCTAGAGTCCTATTTCTCTACAAAATACCTGCCCTCAGCTCTCTGCTGAGCAGTCCAAAGGCTGTAGGGACAACAGGGAGCATTCCTTAAACCCGGTGGGAAATTTCTTACAGAAGACACCACTTATTTCACATCGCCACATCCCAGGGGGCTACCAGTGGCCCCTCAGAATACACTGCTGCTGTTTCTTTCTGTTTAAAAAACAGCAAGAGGTTCACTTCCTAGCAAGGTAACCCTGGACACAACTATTCCTGAGCCCTGGAGCTCCATCGGCAGTTCCAGGTTCCTCATCTCCTCCTGTCCATGCAGCAAACACTGCCATGAATGTGTTGCACCCCACAGTGAGCTGTGAGCATCTCCCCAGCTCCTTTATAATTCTGATCATCAGCTAGAAAATCAATTTTACTGGAACCCAGCCTTCTAGCCACATGGAATGCAAGGAATGAGATTAAGAGGGATTACGTGTTTCTTGCAAGCAATGAGGTTTGATAGCTCAGACAGGCATTGCCTTAACACGTCCTGCACTTTGTTTGAACAGTTATTACCCTCGAGCTCTTGGAGTATGAAGGTTTGTAGGGATAAGCCATATGCCATGTAATTAGGATTCCATTTCTCCTTATTGTTCACACAATTTGGAATGGTCCTTTGGAAGTTTGTAGGTTGCTGACATTTCTCTGTATCTTCAGGCAAGACTGGATGTTTAGTAGTAAACATCCCAGAGAAGTGAAGAAAGACTTAATTCGGAGTAGAATGAATACAAATTTCTCTCCAACGTAAGCAAGGAAATTTTGGAATTAGGCTATCCATTACTATAACAGAGTTATACATATAACAAAGGCTGTTCATAGGGTCCAGATGCTCTCAAAAATGGGACACAGGCTTTTTGTACAGAATCTCAGGTCATTTGGATTGAGTGTTCATCTGTATTGCAACAGAATCCGCGTGGTTAATAAATATAACCACTTGTACCAAATAAAATGCATATATTTTATGGGATGTCAGAGGAACAGGTCTTTTTCAGGAGGCTGTTACAGTGCCTCTTATTTGAGCAGAGACTTCAAGAATCCACAGCCAGCATCCCCTGACAAACCACCAAGATACCTGCATGAGTGACTGCTCCATAGCAGTGAAAAATTCCTTGAAAGCACATGCAAATACACAAGCCTTGAGTGGACCTGATCCCAACAGTGCTCCTCAACTGATCTTCATCTTAACCCAGAAGTTTAGCTGGAACAAATGACTCTGCTCTCCAGCCTGGGGATGCACCATTTTCCCACCTTACTCCTGAAAACACCTCTCATATCCTGGAGACACTTAGCCATGATGTATATTCTGTGATCCAAAAGGAGAGACGTTACTTTTAGAAGGGAAGTTTGCAATGGCAGGAGCAGCAGACCCAGAAGCATCGCCTCTTCAAACACAGTAGAATATCTGTGCATCACAAGCATCCCACATCCCACCTTCTTGAGTCATCCTCACTACTGTGAGGCATTCAATCCCTCCAGACTTCTTTTTTCTTCCCTTCAGCAGACAAATGCCAGAAATGTACAATCCTTGCAGTGGGTGGATTGACACAATCAAAAGTAATTTAATTCATGATTAATCTGCAGCTAATGACTGCAGGGTCCCTCCAACTCTCTGTCCCCTTCCAATTTTTCACTAGTAAATCACTACAATTTGCAGCTGGAGCTCTTCACAGTAGATTAGTTAACATTATGTTTTTATTAAAGCCGAAGTTAATATACTTATTCTCTGAAGGAGACCGCTGGGGTTGTTGGAATTATTTTTTTCCCCTTCAGTTTTTTACTAAGAACCTCTCTGCAGAGTTAAAAACAGAGCCTGCAGACCCCCAGATGAAAGCTTAAGGGAGCCCCAAACAGTTACCTCTTAAATGATTATTTACACTGGAATATAAAAATCACTCTATTGGATCAGAGCAAGTGCTTTTCTACCCAGTATCCTGTCTCTGATGGTGGCCAGCTGCTCTAGAGCAGGGCTGACCATAAATTTTATGTCAAAGCTTTACTGATAGATCCTTTTTTTTTTTTAATATGTAACATTTTTCAGCAAAAGCAAGGGAAGCCCACTGCCTACAGAAATTGTGACTTCACAGCAACAACAAAAAAATAATTAAAAAAAAACAAACAGTAACAGAGCGCTCTAACATGAATGATTACGTAATTTGGACATGAAGTTTTCCATTTCCAAAGACAACTGCTTTTCAGTGAAGAGTTAGAATTTTCTGGGGAAAATACGTTCTATGAAATTATATTCGTATTTATCAATATTTTCTATTAAAATAGCCCCAGCTTATAAAATAATGCAAAATTTCTTTTCAAAATATCTTCTGCTCTAACCTAAAGAAACCCTTGCGAACTGTCCAACAGAACGTTATGGTACAAGTTCCTCCATGGAAGTCTGTCCTAAATCCCACAAAGCCAATGGCTACAAGGCACCAAAGAATGATGCTTTCTGTGTATTATGATCTTTCCTGAACTGGCTCAAAGATGCCACAGGACCCAAATGGCCTAGGAACACAAGGTGAGGATGCCTGGCAGACAGACAGACAAGGAGGGGTTAACACCCCTCTCCTGGAGGGACTCTGAATTGATGGACTAATGCTTCTTCTTGTCCATGGCAGGCAGGAGGGATGCCAGGGCTATCTTTTTGTCCTGGGAAACTGCACAAGGAAAAGTATTCATGGACATTCAGAGTCCATCCAGAAGAAGCAGCAATTAGCAACTCACCTGGAAAAAGAAGGATTCCCACAGAGCTAAGAGGGCAGAGCCATTATCATCTGGAGAGATTTAGAAGACAGCTCTCAGTCCCACAGGAATCATATATTCAAGTTCATTTATTCGATCAGAAGAGATAGAAATTTCCTTTAAAAAAAACAGCTAATGCTGAACTGTCAAATAAGCATGAGATGAGGCTTGAAGAAAAAGTCTGATTTCTCTGCACTCTCTGTGAAAGGCAGAGAAGCTGCCACAGCACACCAAAATATTTGTGGGTGCGCTTCCTGCAAAACCACAGGTGTGCAGGGACCAGGGTTTGCCAAAATGTGGTGGAAAATCTCTCACTCAGATGGGCTCTGCAAGAGAAAATATATTTTTCAACTCTTAAGTTCATTTTTACAGAACTTCTTCCAGTGTAACAAAAATAACTGCGGAGAATGGATGAGTTCTACAAATTCTTAAATGTCTGTGGGGCTTTTTTTCCTCTGGTATTGACTCTGTGAGATGCTGGAACCTGAAATATATTTGTTCACCAGCTAAAATTTCAGAAATTGCAGTTTCACAGACTTTACACACAAGAAAAGCGTACAGTGACAGGCTCAGGTCTTAGATTCCTTCCCCCTCCACAATCACAGCCAGAATCCAGAGAATCCAGAATCCCAGAACAGCTGTGGCCACCCCTGGATCCCTGGAAGTGTCCAAGGTTGGATGGGGCTTGGAGCAGCCTGGGACACTGGGAGGCGTTCCTGCGCATGGCAGGGGTGGCACTGAATGAGCTTTAAGATCTCTCCCAATTCGTTCCATGATTCCATGGTTTTGTTTTGCTCCTATACTCGCTCTCTCCATCTGCAACCCCAGTGCTGCCTCACAGTCCCAGGATGCAGGAGGAACACCAGGAACTGGGGATTGGTGCCATTGAGTTTCCATCTCTGAGCCCATAAAGGATGTGACTCACAGAACTCACCAAACACCAGGATCTGCTTCTCTCCCACTTGTATCTCATGCACCGTGGTTTTTAATAAACCTTGGAATAGCAGAGGGTCTTCTTTTCTTCCTTTTTACCAAACACAGCCATATTTTACAGGGATGGTGACAAGCTAATTAACTTAATTCTTATGACACCTCTCTAAGATGAGGCTAGGGCTGGCTAGCTCTGCAATGCAGTTTTGGGCTAATTAAAAAATAATTACTACTTCACCAAGGACAAGAACAAGAAATTAATTAAAAGAATGAGGTGTAGCTTTAATGAAACTCATCAGATTGTATTCATTCAGATGTCTCACAGCCAAATCTCTCCCATTAGAACATAAATCCACGTTGCCTCCTTCTTCACAAGTGTTTGCAAATGGACTCCTCTCTCCTCCTCCTCCCTTGCACCTTCCCCTGGCAGAACCAATACAAATTATTTCAGGAGCACAAGAGCAAACTCGGACTGAGATTACACACACCCTCAAGGGCTGAAGGACAAGGTGTGGATCTCCAAATAATATCTGGGGTTATTTGCACTGCCTCAAAAAACATATGCTGTACAGTGACTAGATCATTTACTACCAAAACTCTGGCGGATGATATGGGAGCCCTCCACTGCTCTAGCCAGGCCTTCCTGACCTTCAAACACTGGGAGAATGAGGCAGAATGAATCTCCTGGGGAAAAATGAGCTTTTACCTAGGCAAAATTGATCCATGGTCCAGATTCAGACCTCATGTCCCATCACTGGATGGGTTGATGCAGTAACCAAGCAGCATCAGCTGGGAGTGGAACCTGCTCAGGAACAGTTTGCTGATTCACATGGACTTAAGCCCTTCACAGCTGAGGTCAAATGAACCTCTAATGTTTCTAGGGAAAAACCTGAAATAAAACTTCTAACGTAATTATAATTCACTTCTAAATGAGGGGCAGCTGTCCCCAAGTTGAACTATGCTAAATGGTTCAGAGGCAACCATTTTTTTAACGTATTTTTTTAAACCAGAATGTTTAGTCAGGAGTTGTGTTTTGCAAGATTTTTTTTTATTACTACTATTATTATTTTAAATAAAAACCCAGAGAGAATCAAACAAAAAAGGGTTCCCTTGTATTTTGGTGCCATTGCTAACACAAAAATTAATTTTACAAATCACAAGCCACATCCCTGTTTACATACAAAGGCAGTGTCCCTTCTTGTCTTAGACAAACACCAGCTTATGTCCTTTCTGGCACGGAAACTACAGAGCCATTTCCCCCAGCATGTGAATGGTCCAAGGGATGCTCAGTTTTCCCAGCACCTGGCACGTCCCTCAGAAAAGGATTGGTCAAGGCTGGGAAGGCAAAATTTTGTGAGGGATCTCAAGATTTCCTAGAGGACTCCTTGTAAGGAATCCCAAGATTTGCTAGACACAGAAGCAGGTCTTAACATTTTAAGTTTTCTGGGCTTGAGAAAATTCCAAGTTTGGAAGTGATGGGTGTGTAACAATAATGTTCTTTGGCTGATCCCTGTGATGGCATAGAAGGCAGCAGCACCAGTGGCCTCACACATCTGAAAGAAAATCCAAGGGAAAAAAATTGAGAGAGAAATAAAAAGTACAGACAAGCCAATGTTTCCTGGCCCAGACTAATATTACACCCCAATTAAAGCAGCAGCATTGGATTGTGAGCAGACCCACAACCCTGAGCAGCTGCCACCTGAACGAGGCACAAGGACCTTTTTCAGAATGGATCCAGGAGTCCTCCAGTAAAAGAACAAGACAAAGACAACCATGCTGCTTAATGAGGAGCCAGCAGGACCTTGAAACCCTGCATTAACAAGTGATGCTTGGGCATCACTTGTGGGCTGAGCTGTGGCATGGAATAAACCTGTTCAGGTGACAGGTCTCACTGCAAACCAGGGGACAAACTTCACGTCCTGCTCCTTGGGCATACGAACTTCCCAGAGGAAGAAACAACAGGTTAGAGGGGAGAGCTCCTTATGCTGATGGCATCACTCCTGCAGAGATCCCCCAGCTGCAGCAGACCCAACCTGCCCGTGTCCAAGCTTTCCCATTTTCAGGTCTAGCAAACACCCCAAGCCCTCAGCAGGAGCTTGACCCAGAGCCCAGGAGGTACCTTCACCACCATCACTGTACCATATTCAAACACTGTGCCAAGTGGGCAAGTTTTCAATGGGCCCAACAAATCCGTGAAGCAGAAAGAACTTGCTCAGAAACACAGAAGAGGCCACACCAGTGAAGCAACAGCTTTGCAGGGAGCTGAAAATACCAGATTGCTGCTAGTAGACCAGTTACTGCAAAGTAGTCCAGGCATACTACAAAGATCAGCTCCTCTAGGAAAGGGCTGCCCCTGACAACCACACTTCATAGATCAGCTCAGAACCTAAAGAAACAGGTAATGAATTCTCCTCTATGGCAGGATCACAGACTTTTAAGGTGTCAGCTCCATCTTCAGTGCCTGGCATAGAGCAAATGTGGCAATCCTTAGAAGTGTGTTCAGGAGACAGCGGGGAGATAATTTTCAGAGACAGAGAAAGAAGGCAAAAAAGAGAAGTGGAACATACACGGGACATAAGTGTGAGAACACTGTCTTCACATTATCCAGTATGTATACATGAAAAAGTAAAGTCCATATCATTAGTTAATAAATTTCTTTGCCTGGGACTCTTGTTGGGCTCTTTTGCTGACAGTGCCAAGGCTGTCAGCACATGATAAAATGAACTCCTTTTCCATCAAGCTGCTCTGCTTTTGTTGTCTTAGAGGTTTACTAGTGCTGGGAAAAAGCTGATATTACACTCAGGTGCCCTGTATTGCACCTGGGTTGTACAAACCTCAAAGACCTAGAAAAATGTATGCCCGATGCATAACAAACACCTCCAGAATACTTCCTCCTTGACAGTGGACATACTAGACGAGGAAAAAATCAGAGTTTCATGTTACCTCATCTAAAACTAAAAACAACAAAAAATAAAAATCAGCAAGAAGTTTGTGTCAGTCTGACTCGTGGAAGTTTAGCAGACCATTCTTTCAGTGCTTGTGACAGGCATTTCAGCAAGATGCATCTCCATCTATTTTTGATGCTTGGATCAAAGGGTTCCTGAAGCTACAACTGTCAAGGAAGGTTTTATAAAAGACTTAAAATCCCTGGTCAGTGTCCTTCCCCAGACTGGGGCTGGGTTACCAGGATAATGCTGTTCAGAAAGCTTGTGGCACTTGTGACTTGTATTGGTTTTTTGCAGTGATTAATTCTCAACAGACCAATTAGAGACAGCCTTCATTTCCTGACCTATAAAGGTTATTCTTCTAAATAGGCTGGCACCTCAGTGGAGCTGGAATTGTCATCTTGTAGGGCCATCAAGGCCTTTAATAGCACCTCTCATTCATAGAATTAGAAATTTAAAATAGCAGAAAAGAAGTAAAACAGTGGTGCTCATGTCAAGGAAATCTTTCACACACTGTGTTTCAGTGGTGTTTAACATCTCCTGCAATGCCTCCACTGCATTTGTATCACCTTCTAAATCAAATCTGAAATCCTGAAGGCTCTCCAAGCTGTCTTGATTCTTAGTCTTTCATTCTTTATTCCTTTATAGCAATTTTTGCTTACCAGTCAGCCGCTTGAATGCCTGCTGCCTTTTTAAATCCTGCCAGCTTTCTTTTTGTTTGACCAGCAGTATCCACAGCTCTTGCTGTGGCATGTTCTGCCACGAGCCCTTCATGTTGAACAAGTGTCCCAAAACATAACAATGCATTTCATACATAATTATAACTCACTGGAACACTTGTGTGAAATGCTTTGAAGATGTATGGTTAAAATTCTTAGTGAATAGTTAAAATTCCTGTGAATGGTTAAAATTCTTATGAAAGTCAAGTGCTGTCACCTTGAAGGTTGTTCTGAGAGGGGAAAAGACAGGTGAAAGATTTTCTCCGCGGCACAAATGGATTTTGCCTCAGAGTATCAGATGTTTTAACTGCACTGTGCAAAGAGAGAGGAATTCTAAAGCAACACAGTGCAACCAACACTCCCATCACACAGGCACTTCATAGTCCTTAAGCTTCAGAAAATAAGGAGGCTCTGACCTGAGAATCTTTAAAAAAAAATTGTTAGGAAGAGGAAGTTAGGCATTCTGCAACCCACAGTAACATCAGTACTTTCCTACCAACTTAAATGAAAATGTGGCTATAACTAATTAAAGGTGAATTATACATTTTGCTTGACCAAAAGACTTAGCTTTGTGCAAAACTGTAGATTTGCCAGTTATGTGGATTGCCAGACTTCTTGCCCTTGTCCAGATTCTTCTCTGACTTTTTCAGTATTTTCCATCAGGAAAGTAGTTTTCCCAGAGCACCAGCCATATGTTCTTCCTCTTCCCACTATATTTTTGCTCCTTGTTCATGTACACTTACACAGTTTATTTATGTGCATGGTTTCATTTTGTACAATCTTACAGAAAATAAACACAGAACACTAGAATTTAGCAGAGATTGTCTTTTTTTCTCTCCCCTCTCTCTCTTTTTTTTTCTTTTCCAGCATGCCTTTGCACTTTTCATGCTTCCTCTCTCTCATTCTTCCTCCTCCCTTGTGATCTCCCCAACCCCTTAACTGAGAGTAAAGGAAACATAGTTCAACGGAGCCCTCTCTTGGCCTCATGTGGTAACTTAGCTCTGCAAAACAGACTTTGTATGAATGAATTCATCAGTTACATAACTTGAATTTGCTGGGGAGCGCAGCTCCTGTGGTGTTGCTAATGTTTCTGCTGTTACTGTGGGTTTTATTTAAACAGCTCTTTCGTGACTGTTTTATGTGTGTGCGTCTGCAAGCTGGAGCCTGGGTGCAGAGACATGTACGGCCAAATCCAAGAAACAAATTATTGCAAAACTCTGTGAATTTCCTTTTGAAAATACAAAAGAAATTAAATATCTATCCTAATATTTACCATATTTTATTGCAAGTGAAGTGGAGAAAGCGGCGGTCTGAGGACAAACAGGTCACCAAAACTGAGAAGACAGCTAAAAAATAAAGATAAGATTATTCATATCCCCGCATTCACCTTTAGCTCAAAACTTTGAGTAATCTAAGGCTGATGTTATCACTTTGTTGCTACAAAAATGAGAGGGAAATGCTGTGGATGTGTCTACCTAGACATGAGCAAAGCCTTTTACACCATTTCCCACAGGATTCCTGGAGAACCTGACAGCTCATAGGGTGGATGGGTGCTCAGCACTGCGTAAAAACTGCCTGGCTGGGCCCAAAGAGTGGTGGTGAGTGGACTTAGATCCAGTTGGTGGCTGATTTTAAGAAACTGCAGTCTTCAAGGTCCATACAAAGACCAGAGAGCCACTAGATGTAACTTCTTGCTGATGTCACTGAATGACAGATGAAGAATCCTACTAATTTGCATCATTACAAAAAGGAGCCTACTCAGACACTGATATCCCATCATTGCTCAGCCTAGGCTTTCTGGACCTGCAGTGGAATTATGCTCTGTGGCAATCCTGCTTCTTTCTTGCCCGTCCAGGGCTTTCTCTGAAGGTTAAAATTTCATATTCGAGCCATCTGACTTTCACACAAACACTGTCTGCTTCTTACCACTTCTGTATTCCCCAGCAAACTGCTTCTCTCACATCTCTCTGTCCTTCCTGGAAAGGAGCAGAGCTATAAAAGCACCAGTTTTGCAGGTGTCTGGACACAAATCCACACAGACACGTCCATTAGATACATCCCTGGAAGTGTTCAAGGCCAGGCTGGATGGAGCTCTGAGCAACCTGGTCCAAAAAGTTGTGTTAGTTTGACGTTAGTTAATATTGAGGAAGAAAGAAGAAAACCATTTACAGAAATGGTTTTCTTGAGAGAGGCTCTTGAGAGCATTCTCTGTGTCTAGGAAAAGCCAATGGCTGTCTAGTTCTGAGAACCGACAGCTTTGTAAGCCATTGAGAAGCCGAGTCTGTTTCCGTGAATATCCCGTTTTAAAACCCGGGAAGCTCCAAACGTCCTTTTTCGGCTTCCGGCTTCGGATGGTGTCGGCAGCTTCGGAGGGGTCCAGCCCGGCCCTGCTCGGCCGCAGCCCGCGTGGCCTGGGCGGGCCGGGCCCGGCGGCTCCCGGGCGGGGATGGGAAGGATCCCCCCGGGCTTGGGCCGGGACAGGCCCACCCCTCCCTCTGCGGCCTTTTCCAGCGGCTGCCGGGCAGAGGGAGAGAGAGCAGAACCCAGCACTGCTGCAGTCATGCTCTCCAACTGGCCTGGATGAAATGTTAACCCTTCCAGTGTACAGATGAGACTTGCAGACCATGATTCTTCCCTTGGGTGAGAGAAAGCACAGAGTGACAACATAAAACCACCAGGATCAGTTAAGAAAGAGTTTAAGTATCAGATAAAAAGAGAATAACGAGATGTCCTAGTACTGAGACTGAAAGTTCTTTTAATAATACGATGGAGATGGACTATAATAACTATGGCATTTCCTTTAATTCATGAGAGAAAACAAGTATCAGAGGATGATAGTGTTCAAATGTATACCTGAGCAGAGGCAGCAGATGTTGAAAAAGCAGTGACTCTCTGAGGAATCTGAGTAGAAAGACAGAGATGAGAGTGAAGAATATTCTGTATCTCAGGGAGAAAAAAATTGCAGAAATCAGTGAAGAGAGCCTTTTCTTTGAACAGCTCGTCCTTAAAAATGACACCACATAAGTTGACATGACCCATTGACTCACTTGTGAAAATGAAAAAAATTTCACAATAGCAGAGTTTTTTTCTAAACCTGGAAGCTGCTGTTTGTGAAAATACAAAGCCACGAGAAGACTGTGTTCTNCTAAACCTGGAAGCTGCTGTTTGTGAAAATACAAAGCCACGAGAAGACTGTGTTCTTGGGGACATATCTCCATGGTGTTGCAAAAGAAAACTCCTCACCCTATCAAAACTGAAGAGAAATTATTGTAGAAGTAATAACTGATTTTTAAATCCCAGTTTTTGTTTTATGTTGTCAGGTAAGAAAGGCAAGAAGATGGGCAGGGGAGGGAAAGTGTTCTGGAAGTTTTATTCTGATTTTTTTTTCCTGTTCTTCTAGTTTTATTAATAAAACTTTCTTCATAGTCTTAAAGTTTGAGCATATTCTTCCTTCTCCTAAAATCATATCTCATGATAAAAAATTGAGTAAGTGCACTGGTGAGTTTAGCTAGTTCTAAACCCACCACAAACTGTCCATGGCAGGATGGTTGGAGCTGGATGATTTTTTCTTCCAACTCAGACCATTCTGTAATTCTGCGTGGCATGCAAACTTGTGTTCAGGGGCACACACGTGTGTGCACATGTCTGTACCAAGAGGAAAGTCTACATAAGACCTTCACACTGCCCCAAAGGAGGTTAGCTCAGCCCACCCTCTTTTTCACGCATCCCTCTGAGAAGGCTTTTTGCTAGAGGAAACACCAGTCTTTATCACTAATGTTCATTCTGGGCACTTGCAGATCATTTCTGTTTCTTTGAAAGAGCTTTCACTTCAGTATCTCCAGAAACCAGGACAGATGAAACAAGTTTCCCCAAGGTCATTCAACCAGCTGCTGGGCTGCTGAAACCCAATTTAGGATGCTGTCAAAGAACTCAGGCCCACAGGGGTCCTAGACTTTTTGAAAGGTTTATCCTCAGATCTTTTCCCATTTCAGGCTGTTCCAATCCAGCAGATTTACTGGCTTTGGCAAATATACCAGTGTTAAATTAGTACAAGCAGAGGTGAAATTATTTGCACCCCTGTACCACAAGGGCCCTCCTGTTGACCACTTGCAGTCTGAGCAGCAGGGCGGCATTGTGGAGAGAGGATTGGGGTGTGGGGAGGCTCTTCCCCACCCTAAAGATTCCCTCTTGGTCTTTGCAAAGTACCTCTCTATGCCTCTACCAAGCACTTGTGAGATAAAGCCAACAGCATTTAATTTTTGAGATCTGTAAGGAAAATCTGCCCTGAAGTATAGCTATCAGGGCAAGGCAAACTCCAGCCTTGCCCTTCTGTTGCCTTTGGTGTGAAGTTAAGGACTGTTCAAGCCTACAGATTACACAGCCCAAGTGCCAGCTTCAGCTGAGGAATAAAAAGCTTTAGTGCAGACTTCAAGAAATGTACAGTTCAAGAAATGACTGTTTTGTTGCACTTCAAACAGGATGAGAAGTCATCTAAACCTTCTTTGGAAAGCCCAGTGGTGATTATGTGAGGGTGGGAAGGTTGCACATCTCAGTCTGCTTCAGTACTAGGTAGGAAAATTCCCAATTAAACCCAAAATACAGTACCTGTAATCATCAGGGGAGAGAAAAAAATAGCTAGGAATGCAAGTAGAGGAAATTGATTCTTATTGCAATCAAGTGCCATCCTTTCTCAACTTCCCTGCTCAAATATGAGTTAGAATTTTTAATTCAAGTTTATAACAGCTTATAAAATCTCTCAGCTGACATGGCTCTTATGGCCGGGTTTGTACTGTCCCATTTGGATTGACAACACCAGCATGAAAAGTCAGTTCATAGAAGGAAAAGAAAGAATTAAACCTTTCATCCTAAATGGGAGCATCATAGTAATTTAATATCAGAATACCAGAGCCCAAGAACCAGCTGTGAGATGAAGAGATTTCTATCCCATTTTACTCAATGGTAGCACAAAGGGGAAAGCTGCTGCTGCTTTGGACAAGGTTGTGTGTCTCTGCTGTTCCCACGAGCAGGGAGCAGTGGTGGCTCTGCTCCCAGCAGAACAAGTCCTCTGCAGAGCCACAGCCCAGCTGTGCAGATCGACCAGCTTTCCACTCTGTGCTGTTTGGCCATTGGTATTTAATTCTGGAAAGGGTGCAAAAAGGCCTCCTAATACACACCTTCCTAATCCTCATCAACCAGTGGTTCCTCCACTCTCTGAAGAATAAGGGTTTGTGGCACTTACAACTGCTGGAGCTGGAAATACTTTTTTTATCCACTTGGATGTGAAAACTACTGAAGCACAACTCAGCCTCCCATTAGCTACCAGGTAGGATCAGGGTACACAGAGCTTTAAGGGGTTAATCCCAAGGTAAATACAAGATGCGGGAGTCAGCCAAAATCATATTATAAATAAAAATAATAAACCTCAAAAAGGTGTTGCCAAAGAGGCGAAGCCTCTGCGTCCAATTTGTATCCCATTCAGAAAAGTGATGTTACAAAGCTGTGTCCATAGATTATGCAATCACAGGAATGTAGCTTTCATTATGCCATTAAAGAGCTCCTTGTTAGCTCTGTTCCATGGCAGAACAGAGTCTGGGTCAGCACAGACTGAGAGGCCACTCAGGGTCAGCAGGAAGCGTCTGCAGCCCCCGGTGTGCTCCTGGTGGGGTTTGGCTTACACGAGCAACATGACCCTTCCAAAACATTCTCCTCCTCATCAGCAGGGCCAGACACAATCCAGATGGTCAGGTGGGTATTCCCTGCGAGGAATTCTCACATTCACACAGGGCATAAGAATGGAAAGGAGCCCACATCACACAGGTGAGGCAATCATTCCATTGTTTTCAGGGAAAACCCTGTGTGCTGCAGACACGTCACTCATCAAACCCAGTCACTGATCAAAGGGTAACAATATTCTGGGTTTTATAATAGTTAAACAGAGGAAAAAAAGATTGATATTGAAGCTTCAGTAGTAGAAATAGGACTCAGCTTCATTGCCTTAGCTCAGGTGTTCATTGTTCCTTCCAAGAAAAGGGAGTTGGACTAAAAGTAGGCAAAAATCAAATCCAAATTGCCCTCAAAGCTATTTTTCATGTCAACATATAGTAAGCTGCACAACTTTATTATTCCCCAGAAGTTCTTTTTCAAATTTGCATTAAAAATACCAAAAATATTGTCCTGGGGTGACTTTATGATGCC
>VWYI01028527.1:5650-16597 GCA_013399455.1 Anthoscopus minutus
CTTTTGTTGGTAGATGAGCACTTGAATTAATGAGTTAGTAAATAGAGCTGGCCAGGGAGATGAATTTCCATTTTGTGATAACTTCCAAATTACCAGAATACTTTTCATCCTCTCTTGGGAGGAAAAGGCAAACGCTGGAAATTTTTCACAGAACTGAAATCCAGCCATATTTAGTTTCAGAAACTCTTAAACGCAAGGTGTTTCCAAAGTGAAATGAGTTTCCCAGGATTGCTGGCAGTCACCAACTCGATTGAACATAATTATCATTAATAGTAACAGTAACTGCTGTGCATTACTGAATGTTAGTCTAAAATGCGTTAGTGTAGAGCTTCTGCATAACCACCATGATATTACTGTGCTAATTGTGGCCTGCACTGGCCAGAGCTCCTCCAACACCAGGTCCATACCAGCTCAAACTGAGCTGTGGAACTTAAAGGGCCTGTGACCTTCAACCTGAGTGGATTCATGCAGTAGAAATGGTTCAGAGACATGACACTTGGAAACTCACCATAGACTTCCAATCCTGAAGCATGGAGATCCCTGTACCCAGGATGTTTCTCCAGCCAATTGGAAACTTTGGAGCTCCCCAGTCCTCAATTCATGCTTTAGATGCTTCCCAAGGAGGCAGGAAAGGGACTGGCTAGGAAATCTGGCAAGCTTCTAACTGAAGTCTGTCCAGCATTTAAAGTTTAGCTCCTACCTGTCATCCACCAGCATGTAAAAAAGGCCTGTCCAGCTGCTTCCCCACACTCTCTGCCACCCTCCCTACATAGGAAGCCCTGTACTCAGTCTGTGTACAGCTCATTTGCTCTGGCAGCCTGTTCTGGCTGCGTTGGAAAGGATACTTCCTCAGAGCACCTGCCCGTGCAACCCTACTCTGCAGAAATAAAACCTTACATGACCCAAACACCCTGAAGTCTACAACATGAAACTAGAAACGTCATACATCTTACTTTACAAAAAAAGCAGCAGCAAATTCTGTTGTTACCAAAAAGCCTATTCTTTTTCCTTTACTTTAAACTTAGCCTACCAGTGGGACAGCTGACATCTACATCATTAGACTCTTCATTCTCTGCCAAGATGACAGTCTGAAGGCTGCCTGTAAAATCTCATTAAGTAAAACCCAAAACCACCCAATTGTTTATAGATCCTTTATCACCCATTTGATATCTATGGCTCAATCTATTCCAGCCTGCTTGCTTTTTCTCACTCTGTGAAAATGACACACAGCTGAACATAAAGTCTGAGCAATTGGTCATTTCAATTAAGTTCTGTTTCTGTTAAGGACAGAGGAGATAATGTGTCCATCACAATCTGTGAGGATAAGATGGATGTTTCCTAGGCTGGCTCACACAACATGATTAAAAGGGTTTTACATATTAGAAGCCTTGATTTACCCCAAAACACTGTTTTGGGGTAAACACTGTCTGTTGCTTTGTGATGGGTTGACCCTGTCTGGTTTCCAGGTGCCCACCAAAGCTGCCCTATCACTCCCCTCAGCTGGACAGGGGAGAGAAAATAGAACAAAAAACATCATGGGTCAAGACAAAGACAGGGAGAGATCACTCACCAATTACAGTCTTGGGCAAAGAAGACATCACATGGGAAAATTCTTTAATTAGTTACCAATGAACATGGAGTAGGGTTTTTTTTAAATTATCCCATGATGTATTTGTTCTATGTATTGTTCTAACCAACCAACCAAGCAAACAAACAAACAAACAAACAAAAATACAAAACAAAAAAATCCCCACCACACCACAAATCTTAAAAATACCTTTCTTTCTGCTTTCTGGGCCTAATTTTTGTCATGGTCTAACCTCAGTTGCTAAATAACCACCACAGCCAGTCTCACTCCCTCTTGGGGAATGGGGGAGAGAATTGGAAGAGTAAAAGTGAGAAAACTTGAGACATGAAATAAAGACAGTTTGATGGGAAATCAAAATCTATGCACACAAGAAAAAAACCAAAGAATTCATTCACAATTTCCCATGGACAGGCAGGTGTTCAGACCTCTCCAGGAAAGCACGTCTCCATCACACACAATAGGTATTTGGAAAGACAAAGGGCATTGTCCCAATGTGCTCCATCGTGCATCTCCATGGGCTGCAGAGGGACAGCTGCATCCCCATGGGTCTCACCACAGGCTGCAGAGGAATCTCAGCTCCAGTGCATGGAGCATGTCTTCCTTCACCTTCTTCACTGACCAGGGAGTCTGCAGAGTAGTTTCTGACAGAAGACACCCTTGTAGCCCAACCACTGCTTAAACCTTGCCATGGAAAATCAATCCATGACTCTCTATTTTTGCAATAGAGGCACACAACCTCTCTACCAAAGTGCTGTTTTCCTGGCTCCCTCAAAATGTCTGCATCCTCTTTCAGGCATAAATTCCATTCCTTTAGTGTTTCTTGTACAGCACTCAGTAGGTTGTGCTTAACTTCTGGCAAAGTTGTTTCTTTTATCCAGATCACAAACTGTTTAAATACTCCTCCTAGAGACTCTTCCAACATCTTAGAGTTGCAGAAAGATGGCAGAAATCTCCCTCTCTGGCTACCTTTAAGAATTAATTAAGTGTACAAGGTTGAGTATGGACCACCCTGACAAGACTTTGTTGCCAGAAGAACCACACAGTCAGTTAGGCATGACTTAGAAGCTTAGGACAAAAGATTGGGAGGAGCATCAAATCCAGTTTCCTTTTACTTAAGGAAACAATTTACTATAATTCTAGTCCTGCAATTATCATATAATTCAATTTCTCCTCAGACTTTATTTTGGTAGGCTAAACAAACAAAACTATCTTGAAGTTTGTCTATATCTGAGTCACAGTGCCAGCCTGTGCAGCCACAAGCCAGGTCTGACACAGGAGCCCTGTCAAAGCCTCCACACAAAAACTGGAGTTAATATGCCCTGCTGAGAGGCTGGGCAGGCTGTCTTGGGCAAAACTCAGGGCTAATGCTGCTCTTTGGCTCTGATTAATGTTCCTTTGAAGATTTTTAATGAGACTACCCAATGAGAGGATGCCCTGCCAGGAGCTTCAGATCTGCTAAACACAGACACAGTGATGGGCAGGAGAGGCACTGGCATATCCCAGGGAGATGGGAGATGGCTTCTGCCTCCACAGAAAAACTATGCAATGCCTGTCTAGCATGCACCAGACTCTTCTTGGGAAAGGCAGTCCCACAAGATCTGGATGTAAGCTAGATTGGTTCCCCTGAAAGAGAGTCTGTGGCCCTCAAGCATGGAGAACCACAGTTCCAGGTCATCAACAGGTGCTCTTAAAACAATGTTATCTTTCCTATTCGATGATTCCTACTAAAAATATTGAGTAAAATTGGCCCAACATAGATCCTTTATGACTGCCTCCAGTAACTTCCTCTTAGCCTCAGAGTTCCCTTTTAAGAAAAACACATGAAGTTTCCCTTTTAGCCAGCTCCTTACTCACCTTGCAATTTTTCTTCTAATTCCCATTTATTTCAGTTTAACTAGTAATTTCCTATGTGGCAGCATATCAAACACTTTACTGAAATCCAGATAGATCTACTTTATTTCTCTAGTCTAAAAATCCATTTTTATTAAAGAAAAATATTGGGCTGAACTTCAAGATCAGTCTCTGGTAACCTAATATTGCATTTTATCCTATTTTCCTTTTACCTCCATGTGTTTAATTATTTTTTCTTTAAAATTATTCCTCAGTCTTTTCATATACTTCAGGCTCTGCTAATATGTTTGACATTACCCAGAAATTTCCCCCCTCTTTTTTCTTCTCCATTTGCACAATACTACCAATTAGCTCAACTTATTAAATATCACTGTTAATTGGTTTTGAAATGCCAGTGCCTTCACAGTTTAGGCTAAAATTTAAGCTCAATGAGTTTTGCTTCCAACTCAAGTGCCTTAATTATTGCTTGTGCCCTTACAGACATTAGCTGTGCTGTGTTTTGACCCTTGTGCTGCCTCACTGTCTTTATTGAAAGCTGAGGCTCCTTGTTTCACAAATTGTCCTAGGGTCTGGTCCAATCCCAGCTAGCCCCAGGTCTGTGCAACCACAAAGCCATCCTTTACTGTCTCTAGTTCAGAGTGATTTTGTTCTGTGAGGTGACACAGCTTGCTTACATGAATTTGCTGTTTATACATGTGTTCCTGGGACTGTTTATTCAGAGCACTGTACACCTCTGATGTGTAACATATACTGGGTTGGTTGAGAGCATTACATTTCTCACTGTTTCAAAATCACAAATAATTTAGAATTGTCTGCACTCATAGAAGAACATAGCACATAGGAAAAGTTGATATCTTCTGAAGTTGTATGTAGATCTTGGAATAATCTGCAACACCATGGCATTCATTTTGGTGTTTTAGACATCAGACTGATAACAGAGCTCTTAAGAAAGCACAGTATCACAACTTTATGGCAGCTATATGACTAAATCACATGTGAACTTGTTGTTCTTGAAAAGGCCAAAGAGTTCTTAAATTCTGGATTTCTTTCAGATTAACAAACAAAAACCAAAACAAATGTTCTTGTTCTTTGTTCCTTATTGACTAGATAATAGAAGGTTACTTTGAAATTATACAGTTGTTATTATTATTGGAAGGCTGTTTTCTACAGCATAGACTTCAGAGTCTGCAAAACAGCCTAGCAGCCCTCAATCTTTTGTACTGAAAATAGGTTTCCTTGAAAAAGAAACAAAAATGAATGCCAAGATCAAAGAAGCCTTCAGTAACATTCTGGCCCATATCTTTCTAAAGCACCTACAGTGATACAGGAAGAAAAAAATATTAAAATCAACTCCTTCACAGGATTCTCAACACGGGCTGTTAGTGAGCCTTTCTGAAAAAGTGCAGACAAAGACACACAAACCCATACACAGACACACACATCAAGCAAGTGGGGCCAAAGGAGCAGGTTACCCTGACAATAAAGTGATGTTAGCCAAATGTGACCTAATTTCTCCACAGAACTATCCAGGAAGAATTGCTTCCAAAGGATTTGCTTGCACAGAGAAAAAAAATCCTCTTTTTGGTATCTTCATGTTGATTTTTTCAGGGGGAGAGGTGGTGTTTTTTTTATTTTAGTTTTCTTGAAATTAGCATCCCAAATGTTAACCCCTGATTCAGTAAGTTAAAGTGTAGTTGTCTACCTGTTTTCCCAGAGTACATTAGTTTGACCAGAAAAGTCCATATTTAGTCAGCAAAAATGCCCTAAGGCATCTACTCACATTCAAAGTTCTGTTGTTCTAGGAACCATGCAAGCATATGTGAAGGCATGGAGTTTCCCCTAAATCACTTGCAATAAGAATCCAGTCCAGATAAATCCAGATTAGAGCATGCAAAGAAATAGTAGAGAACAGGGTGTAATCTTAGCTACATCTGTGTACATTAGAATGATTTATTGGACTGTTTTTCATTATAAAATGTAGAAATAACTTAAATATGCAGGACATAGCTAGGAATATGTATGGCAAGTTGACAGTCTCCTCAAGTTCAAGTCATTTTATTATCTTGGCAAATAATGGAAAGTAAAATACTGGGGAAAATTCTTAACTTGTAAGAGGTTGTTTGGATTATTCTAGAAGGGGCAATTTCCCAGTAAAATCTATTCTTTTGATAAAATAACTGTTGCACTACACCAATTCAAGTGGTGCCCTTCAGTTATTATATTAAAGACACAATTTTTTTTTCCCCGCATGATTTTATAAGGGGAAGCTAGCAAGGATCTGGGAAACTGTTGTCCACCCCTCAGAGTGCCCTTCCTTTACCACTTGACAGTCAAACTGTGTATATTTAAAGATTTTTTTGTAAGTTTCCTTTCCCATACTAAATTCACTTTGAAATATTAAATATTTCCAAGACAAATATAACTATTACCATATCCTGTGGGAATCTTGTCCAGTACAGAGTAAATACATTAATGGCCTGATTCTGTACTATCCAGAAATGATTGCAAACTCTCTAAAAATGCGAGCTGTAATTATAAGCCAAAGAAAAGATTCAGACGTTACAAGGATGATGTACATGCATGACTTATTTCTGTAGGATCTTAGAAATTCAGAGTATGACCATACAAAAGAGATGCAGTTATTACATGTTTCTTTTTGGGTTAAAATTTAAGACTGGCAATGTATTAGGACACTGTTTCAGTAAAAATGTATCTAAGTCCTTCTAGCATGGATATGCACGTGTGCACATATATATATATATGTGTGTGTATAAAAAAAGCGGTATAATTCTCTTCAAGAAAAACTCAAATATATAGTCTTTAAAACTCTGAAAAAAACCTAATCTCTGGGGGGTTTTTTTATGTATTCCTATGTATGATTTGATATCATCTTTGACTGCTGATAAGGGAGATTCCATAATCTTTGGAAAGTTGCTTTAGTTCTTGAGAACCCATTTAACAGGACAGCTTGTTGAGCAGTATCCAAACAAATGGTTTGTTTCAGGGGGGAATAGAAACGGGGTGACACAAACCACCTCAGCATCAAGCTGGGTTAAGGACTGGTTACTTATGGGCGTCTTCATCTGTGGACTCTGTGGAAGAAACACATTTGTGGTTGGACACTGATGATGAACATGCTGATCTCTATAAAGTGAGAGGATTTCCAAGTGCAGCACAATAGAAGAAAACAACATTAAAAGAAGAAAAAGATACAAATTTTGAATGAAAACAACATTTAGAAATGTGCTATAATATTGAGGGATGGGAGGAATGAGATCTGAAATTCAGGTATGGTTGCTAAAACACAACAACATGGAGGAGAATGCCACACAGAGACCAAAATGGGTGCAAAAGAGGAACAGTTCAATTACTTTGCCTAAAAGGTTATTTACAACCATTTGTGAATCCCTAAACTCTCTGGGACATCCTCACAAAATGGCCAAATTATAACACACAGAAGAAACAAGAGATCTAAATGAACATCTTATTGCCAGAAAACATACTCTAATAGCACTAGATGATTCTGATTGGATGACAAACTCAGCCATATTTTTTTTCTAGACTGGGAGTAGAATATGGTTTTGAAGAGCTGCAAAGGTCTTGAAAATTTAACTTTGCCTTATTGAGCCTTGTTACTGAATGAAGTTAGAGTTGATAAAACCAGGAAGGATGTATAAAGCTGCTCTAAAATGCTTATATTCCCTAATCCAGGGGATGAACATTTTCTCTTCCTGAGGCTATCCAAAAATGAGCAAAAATGCTCATTGGTAGAACTGGTCTGTGATGTAGTCACTCAATACCATTACTCCTCATATTTTCCATGCCTTTCTCCCACTGTCTTAGCCCTAGTTCCTCACTAGTAGTGATCCAATCTAGCCTTACCTAGCTTTAAATTCCAGCATTTTGTCCCTTCCTTCCCTTTCAGAATAAAATAATTGCTTCTACATACTATAACTCATCTTATTAACTAAACTATTTATTTATTTTTCATTCTTGGGTAAATTTTCTTGTCAGTCGCCGTCTACTCCACATTTTTTCACACATTCTCTTGTGCATTGCAAAGGAGAAGTTGCTTTAAATTAACACTGCTTATTGTCAGGCTTTCCTTCTCTAGGTTAAGGATTGCCTGTTTGCTGTTTGGCCTTTAGGATCATGGAGAAAGTTCAGAATGCTAATCCTTCCTCAAACAGTCCTCCATCATCCAGCACTTACTTGGGTCTCCAACCTTCATCTTCTTCCTCACGTCCAGACAAGCTGTTCTGTTCGATGTCTAAGACATGCAGGTGTCATCACCTTTGCAGCACTTCAGCTCTGTTACATGCCAGGAGGTGATTGTGATCCCAATTATGTGAGCAGAGGTTTAGGGCTGTTCCAAACTCTGTCTCTGCTACTTCAAAATCCAAACAAAAAATTAACAGAACAAGTGTAGCCATGAAGACATTTCCTTCCTTTTTCCATGCTGTCTGACACCAGGATCTCTGTAAATTAAAGCTCAGTAGCACTGAGAGATTTTGTCTGTACTAATAAAACTAACAGACAGTACAATGGATCACAGTGAGGGCCCATTGATATCAGTACCTGCTGATATTTGGTCAGATCTCCTACTGTGTTAAGGGCAAAAGAACATACTTCAAATGTTAGACAGGTCATTGATCCATTTTTTCCTGTGATTTTCTCAGGCATGATGCTTTCTCCACTCATTTTCTGTTCCAGCAAATGACCTACCACACAGAATGAATTTTATGCAATATAAGCCTTTAGTGTATCAGACATTTCCCCATAAACATTCAGTTTTCCAATCTAAAATTTCTTAAGGGAAATGATTGCTACAAAGCAGAAAGACATTGAAATTGTTATGGACTCCACATTTCACAATGACTGAGCATTTACTCGTAAATATTTTGGTTTTACAGAACGAAACTGAGCCTCTTTTGTTTGCCTATCCTCATTTGTTTGAAATGAGATCTCCCTTTCACACTGTGTCTCAAAAAATGATAATTAAATGTTTCATGCATCTTGCTTCATTTTGGAATACTGGCACTCTGGTTTATGTTAAGAATTTTTGTCTGTTTTTGGCATCCATAAAGCAGCATATTGCATCCAACTGCAGATGGCCTAGCTCCAATACATTTCAAGAGCTATTGTCTTATTTCCAGGTATTTCTGTTAAAGTCCCTTTAGCTCCCTTCTAACACAGGAAGTATTTTAATATGGAGACAGGTATTTTTACTTCATAAGAATTTTAAACATTGAAAGTAGAGGGAGGAAGAAACTGGCAAGGAACTGGTTTCCTAAAAATGAATATGAGATTCAACTGGACTTTGCATATATTTCAGAGTGATGGTTTTAAATGTTGTATTTTGTCCCTCTTTCCAAATCAACATTCTGCCATCTTCCTTATGTGGCTTTTTCTAATGTTTTGACCAGCCACAACTAAAATTTCAAATAATTCAGTAATTAACTGACTTTTCATTAGGAATTATTAGAAAGCTGGAAGTTTTGGCCAAGACTGAGGGCAGCATTGAGTAGTCTCAGGAGGCTTTGTTTTTCACAGACAAAGCAGGTCAACAGATATCTGGCCATAGATCAGAATTGGATAGATGAGAAGGAAAGCTCAATGCTACTGCTACTTAATATTTATTTATAGCACTCTCACGTTTGTCAAAGAGCAGAAAATGCTTAGCCCTCCACTTAGAAAATCCATTAAACCATCTGCTATCCAAATTGCCTCAAGCAGGGCTTGCACACAGACACCTTGGCTGAACTGCCTCGCCTTGAATGCTGCAGCAGACACAGTAGGCTGCAGGGAAGTGCTCTGAGGGGATATCCTATCTCACTCATTAGCAGTTTTTCTTGAACTGAAAACCTAGTTCAATCCCTATTGGTCATGGTCAATTTAGGTTGACAGGGCTGGTTTGTTTGAAGTTATTTAATATGCTAAGCAAGAAGGATCAGCTTTATGGATAAGATCGAGCAGTTTGGTGGGCTTGGGATGAATTCTCACCACCTCGCTGGCCTTTTGCTCAGAAGCTATGGTTACATTTCAGATATCTCACTCCAAATTATTTCCAGTTTTCTGAATTTATTTATTGAAGCATTGCATTCCAGAAATTCTAGTTCCTTGGCACTTAAGCCATGGGATAACTGGTTTAAAGTGCCTTAATTTTCTTTAGAGAAAAGATTCCTATCGATTGCATGCACCTTTGTCTACAGAATCTCACATTAAAATCAGGTTGAGTGGAAAGAAGCAAAAATATTTTTTTCAGATTTAAAGCCCATAGAGTTGACAAAGCTCTTTCATTTCCCAGTTCTATGGAAATTCCTCTGTCTTACTTGTACTTATGGTAGGATTTATGCAAGTGTTTTCTGTGGTAACAAGTGACAATTACAGGCTCAGGGGAACCCTTGGGATAATCTTCATTACTGCAAGTCCCTACTTCTATCCCTCTTAGCCCAGAAAGAGTGGGACAGTTACAGATATGGGAAGGCTTTTTGCTCAGCTTTGCTAAGGCTCGTTCTTACTTCCAGCTTTTGACTTGTTCCCTCCTGCACAACTGTGATGAATAGTACGCACATCATGAGGGTGTGTTTCAAGGAAAATGAACTACTTGGCAATCAAGAAGGAAGCTCACACTGTGCTTAACGATGGCATTTCACCACACATAAATCTGTTATGGGATTATGGGATGAAAAATCTATCACAACATAAATCTGTTATGGGAATAAAAATCTATCCCAATGCCATCTGCAGGAAATGAAATGAGCAGCTGCAGCGTTCACACAGCCCCATCCACCCATGTTGTAATTATAGGTACATGATCGATTTCCTGAGGCGTTCTCTGGGAAAATGAGGTACAAGTGTTTACTTTTGGATTATATTTAAAAACGGAGATTAAGGAAATCCCAAACACAAAACTTCAGGGTAAGAAACAATGAACAGCTTTGTCAATAAGCAGACTGAAGCATTAAAACTATAATTCCTTGCATCTTACGCACACAGAAAATTGGCTGATGGTTTGTTAGTCTGAGACACCAAACTGCCCCCACTGACTATCTCTTCTATCCCCACTTAAATGTCTTCTTCAGTTTTCATTTAATGTATACATTTTCATTTTGGATAACTTCTTTTTAAATCTGACATCTAGGTCACAGTGGAAAGAGTCAGTATTATACTTTCTTTTTGGAGTTGTTGGTTGGGAGGGGGCGATGTTTTATGATATAATAGCTTTTCTCCTGTTCACAAATAATTTCCTGAGGTAAATCTGAACAGCTTGTATGCATCTGTTTGATTATTTCTTTGTTCACAGACATACAGATGTATAAGTTTGCCATTGTTTGCATCTGTGCTTAAAGGTGTATGAAGTATATAAAAAGTTATCTGTTACAGATGATCTGAATCAATCACAGTCTTTGAGGTTGCCTGGGTTGTTGGCTTTCTTTGCTGCAGAGGCACTTGCAATAAGAGCTGCAAATATCCCTTGTGCCACTACTTTCCTTCCCTGCTAAAGA
>VWYI01028536.1:0-22333 GCA_013399455.1 Anthoscopus minutus
CAAATGGAAAAGTTTTAAATTGGTGATGGAAGAAACATTCATTTCCAAGCTTCTGAGCGAGCTATTAAAATCAACAGAGTAAAGACAAAATCCCTGGCACTGAAAATGAAAGGAACAGTCTTTGTATCTACTTAGTTAAAACTTGGCAAAACAAATCTAAAGTAGTGGTTTCAGATTTCCGTGTGCACTAACTGTGCCAACTTTTGTTCTCAGGGTTGCCATGACAAAGTTCATCCCACTTGCTCAGTGCTTTTTCCACTAACTTTTTAAATTAGAAGTTAATTTAAGCAAAAAGCTAGATCTTGTATTGGCACATGTATTTCTTTGTTTTGTACTGTTGAATGGTACAGGCTTTAGTTTAAAATACACTTTTTTGAAAGAAGCTCATCTCTATTTAATTGACATTGGTCTTAGTGCAGTAAATATAGTAGTGATGGTTGCCCAGTAATGGTATAGTATTTCTACCTACACTAATCAGTGGGCCTTTGCAAGAGGATGAGAAATTCACTAATTTCAAAAACAAGAGAATTTGCAAACAACAGATTGTCTCCTCTTTGCCCTCAACCCCAGACACTATTATCTATTGCTATACCTTAGCAATCAATTTCACATTATGATCAGTATTTTCATTATCATAAAAATTTTATTTAATCTCTACAGTTTAAAGTAGCTTTTGCATTATTTTATGAAAAGATTAAATATAATAGAAGAAAATTTTTAAAGAAAATTGTAGTTGTTGTTTGGAAACTTTACACAACCCAGATACATTACTGCCAGTATGTTTAATATGCTTGTTAGGATACATTCCTAGGATACATACTTATAAATTTTCTATATTTGTATAGCGAATTGTGGAGGATTCTTCTAAAATTCTTAAAACAATGCCATTAATAGCAGATGTATTGAGTATATGTAACAGCCTTAATGTGTTGGTAATGTTTTGTAGTATTGAGATTTGGTATAGCTAATGCAGCTGATGAGACACAAACTTTTATTAAAAGTCTTTCATTGTTCGGAATATTAAAATTAGGACAGTGTTTTCTTAAGGAAGGCAACTACCTTTGTGTTAGTTTTTTCAGAGAATCACAGATTAGCAACCAAATTCAGCTTTTCTTCCATTAGCTGGTCTGGAAAAACAAGTATTTTTATTGATAAGGGTAATAAGATTACTGCATCAAAAGGGTGCCAATATACAGACTGAATATGTGTACACAAATAGTAAATAATTTTTGAGTATATTTTTTGCCAATTGAAAGTTATTCCTTTACATCCTTTGAATTTTATTCTCCTTCTGTAACTGGGGGACTCCAGCTCCATGTAAATAAATACATTATTTATGTGAAAGTTCTTTTATTAATGGCTGTTTGTTCCTTTCAAAATAAAGATAATTAACCATGAAGAAGCAACTTAAGAGCCAAAGTAAGATCTAGATGGAGTTTGTTTAAAGGACTCCTATTAACTGCTACTTTTCAGTCTACAAAAATGTACAAATTTTCAAACAGCATGGGGTTTTCTATGTGCTTTTGGAAGCCATGAAGTGCATAGTGCATTGGATGGGCAGGGCAATGCAGCTACTTTTCTGGACTCCACTGTCTTTCTCTTCAGCTGAGCATGGGCTCATCCTAACAGAAATGTGACTGACTTCATAGGCTGTGAAAGAGGATTGACCACAAAATCTTCTCCCTAAGTCTCCCACCCAAATTCTTTACTGATGAGCAATTGAATATGTAGCAGTATGTGAATAACCAGGCTATTTCATCAATGAGCAGGAAATTAGGTAGATGGGAGCATATCAGCCCCCAAAGAGCAACTAATGCACTGTTGCTGCACAAAGGTGATAGATGCCAAGCACAGCCAAACTAGGAGTAGCATCTGAAGCAGCAAGATGTTTTGCTGACGAACTGTAGAGACAGGAAAGAAATCTCATACTCAGCCACTCTCATTTTACTGCAAACTAAAACTGAGCAGTCAGCCCATCTGTGCCAAATACCAACTGCACAGTCTAGAACAATTTGCTTCCCTATTGTTTAACTTTGTTATGAATCTCTCCACAAGTAAAATAAACTAGAAGGGATATAGCCAGATTGCCTCAAACTGACCTGTAGTCATCTTAAATATTACAAAAAGAAAACAGCTACAAATACTATGGTATGTTTTGAAATTCACATAAGTAAATGTGAATTTACTTATTTAAAAATTCTCAACTATGCACAGCCTACAATAAAAATCATGCAAGATTCTTAAAGATAGCAAAATATACTGTGAGTCAACAGTAGGCAAACAGCAGGTGCCTTGCTGGTGGCACATACATTCAGCAATAGCTTGTGGTATGACAGATTACCGAATTAATATTCATCTCTTCCTCTCATCTTCATCTCTCAAATTAAAATTACAGCTCTTCTGTAGTTTCTAGTTTGGAGATACTTGCATAGTCTAGAGAAACACTGATTCTTCCTCTAAAGAAGGAGCACCTCTGTCTTCTGCTCACATAATGATTTTACAACACATAGCACAGCACCTCCTCACCAACCTGTGCTTGTTTCTGAACCACAGCTATTAAAGTAATGCCCCTTGTGACTCAAAGCTTTTTAGTCCATTTTTATTCTTCTGTACCAGGTGAAGAATACCACATTCAACATGGTACCACATTTGTGTCCCAACTGGTGAGGAGTGGCATTCAGTCCCTGCACAGGGACTGGGAGCATTGCAGCCATGTGTTTTGTTTTGCTTTATGCTCTCCCCCACCTTTTTTACCCAGTTACTACTACTTTTAATTTTTCATGTCTTGGTAAAAGCAGAAGTTCAAGGCTATATTGAGAAAAACAGGGCCTGTTAACAAGGTTGAAGCTCAAGTCACTGCTCCAGCAGAGAATTTGTGTGCAGCAAGGTAGAACTGCCATTTTTGCACCCGGTTCTTGTACTTGCTGTTGTAGTTTTATTGATTGTAAAGAGAAGAAGTGGGCTGCACTGCATTTTTTTTCCCTTTCTCCTTACAGTGTTATGTTGCTGTTTTCTGAGTCATTCCATGGCCTCTTTTCACTGCTGTTCAGCTAACTTCTTTGGCTGGAATTCATACATGAAGAACAGAGTTTAGAGGTGCTTGACTCTTAGAGTTCTTAATAGAAAACAGAGTTTCAAGTCTTTTTCTTTCAGAAAAGACTGGAAGTGAAAATTGATAGAAACATGGTTACAATGAGCATCTGAGACATGAAAGCAAACACTCATACCAAGTCACCTCCTGGACACTGTATCCTGTATTGCTTTCCTAGGTTGAGGCTGGGAGAATGTGGCATTATTCTATGCCATTCCCAGGACACTCTCACAAACTCAGCATACAGACCAACCTTTTAAACCAAAAACATTTTGGTCTGCTATTTGACTGCACTATTTTAAAAAACCTCCACACAAACATACACATGTATAAAATACCCAGAACCTTTCACTCACAGTAATTTCACTTTCAGTTAAGAAAACATCACTCATTTCAAAGACTCTTTGAAGAGACTTCTTGTAATTCCCAATCTTCAAAGGACCATTGCCAAAGCTACAACTGGATAAATATTTCTTTGTCCAAAGAGCCATTTACCATAAACAATTACAGAAGATGCAACTGCAGAGCTATTATCTGAAACAATGCAAAATCACTCTGAAGCCATCAAGCAGTTCACCAAGCTCCTCTTCATGAGACTTTGCCCCAAAGCCTCACATAGGCACACTGTCAAATGGCAGGATACCTGGTGGACTAGGGACCTGTGGCTCTCTGAACTGTAAGACAGGATTCTGCACAACCTCTTCTAAGGCTTCTGGGGCTGTAGGTTGTTGCAGTTCTTTTTCTACAAGTATAGAGTATTGAGTATGTCAAACACTTAGTCTGCATAAGTGCCATTGAAGTTATGTTAGATAATTCCCATTGATGTCAGAGCATCTTAAAGAGTAAAGGAGGGCAAATAAGTTGCAGTTCCTCTCATTAAAAGTTGTATGTGCAGAGAATGCCCAGGTTTTGTCTTATGTCCATTATAAATCATGGTCATTGTTCTCTGAGTCAGCAGACTGTTGTTTCAAAGTTAATTTCTTTGTGTCATTCATCCATTCTCTGTCACAGCCTTTCAGCTGTGAAATCTTACATTGGGTTCTGTTGGCCTTTAAATTATAATCTTTCCACTGTCAATTAGTTTCTTGCTAATGAGTCCTGAAGAATTTTTCCCACAAATTACAAGGTTATCTTAAATTCTGGTCCACAGGAACATCATTATAGGCTCAATATGGTCTGGAAATCCACTCTGTATGAATACCATGCCACTCAAATAGATTTTCTATTCTGTTCTTAGATAATCTGGGACTGGCTCTGCACTCTGTAATTAGAAAATCTTGCATGAGGACTTAATTTTAAGATCCTACCTTTGATCTGAGAGTCATGTTTTCAGGGAAAAAAAGAAAATTTGCTGGTAAAATTTAGGATTTTATCACATCTAGGTTACTTGTTTGACACACAGACTTTGGCATTCAAAAATTTACATTGTTGTCATAGTATGCTTAATTGCCTGTCTTTGAATGACAATCCCAAGACAAGTCATCCTGATTGATCCTCTGTGTCTTGATGACACCCCAACTCCATTTAACGTTTCAACCATTTGTACAATATGAGACCTAAGATCCCATTTGAACTGAAAAAGCAAATGGCTTATTAAAGTCTAATTTCTCCAGCTTGTTCTTGCCTTTGGGCATTTAAATAGGTTAATGCAATTTTTACAATACACTGAGGAAACTCTACTCACTTTAGTATGTTGCCATAAACTAGAGGAAAATAGCCCCTAAATTATCTTAAAATGGGAATTATTCCATGCATACTTGTCCTGATACTTAGTCAAGCTCTCCACCTTAGAAATTTATCTTTTTTTTTTTCCTTCAGATTTTAGTGGATTATTGTACATTTTAAAGTTTGGTAAGGAAAACAAAATGTCAGATTTATTTAATGCAGTTGGTCATTTTTCAGGGAAGCTCCAGTACTCATCAAAATGTAGAGACACCACAGGCACCATATAAGTTATGATGGCTTTATTCTTAATACCTCCTTTTTATTGCCTACATTCTTTAAAGTGCATTTAGTATTCATGAATGATGCTGTATGTGACAACACTAGAAAGTGAAGTCCTTTGTTTATCTGCAGAATTGATGCAGGACTATTGACAATGCAAGTTTCTCCCCATAACCCCATCTGTGTTTTGCATCTGTAACCTTGAGGGATCACCTATAGGAGCAAGGAGATTACTTGATCCGTGTACTCTCCATTCTTAGCCTCTCTGCTGGAAGTGAAAATAAAGATGTCAGTTGAAACTATTCAACACCATAGCCTTTTTTATCTTCCTCATTAGATATTGTGAGACCATCACTTGGTAGATTATACAATTTATTACCTTGACTTTGTGACAAATTTCTTCCAATGCAGGCAGACTCTCTGTGGATATCTGTGTGTGAGTACAACTTCTACACAATTAAGACGTCTTCTGTATGGTAGAAAACATGCAAAAGCACCATTAAAGTCCAATGACTTTTGTTCCCTATATTGACCTAGGCTGAATTTGAACCAGTGGTTTAGAAATAATACACTCTGTATCCCATTACTAATCTCTTCAGCCACAAGTCCAACCCTTCAGGGTTTTTGTTTTTGTTTTGGTTTTTTTTTCACAAAGAGGATGCTAACATATTTAAAAGAACTCACATTTTACTCTCAAAAAGAAAATCCAAGCATATGGAAAAGCACGGGTATTTGGCTAACCTACCCCTCATTACCCAGGAGGGAGAGAATATAAACACAGGCTTGCATTAGATTGTTCAGTGTGTGTATTCCATCTTTAGAAATCTGTTTCAAAGAAAAAACAGGCATAAGCCTCATTAGAAGAGAAACAACGGGGTGGAAAAAAAAGCGAGCCATGTCAGCTCAAACGCAAGCCCAGATGCTTAAGTTAGTTACACTTTTCAGTTTAAGGCAATGCAAATCCATTCTCCATTACTGGGGAAGTGGAAAAAGGCATTAAGCCCTTGAAATGGCAAGAGTCAAGTTCTGTGCTCAGTCAAATAGGAAAAGTTTTAATGTATAATTTTCTTCTTTTTAGTCCATTGTACATTGTATCAAGGCACAGAAGAACTATGAAATTACATAAATAGGAGGGGAGAAGCTAGAGTAGCACAATTGTAAGCTAAAATTGTTTGTTATTCCTCCTACCCCTTCTCCCTCTTTACACAGAAACAAACATGCACAAAACATTAATAAAATAAATCAGACATTATGTGAAGCTTATTCACAAGAGCAGATTCTAGATACAATTTGAATCCCTGAATATTAATTTGATCTTCTGCCAACTACTGTAGAGGTCTTAAGAATCTGAGTTTATATTGTGAAGGAAAGGTGAAAAAGGAGTCCTAATTTTAAATTGTTTTCATTATATAAACATTTGTGAGCACACTTATCTTCCTTGCTTTTTGGAGAATCATGATTAAACTTTAAAATTTATGTTTTGACATAAAGTGTAACCAGGGATATTCCCCCACTTATGTCACAATATGTTAGCCAGAGGCAGCAGGCAATTGCTACTATTTTCTGTTAATCAGGCTTGGGGAATAAAGACAGAGCCTCTTCAGTTTGCCTACTATGACAAAGCTTCAGTCATCCCCCTGTCATGGATCAGACTGCTTATTTCAGCATGGCTGCCTCAGAGGTGAATTTTCCCTATTGTAACCCTCTACTTGGCAGAAGGGCATTTTCATTTCATTTCACTTTCCTGTGCAGGTAACCAGCAGAGGAATAGAATATGAAATGACACATTTTGTGTGAATATTGTAAATGCATGGCAACACTATGCCTAAGGTATGCCTCAAAGAAAGTCAAGGAGGAGTATGTACCTTAGGTCATAACTTTCTCTAATCCACAAAGTAGCCTGAATTCTGTGACAAGTATTGCAGCAGATGACCTAGGACATCAGAAAGTTTGCTTGCACTGCCTCTTGACCATTGATTTGCACCACTTAACTCCATGTCTCATATTCTAATGTAAATGCTTTGATACTATGAGTAAATATAATCTGCTTAAAGTAGGATCATAAACTGTGGGGTGATCTCATGGAAAGTCTGCCACAACACCACAGCAAGCAAGAAGTTTGTTGAACGATAGGTTTTAAAACCCCTCCTGCCATTGTTTCTTCACAGATATTAGTTATATGTACTGTCTTCTTGGATTCCTGGTGTATATTCAACGTGTACTTTTTTAGGGAGAGTTGAAATATCACACATCTTTTGTGGATTTTCCTCACAGTTTTTCATAGCTGGCATATGATTATAGTTGTGTCTCTCTCTTAAAGCTATGTACGTTATCTTGACCTTTTAAACCATAGAAAGAACTTTCTGCAATTCTTTTCAAGCTTTTTAATTCTTGAATGCAATTGTGAAAGTAGCACTTTTCACTAAAATATGTCAAAGTTTTAGCCAGCTGTTAGCCAGTAAGCCATAAACAAAATTCCTGTGAGGTAGGCAGTGCATGTTATCTTTTATACATGCAGACACAGCACTGTTGTACCACCTGAAATTCCATCAGACTCCAAGCTCTGCAGAAAGTGACAAATGCTAGACAGGTATACGATTTATAATGGATGAGCTATGCAAGCAAGCTCTGGGAGTTGGATTGGATTTGATTGCAAACAATAATATGACACAACCCCTGCTGTGGACAGTACAAACATTGTGAGAGGTAGTGCAATCTGGCAGCATGAACACCAGACTGCAGACATGATCCTGAGCCCTAAACCCACCTTCATGGTACACCTACTGTGTGGCTTTCAGAATACCTTGTCTGATCTAACAATCCTTCCTATTCCTTATCTGTTTGTTTAGCAACAGCATGTTAAACAATCATACCTCTCTAAGCCACTTCAATGCAATTTATAGCTCAGCATGATGATGGGCTTCAGAGAGGCCTTTTAAAGGAATTACATGAAAACACAAGAAGTTATTTGAATAATTTTGTGCAGTTGCTGGCAATAAACTTGAAAACTTTTCCATGAAGTAACTATTCTCTATTAACCAGATTATCCTTTGGGGAATATCTTCTACCCCGGCAAGAATGTTTTCATTTCCAGTACAAAAGTGAGTGGTAGAGATATCGATCTTCCTGAACTCACCAACATTCAAGTATTGAGCAGTACTGAAAGTAAAGCTTTTCTAGTCCTAGATGAGAAGGTTTTGTCTCCTCCTGTCCAATTGTGCACATACAACATAAAACAGTCTCTCATTCCTCTCCATGAGCCATGTGGATTAGAAGCTATGCTTCTGTGGGATGTAATTTAATTCATTACTCTATTGGAGTCTGTGGATGCGTTAAGGATCAGTTTGAAGTCTTGGTTCTGGTTATCAGTGGTTCATCCAGTCTGCTAAGCTATCACAGGTGAAGAAATGGCCTGCAGAATAGAAAGAGCCGATCTAGATTTCTTTTTTCCTCGTGGGAATGGTAAGGGTCTTTCTGCCTCTATGTGCATATCTACAGATAGAATTGGTGAATGGTTTTCCTTGCCATCTGAGATGATTCATGCTATAAATCATTAATTCATCTATGCAGTTGCTTTCTTGTATACACAGATTCTTTGTTCTCATATGCCTTGTATTATATTTCCACTTACTACCCTGTTGGCTTTGGAGCATTTAGGTACAAATTCTCAATAGGAAATTGATGGAAAAGTTCAGGTTGATTTCTTTTGCATGAGATACCATGCATGTTTTTAATTTGATGGTCACTCTGCTTTGTGTTGAAACACAAAACTTCTATGAGTAACTTTCTTGATACAAATATATTGGTGTATATATATATACACATATATATATAGATTGATAACAATATATATACTGGTTATCAGCCCTTCTTTGTATTATTAGGATGGTTTGTTGAGGTCACATACACATGGCTATAATTCTTGTTAAGGCATATTTCTAGTTTGATTCCTGCATCTGTTGAAAGAAAATTTAGAGCAGCTATGAGCATGGGAATGGAGACCCAACAGCTCTTCCTATCAACTCTTATACTTTCTTACAGCCTTTTCTGGCTTACCCCTTCTGCCTCATCTTTCTCCATTTTCTTTTCTTTTTCTTATTCCAGTTTATGCCTCATTGACTTCATAAGTCGGACCAAGACCTCAGGTTCAGCCTCAGGGCATAGACATCTAGAAAAGCTGAAATAGGGACGTCAGCATGAAAAGAAAGTGAAGATGACTTGGCTTTATCTGCCAGTCCACAAATAACTTGGTCAACAAAGTTTCTGGCCATTAAATCTGAGTGCCATTTCAAAAATAACAAATTTAATTAATTCCCAGTTTGCTTTTGCTTCTGTGGATAGAAATTGGAATATAGAGTGGTGCTGGCAAAGCAGTGTACAAAGTGAAAAATATCAAAATTACCTTGCAAGCAGTTTCCCTTGGGATCTTATAGCTAGCTAATTCAACCCTTAAGATGTCGATGAACATGGTTATGGCTGGAGACGGAGGTGACTTATTCAGGACATAATCCCAGAAAGCATCAGTCTTCTGTGATGCTCTTGCTGCTGCTTAAAGCTGTTCTTCCTGTGATATCCCTATGACACACTTCCTGTCTTCCTTAATTTTATGAATGTCTTAAACAGTTTAAAAGTGTTTCTGGGAATCAAAGTTTTGTCTTTTGTGCCAGCAGGTTGATGTGAGCCACACACTTCCAAACATCACATTTGAAGCATATGCTAGCAAAACACAACAGATCTTAACTATCAGGAGTAAGTGAGCAATGCAAGTTACAAGAAGGAATTTAGAGCTTTTAGATGTGAATTATATGGAGCGGTTCTTATATCAGAGATGCACACATTAGGTATTACATTATATATTACATATATAATGCAATACATATATATACATTAGGTATTTTTTGCTCCCTAGGCATTGTACAAGAAATTTCACAGCTGAATATTTTATTTCCTGATACCTACTGCATAATGACATGACAAAGTTCTTTTCAGAGTATCCTTTATTTTATGGCTATGGCTTTCTCCTCCTTTATATAAAAGCACTGCTTCATTTTACGAGTTCTTGCTATACTTACAAGTAGAGTGACAATCGATTCCTCTCTTCTCTAGGCAGATAATATTCCCATTGTCTTCACTAGTAAGCTGATCTGAACAACGAATCCCGGTCAGCTCTGAGCCCCATCCTGTGGGCAGACCCCCCAGGCCTTTCAAAGGTTTGCCTTCATTGCCCCCAGGGAAGTCTGGCTCTTTACCACAGAATTATACAGGCAGAACCACAGGCTGTTATTGATGGGAACAACTTCTTCCCACATCCCGAAGTCTAGGGCCAGCTGTCCTCAGTAAGCAGTGTGCCCCTCAAAGTAGCAAACCAGAATTTTATCCAGAATATCTTTAACACAGTAGGTATTGCTGAAACTTGTATAACTCCCTTCCCTCTCTTCAATTCACAGCTACCTCATCCCTGAACTCCCAGCTTCAACAGCTTCAGCATCTTCAGCAGCTCCAGCATCAACAGCAGCAGCAGCAGCAAAGCCAGCAGCAGCAGCAAGCTCAGCAGGCACAGACTCCACAGCCAACCCAGCAGACTCAGCAATCACAGCCACAGCCATCAGCACCACCACAGCAGACCCAAACACAGTCACAGAGCCAGAGCCAACCACCTCCAGCCTCACAGTCCTCCAACTCCCCTCAGAAACCCAGCCAGTCACCAGGGCATGGCCTTCCATCTCCTCTTACTTCACCAAATCCACTGCAGGTAGGACACTACATACAAATCCCTAAAGATCTAAAACCAGCATGTGCATTCTCTCTCACTGCAAGGGGAAACCAAGTGAAGGTTATGCCTTTGACCACACAGGCTGAGAAATTCCACCTTGTATTACTCAATCCTTATGGGCATTCAGCTTAGAACAGCTAAAAGGCATGATAAACCAGAAAAGTATACTTAATGATGGTTCTAGGATGCTGCTTCCTGAAGAGTAAAAGTCTTTTGCTTTTAAAGTCCGTATTGGAAAACCCATAGAAAACTCTCTCTTTTTTCCCCCCAGATTTATCATGTGGCATTCACAAATGGCCCATTATAACTTAAGAGGATAGCAATATTAGAGGTTCATTAGGAGATGACCCTCACTGTCAGCTTCTGCTGATAGACATGTGCAAGGGCTGGATGTGGTACCTCTCCTCTTGAAATCACAGACCTAATTTTTATCCTGCTAATAATCACATACTTCTGCTAAGGTTCTTAGTATAGATTCCAAAGCTAAGGATGCCAGTTAATGCCATTCACAGATGCTCATTCCAATGACATGGTTATTTTCTTATAGACCAACAGCTACGGCATCCCCTACATGTGTCATGCTACACTCATGTTGTGCAAGAACAGCTTTGACTGTATCCATAAATAGTGTGATTCTGAACACCAGGGTAGTCTGTGAAGTGACTGGAGTCTCATTCATTAAGCAGTGAAACTGCACTTAGAAACCAGAAAAGTCTCTCTCAACTTTAGTCTGGAAATTTTGAGACACCACACATTTTATCCACACTGATAGATTTGGATCCATTTCCTGCAGAAATAAAACTGCATTAGCCTGATAATTAAGCAATCCTTTTTTAGACAATTAAGAGAATTGGTTTACAAGAACATTTTCTTGCATGTGGCCAGTTAAACCTGCATTAATCTGAGCTTCAACTAAATTGCATCAAATCTGATTTTTCAAAATGGTTTAGATAATAGACTTAAAAGTCTGCAAGAGATGTGTCTTTGCTTGCTGAACTTTTTCTTAGAGTAGAGAGTAATGTTTCTAAAGCTTTCTCTCTGTTTTGTCTAAAGGGCTTAAGGGCATCACTTCATGCCCAATCTATCATGTTAGTGAGTGCTTTGGGGCTTTTTTGTACACAGATTATTGACACACAGAGACACAGATATTTTCAGGGGAGCTTCTGTTATATCTTATTGTCTTGGGACAGCTGTAATGTATGCACACCAACTGTATATACTACATTCTTTTCCTAAAACTGCCTGCTAAGTATGGTGTTTCAAAAGTCATTAAGTTCTACAAAGAAAGCAAATGCACACATATATTAAAGTTGGAGTAGGGAAGAAGTGGGATTTTCTCAGACAACATACCTTGAGAAGGTTGTACTAACACTGGATCTGAGCTCTTAACTCTTATATAGCCTTTGATCCCGATGTAAATCTCAGATGAATGTGAGTATTTCCAGTCTCATCTGTGATCTACAGGTGCTTTCAACTGTTAGCTTCCCTAATTTTCAGAAGTGCAATAAAAACAAATAAAACTTTTCCTGGTAGATGTCAATGACAATACTTCTCCATAGATACCTTTGCATCTCTCTTTAGCACCCTTATGCTCACAACTACCCATCTGAAGGCAGTCTAAATGTGGCAGATTCAACAGAAGTGAAGGAAGGGAATCAAGTACTCTGAGGTGTTTTCAGTTCAAACACTATCCCTTGAGCATTTTAGGAATTGGGATTACACTTAATGTAAGTCCAGTGTGAGAGGTCTGGACTTTCCCCTGGGCTGAGCTCAGCCATTGCTGCCAAGCCACTTGCATGACTGGGACACTTTCAGAACAGTAGTGAAGGAAGTAGAAGTCATTAGGTGTTAGTTCTGGCTCAGCATTAAAAATTTGCTAATAAATTGTGGGATAAGTAGTTTTAATGGTCTTTCCTCTCTGATCATCACCATTTAAATAGCCATGAAATTCCAAAGTTTGTTCACAGATACAAATACACTGTGTACTGATAATCAGAAGAGAAGACAGAACAGAGCACCCTACTTCAGCCCCTGCCTTAAGCAATGTGTGTAAGATCATTACTTTGGCCTTCTAGCCATCTCTACAGCATTTCTACAGCAAGTGTAGTATTGCTCAAGTTTCCCTAGAAGTAACTAAAAGTTGAAGCATGCTCTGTCACATTACCAGGAATTCTGAGACACTTTTATATGCAAACAAGTGACTCTCATATATTTCCAGAGAAACTGATGTTGTACTTTGTATATGGTTTGGTTACTTTTCTAAATCAGAGCAGTGGTAAGATCTCCTGCATGAAATTTGTCTTTCCATTCAAAATTCCACAAAGAAAGGCTGCTTTACCCTTGTATATCCATCTTGGATGGATTGGATCTAAAATTATTTTATTTCACACAGGCAGTTAAAAACCAAAAAAACAGACAACAAAAGGTGGGAGCACATGTTTGGCAGCAGTTCCTCATAATAGCAGCTTAGAATGTGGATTTTTTAAATGTTCAATGCTCCAACTTAAAAATCAACCTAAAACAAAAGTCAGAGGTATTATGTCCTCTGGGGTAATGTTCTTTATGAACTAGAGTGAAATGGATTTTATTTGAAGAATATTAAGGGAATAAAGAACAACTAAGTTAAAGTTTGACAGCTAAAATTTTATTTCTGAATTCTTGACTTTTTTCATGTGGGCTTTATCCTCTTACATTATTCAGGATCTGTCTGAAAGATATTAGTTTAAAAAAATGCAACCTCAAAAAATTGTCATGGAAAGTCAGTAATTCAGGAGGATGATTGTATTTGTTTCAAAAAACTGAAGGATAACAGCAATTACATCTCAAAATGTACAGATGCTGTCATGTCCTTCAGAAGGCAAATTAAATGAAAGTGACTTGCTTGGGTATACCTGGGTGAGGTACTTTGCTAGCTGATCGAAAATTAATGATACCAGTGCAGTATACACCAGCTAAAAGTCTAAGAATTATTCTTGTCAGATTATTCTGTAATACTCTGCTTTATGTTTAGTACTATTCTTTATATGATTCAGTGGGCTGGATTGTAGTTACGAAACTACTTTTTATGGGTTATTTTAATGATTGTGTAGAAAGACGTAAAACATCCCTTTAGGTTCCAGGATATGAATTTTTTTATAACATTAATGAAGATGCTCCAGATTTACACTGGTAAAAGCCAAACACTGCAGAACCAGGGTCATTGTTGATTTGAAAGAAACAACCAGAGAAGAATTTGTAAAAGTTGAACTGTCTTTCAGGAAGTCAGGCAGATGACAGAAGACTTTCATTTCTCCCTCCTAAAATGGTGAAATTCCTTATAAAGGTAATCATAGTCTGATGCTTATTTTCATTGTGTCAGTTGATTAATACAAAGGAAACCAGAGGTGAAAGACCTCTCTCAACCTGTCTCATGTTGTAAGTTGAGGACTTCAAAACCTTTACTTCTGGGAGAATATACTTCTCCAAATATGCTTATCCTGTGAATGTTTAGTGCTATTACAGGCAAAGCATGTGTTCTTGAGTGGCCAGCATGTTGCAACTTCAAAGGATAGTTACCACATCTTACAGAATTTCCATGCAATTAAAATTTGTAAGTCATAAGAACCTGATTGTATGCCATATAAAATCAGATGAGCGCAGAATTAAGTAGCTAATTATTCTGCTTGACTACCAGAATAAGGCACTTTCTACCAGCAAAATATATTTAGCTGGCTCCAAAAAAAAAGAGGTTAGCTTCTGGTGCTGACACTCACTGTATATTTTAGAGATATGGAGAAGATGAATACACACATAGCTAGACCTGCAAAGGGAGAGCTACACTATAGGAATAGAGGAATTCTCAATGATTTCTACTGTTCTGTTTGTGTGTGAATAGGAACAGACAAACAGGAAATCCCCCAGAGACTTTCTTACTGTAAAATTATTCTGACCGTTTTCAGAACTCTTTCCTGAAGAATCTCTTTTGTCACAGAAGTCTATCTACAATAACTGCAGCTGATGGAAGATGATGAGTGAGAAAAAAATAATAATAAAAATAGGGAAGAAGGGAAGTGAGGAGATGACAACAGCACAAAAATCTTCCAAGTAATAGCAGACTCTAAGATACCAAAACCAGAACCTCCTTCAGATTAAATTTTCATGCTAATCTTAAATAATGTATTTGGAAACTCAACACTTTCATAACAAAGAAACAAAGAAAAGCAGAAAGGCTGAAATATTCAGCTGTAAATGAAGGAGAATATGTACACAGATGTCTGAGGCTCCAATAGTCACACAAAACAAACTGCCCCTTTCCTTTCTGCCCAGCCCCATTCACTTCTCATTAGGTTAATTTCTCATTAAGGAAAAATCAGCTTTGAAGAAATCTCAGTGCTTTCTGAGACTGATGTATTTATATATCTTTAAGATACAGAAGTCACAACCAAGTCTCTGTCGGCTTGATAAAGGCCAATTTTTCAAGGATTATGCTTGAGATCTGTCTTTATGATCATGTTAGCATCCAAGACTAGTTATATTTTTCTCATGCTTATTGAATCCTGATATTAGGAAAATTTGTTTGAGATTGTGATCCCACTGAGTTTGGTGGGTTGCTTTGTTTTGCTAAAATTATTTTAACTCTTCTGCATAAGATACTATGCAATGTATGACTGATCAAATCTGTTCCCAAGTTACTTAGCAATCAATTTGACAAAGAAATACTTTATAAATGGTAAGTAAATGCACTAATTTGGACATACAATCACACAGCAAATGGTGTTGTGATTCAGGCACTCTCCTTTCGGTTTTGTGCTCTTCTTTTTGCCACTGCAGTAGTTCTGTGAACCACGCAAACATTACTGTTCACAGACTTGAACTTTGCTTGATAAATTGTTGTGTTTGAGTTTCAGTGCCAGCAGGGCCTCCTTTCTTCTTCTTCCTCTTACCTCTTCTGGCACTTCCATGGTCATACTCATCCTTTCTGGGTCTTCCACCAGCTGGGCTGCTCTGATATGACAATATGGCATTTTATCCTGGCCGGACATTCAGGAGCCTCTGCACTGTGGTGTACCCCAGCCTTGGTGTACAGTGCAGAGACATGCCAATGGTTTACTGCTGTGGCTAGTTTGTTTGAATGCTGCTAGTATTCATGTCTCCCTGGAGATTCATGGGTGTCATTTCCACAGAAAAGATAGTGTCCGTTCTGTGTAAGACTCGTGTCCACAGTGAGCACAATTTCAGATCTTCTCAACAGTCTTCCTTCCCCCAATAGTTCACTATTTTTGGGGTCTTTAAGACATTGGGACTTTAAAGCTGTTTAATGCTGCATTTAAGCAGAGCAGAGATATTTAAACAATCTCAAACAGACTTTATAAGCACATCTTTTCATTTCCTGAGGAAATTTTTTCTCAGGTGGAGCACTGGCTGTCTGGTCCATCCAAATATACACTGCAGCTGTTGCTGTTTCAGAAGCCCAAGGAGGACTGGTGTCTGACTCACATTTAAAGCAAAGGAAATTAATCTTTGAGCAAAACAACTGGCATTATTAGCACCCAAGGGGCAGATGCTGAGGCTAATAACAGAAACCATTTGCTAGAGAATTCTCTGAAGGAGAGAAGAGTAGAGCTGTTTGCCCAGCAAACAGCTTGCTCTGGCTTCTGGAATGGGAGCATTTAATAAACTCCCCAAAGCAACTGAAATATTTAATAAATGGGGAAATAAATAAATAAATAACGTCCTCCCAGAACAAATTTGGAAAAGGACACATATCCCGTAAGGTCTCCTATTTCCAAAGCCTCCCTAGGTAGACAGTAGGACCCTTGGGGTTCTTAAGGACAGGAAAAGTTGACACAGCCTCTCAGATACTCTTATAAATCAATCTTCTCTGTTAGCATTCATTTATCATAATTTATTTTTCCACTCATATTTCCAAACATTTTTAAAGAAAGAAAAAAATATTTTAAATAATTACTTTATTTTCCCCTATTTTTCATATCCCCCATCTCTTTGTATTAAAAAAAATGCAAGTCATCACAGGTTTCTAGCTTTGCAGGAAAATGATTTTCTACTTGGAAGCAAGTGGACTGAGTGAACATTGAGAACCTGGTGGGCCTGGGTCTTACTGAATCTGAGAAGCAATATTTTGTAAGTGGTATAGCCCAGATGTTATATCATTAAGGCTCATTGTGCAAAAAAGCAGCTAAAAGAGGTTGCTCAGCTCCTAGATACTGCTGTTGCTCAGCTCCTAGATACTGCTAGGGAAAAAAAAAAAGCAAAAAAAAAAAAGCAAAAAAAAAAGCTACTCTAGACTGTGTTTTAAATTTTAAACTTAAGCCTTTTTTTTGGCAGTATTGCTGAGATCTATCAGACTGTCCGCTTCTGGATACTGTTGGTGGTTTTAGCAGATGCAGGTGTTTAAGAAAAGCAATACTTTCTCCTTTTTATTGGTAGCCAGAATGTTTTGAGAGAGTAACTAAGCACAGGCCTGGAGATTATGAAATTTGCTTAAGTGTTAATGGGTTGATTGCTGAGTTACAGTCTGCCGTCTTTACTGGAAATTGATTGACTAGTGCTGCAGGTCTTCACACTTGACGCTCGGATTTGACTCGAAAATTCTGCCAAGTCTTTTACTCTGAAATTTATCTTAATTAGATCTGAAAGACCTGCCACAGCAGAATAGTCACACCGATTAAAATGAAAAACAGGAGAAATTACTGATCAAATTAATCATAATGTCGGGTTACAGCTGTAGGTCTGATGTAATTTGCCACTCCAGTGAGTTACATCGGCCCAGGCAGAGGAAAGAGAGCTGGTTTTACGCTGATCCGTAACACCAGGCAGCTTCAGGCAGCCCATCAGGATGCTTGTTCCTTTCATTCTCTTGGCTTATTCTGACCTTAGAGGTGCAACTAGAAACAATTTAGGCAAAAGAAAAAATATCTTTTTATTGAAGGGGTTCGACTGGAAACATGAGCTTTCCAAATCCTTCTTGTTTCATTTTTTGCCCTTCTCCACCAACCTTCTACTTTTGTTTGAAGTAATTAACAATTATGTGAAAACTGGAAAACTAGCAAGTCAGAGGTTACCACCTCAGACAAAGTCAGAAAATGTGTCTTTCTAAGAACTCCTTGTGGGTTAGGACATGAGGAAATTAGGATCATTTAAACAAATGGGCATTTAGCAGTACATGTCCTTTTGTCATGGTTTGACACTGGCCAAAATCCAGGCACCCATGAAAACCACTCACTCACCCTCCCCCGCCACAGCCAGACAGAGGAGAAAAAAATTCAGCAAAAGGTTTGTGAGTTAAGGACCAGGAGAAAGCACTGCATGGGAAAACCAGGTTCAGCTTAGAAGTAGAAAGCGAATTTGTTACTAACAAAATCAGAAGAGGATAATGAGAATTAGAATAAGCTTTAAAAACCACCTTTTTTCCCCCAGCCCATCCCTCCTTCCCAGTGACAGCACAGGGAGACAGGGGGTGAGGGTTTTGGTCAGTTTGTCTCCTGAAGTTTTCTTCTGCTGCTCAGGGAGAGGAGTCCTTCCCTGCTACACCATGGGGTCCTTTCCCATAGGGGACAGTTCTCCATGAACTGCTCCAGTATGGTTCCAATCTCACAAGCAGCAGTCCTGCCAAAACTGCTGCAATGTGAGTCCCTCCCATGGGCACACAGTCCTCCCAANTTGTTTTGATATTCTTCTTAAATATGTTATCACAGAGGCATTTCCATCAACTCTAATTGGCCCAACTTTGGCCAGCAGCATGTCCATCTTCAGAGCCATCAGGGATTGGCTCTGCCAGACATGGTGGAAACTTGTAACAGCTTCTCACAGAACACAGCTTCTCACAGAACACAGCTTCTTATACCAGCACACCTACTTAGCAAGTAGGAAATCAATAATGAGACTTGATAATTTCTAGATAAAATGATCCTGAAAATTATTTTTAAATTTTGCACTTATCATACATTCTACTGTTTATTATAAGCTTTGATTTTGAATATACAAATTACCAATTGAATGCATATTGATAGGAGGTGGGTTGTGAGTCTTAAGGAGCCCCAGAATAACATTTTCATCTGGAAGACATGCTTTCTACAATTCTCTTAGTATTTGTTCCACAAGAAAGATTTTTAGGACAACTTGTCTTGTAGTACCACTGTATTTTTGCTGCTGATTCAGGGCAAAGTCAAGAAATAAAGAAGTTTGCCACCAGCTGAGAAAGGAAATAAAATAAAGAGAGCAAGAAAGGATAGATGGGCAATATGAGTCTCAGAAAAAAGAAAAAGAAATCTTACCTCTGAAATACACACCATTTTTACTATGATACTTAATACTATGTAATACCTTAGACTACTCATGAATTTTTTAAGTAGTTTTTATTTCCAACAATGATGCAATTCTATAAGGTTGGTTTCTCCCTTGTCCAAAATTTCCTTTTCATTTTCTATTTTAGACCTGGTAAATTGAAATAACTAAGTATGCCTTTTGTTTAAAATCAGCTTAATAAATTTATAAAAAATTATTGCTCTGAATTGTCTAAAAATATTGTCATAGCAAAAGAAATTGAAAATATTTTAATTCATGGTTACGATTTGAAATCTGCTAGACTACTTCACCATTTTCAAATGCAAGGTTTGTTGCTGAGACATTTCAATATTCCACTTTTCATCTTTATTTGTATCAGAAATTGTATGATAAATTAGGATAATTTCAGAAAATTTCCCACAGGACAGGAATTTGACTTATTTTGGATAGCTTAGACATGATCTAATATCCTGAGGATTCCAGTTGGAGAACCAAGTTAGGTTATGTTTGTAAAAGAGTCTGGAAGGCAAAGCTGTTTCCAGAAGACAAAAACTGACATATGGAAGCATCACCTCATATATTGCTAGGATTATCATTTTACTAAAGGAATCATGATTGTGCATTCTTGTTCTTATAGGAGATGATATTTTTTTAAGCGGCAATCACCTCTGCAATGCCTAACTATTAAGAAATTTTTACATGCTTGTAAAAAGCATTGGGGAAGAACTCAGATTTGGGAGGATCCTAGTCTTTGAGCAAAAATACTGAAGCTACAAAGAAAACCCTAAAATATAGGCCCAGTCACATTACAGAAGGGTGCTCTTTGCTAGAGATGGCCAGTAAATTGGTATCAAAAGATGATTTTGGATTAATGTGATAATAAGTGATATAAAGATTTTTAGTTTTTTATGTACTCATGATTTTCACCATAGTAACAATATAACTTTACTTTCAGCCTTCTAGAGAGCTAAATCCAGCTGGAGTGCTGTCTTTGTCTCTTACTGCTCTTGTCCCAGTTTGGGTATCCTTGTGGACTGGTGGTTCCAACTGGAACAAGACAGAAAATGGTAGAGGGCAGATCTCTTCTTGGCCTTTTCCCAGGAACTTGGGGACACCTCACAGAATGACAAGCAGAGCTGCCTGTGAGGGTGCTCCATGGGCCATGGGGCAGGTGATGAGAACTAGGGCTGTACTGAGATCAATATCTAGGAAGGGGCAAGTAAGGAGAAGTCAGTCTCATTCTCAGGATTCATCTGAGGGTGCAGTTTCCATCAGTGTAGAATTCCTCAAGGGCAGGGCCTGATCTTAGGGAAGAAAAGGGAAATGTTGGGAAGAGGAGAAGGGAGAAAAAATATCTGTGTTTATCAAAGTGCCTTTGTTCCTACTGGCCTATTCTACTGGGAAAGAGAAAGGAAAAAAAAATCGAAACAAAAAACCAAACTGAAATTTTATGACTGATCACCATTCTGAAATAAGATGCTTTGTGCATTTTCATCCTACCTCTGTGTCTTCAACTTTTTACTTTATAACAAGACTTAACTCTACTATGAGGAAGCAGTCAGAAGGTTTCTCACAGCACTCAAATGAGACAGGAGCAAGCTCAGCATGCTATCATGAAGGTTTCCTGCTCTTCTCCCTCCCCAGCTTTATAGAAGAGCTGCCTTGTTTGGGTTTTTTAGCTGTCTTCTGACTCTGAAACATGTTCTCCATGCAATCAAAATGTGTCTGACAGAATTTTCAGTTCATGTAAAACAAATATAAAAATGAACAGATCTTGAGAAAACCAAGCTATTCTAAAAATCCTTGATGTTTTCCCCATAGACGTTCAAAGACTATGTCTAGGGGGAAATCATTGGCACTTCAAATGTAAAAGCAGGTATAGAGATAACATATGTCAGTCCTGTAGACCCAAACTTGGCAGTCCATGTTCTCATGAGTGAAAACTGCAGGAAAAGGAGAGAATTCTTTTACTGCCATATTAAATCTGCATATTTAGCTCTAATCTCATTATCAAATTATGCCTTTGCTTACTGAATTCATTTTTGATATATAATTTGCATCAGGAATCAAAGTGGTATAGTAAATATGTTGTTGGAGTCAGGAGCATGAGACTGCAGTCCCAGGTCTGCCACTGTCTGGGATGTCACTCTGCCTTTCTGTACCTTTGCTGATTCTCCCACCATTGTTTGATCACCAGTTTATACTGAAAAGCTTTACAGTTTTTGGTATAATGCAATGAGGCCTTGATCTTGCATTGGGCTTCTAAGTACTGCTGCAACACTACTACTACAAAAGCCAGGAATATTCAAAGGAGGAGTCGCATAGTCCCCGTCACTCTCTTGCTGAGAGTGGTGAATTCAGAATAGTATTGCTGTTCACTTCAGAGTACATAGAATTGGTATCCATTTTGTTTTCAAGTATATTGAATATTTTGAAGTTTCTGTCAGTTGCTCAGTGTGCTGTCAAATGCACTAATGAAAGGTTTTCCTAAAGTTAATTTTCCTGCTCGTAATACAATACCCAAATTTGCTTTAACACTTGAAAAAATCCATCCATACTAAAGAGAATCAGTTGCTTAATCCTAAAATTAAAGGTTATTGCATGCAAGAGAAAATAATTACATGCTCAAAGTATGGAAAAAAGAAAACTTTTTTAATATGTAGGTATTTGTATAATTAAAGACTAATCAAGCATGAAGGCTGCTGACTAAACCAGAAAATGAGATTGTTGGCAAGCAATATTGTAATGTAAATGCCATTTTTGTTTAAGTACTAAGGAGCTGGAGGAATGATATCCTGAACAGATTAAAAGCAAACAGCATTGATAATAAATATTTATCAGATTTCAAATGAAACACACGGAGATTTTTGTATTTTACATGCAAAATATATTGGCATTGAAGTATTCAGTCACTTTTCAAAGGTTTGTTCACATCTTCACTTTAAAATGTTGATAACAAGCACTCACTAGTGATGGAAACAGCTTTAAAACTCCGTCTTAATCTGCAGCAGCATCAGAAATGTGTAGGTAATGGAAAACAGCTAAAAGATGCTAACACAGTTAACTATAGATTTATCATAACAACTCCTGGGGCTGAATAGTCAGAATTTGGTCTGGGTGTGTTTTACTTTCTTTTTCTTTTTTACAAAATGTTCATATTAATTTTTCAAAAACAGAGGGAAGCTTCTGAAGCTTAAATCCATGCATGAAACAAATATATATTAAAGTATTTATGACAGGTT
>VWYI01028554.1:7940-21090 GCA_013399455.1 Anthoscopus minutus
CAGTAAAGGAGAATGGGTCCATGGCATGTGGTGTGCACAGGAATGAGAGGAGAGCACATGGAAAGGAAGGATGTGCAGTGATGGGCCCTCCCCAGTGATGCACAGCCTAGGTGCTGCAGTGGGGGAAGGCTTTGACATCTTGTGTGCTTCCTAGACACACTTCTGAATTTGAATGTTGCTTTTGAATTATTTGGTAAGTTGCTCAAATGGAACTGCTTAACTCAGTTTGGTTGACCAAAGGAGAGTCTTCCTGCATGTAGAATATTGTCTGTGTTGGGAGTTAATTATACAAACTGAGTAATTAATGTTCATTCTTGGCAAATCAAATAAAAATAACAAAACAGATTTATTTTCTCTCTGGCACAGTTTGTGTAACAGAAAAATACTTTCCATGTGCAAACAGGCGAGCATGGCAGAAGAGTCAGGATATCATGACATTTAAAATCATTAAAAGCATGTTGTTTTTTTAAATCCAGGGTCATCTCAACATTGTTCTCACCTCAGTAAATGTGCATGGTTATTTTCTGTATTACTGTAGAGGAGTATTGAATGATGAACACAAGAGGATGTTTATGATCACAAATGCATTTTCATACATACAAGGTACTAAGAAAACCACTAAGTGTTAAGAAAGAAGGCTATGATGGAAGAAATGGCATTTTTACCTCTCTTGAATTGTCTTTTATTGCAGTATCTCAGTAAAACTTGATGTGGTATTTGCAAGATCATCATCTGGAGATGAGGTATCTCACTGTACATGTTTCTGTCACTTCATATCTCCTAATGTTAAAAAATGCAGTCAAGACACTGTTCATGTCTTATCAAAAATAATCCTGGACATTATTTTCATTCTTTTGAGAGGCTTCTGCAGAAGAATACTAATGCCAGAGAAGTGGGTAATAGCTTTAATTATTCTTTCATATTATTTTTTAATATTGAAATTTATCTAGATTTTGCAATTCACAGAATGTTTGCAGAAAAAAAATTAAAAATCTATAAAATGCTTATCACATTTTCAAGCTTAAAAGTGATGTTGTTGCTGAATTTGTGTTTTTTAGGGATATTTCTTAAGGGATATTCAATATTATATGGCTTGCAAATATTCCTCTCCATACACTTCACCATTGCTGGGCTTTTTTTTTTGGTCTGTTTTGAAAATAATATTTTTGCAACAATTTCTACTTCTGAACTGTATTCTCTCTATGAGTTCTCTTTTGTTTTTCCTGTCTACTTTATGACATTCCTCAGGCATTTGTAATTTGTAATTTTATGTTGCATCAAGCTGTTTCAGTCCCCCTAGCATTTTTGTCTTGATCCAGATGCAGGTGCATAAATGCTCTGAATCAGGTATCTTCTGGGATTGGCTCATGTGAAAGGTGAGCATTTCTCTGCCTGCTTAGTTCCAGTTTGGGTCACTGTTTCTGCTGTGGAAGAGCTCTCAGAAGTATCCTGAGTAGACCAGAACAATCCCCTGTCTTAATGCATATTGAAACAAATGCCTTTTGCGATCAGTTTTTGGGGTCTAGGAAAAAAACACCATAATGTTGCTGAGCCAGTTGATTCCTGCTCATTCTACAATCTTAGCAGTACATTTTAAATACAAAATCTGTGTCTCTGTGAAAGGTTTTTAAGTGTTTAGGAACAGGCAGAAAAGATGTGTGCAATCCCAAAGCATGATTAAATCAAGGTCAATTTAAGAATGTTGATAAACAAGTATTTTGTTCTACCAGTCTTATCTTCCCATTCTTTTTTCTCTTCTTTGCTATGTCCCAAAGCAGACACCACAAGCAGAAGCAATCTAGTGGACACAATGGTGTCTGTTGCACCAGTGAAATCACAAATTCACAGTTGAGATAGGGACACAGCACCTTTCCCCTTGCAAGCACCTGCAGCATCCATCAGCAAGAAAAATCCTGTCCCTCTGAGGCTGGGCAGCTCCAGAGTGGCCAGGCAGGTGGTTCTGCTGCCTGTGCTGCAGCACCAACAGGATGTGTCTTGTACCTCTCAAGTACTGGTGCTGTTGGTATTACTACAATGCACGAGTCTTTCTGGATTAGTTATGCCCTTCTGGGATCAGAAACTGTTAACTGAGTGCTAGTGCTTTGTATTTGATTTTTTAAAATATTTGTTTGCAAAAAATAGCATTTAGTATGTGTTCTGGTAGCTGTCTATTCTTGTATCTCCTGTTTGGTGAAAAAATAGTGTCATTAAAAATGGAAGTATTTAAGTAATTAAACTTGAGCACTACTATTTTCGTGCATATGTTAGATAAAACATTACACTGCCAGCTTTAGGAAATCAAAGGAACTTCTTTTTTACCCACGCAGAGTGTGCTGGAGACTAGCAAGTAAACACGACACAGTCATCTGCTACAGAATAGTTTGGGTTGGAAGGGACCTTTAGGGTCATCAAATCCAATCCCTATTTTGCTTTCTCTTTTTCTCTGTCACAGTGATTTCCTCCAATTCCCCCCTCAGCAGCATAAGGCATGACACTGTGCAATGCTTTGTTTTTACCCAGAGTAGATGGTTTGGTTTTGGCTGTAGACTAAAACACGGTCTCTTTGAGGTACTTGATATGAATCACATTGTTTCAGGAATGCTTTATAGCTTGTCCCAGGGTAGTGCTTTCAGTGAAAAATTCTCGCATAATCCCTATCAGCATTTACAGCTGTGTGCTTATTTTTGATAGGGGGAAGCTAGAGAAATTATACTTACCAAGTAAATTTTTGTGCTGTACATTGTATAAGCTAGCGAGTCATGTCGCAACAATCCAGTATCAGCTGTATAGTTTTTTATTGCTTGACCCAAGCTCTTTAATCTATGTAGCTGGAAATTTTCATTCCCTCTCCTCTTTCTAGCACCTTATATATGTTATAATAACATTACGTTAGTGGAAACTCAGTTAATGTTCAGACACAATTTTAACTGACACTGAGTCAGCTGTGTTATTTGGGGTGAAAGAAGGATTTTTTTTCATGCACTATCTCTTAAGTGTTACTACGTCTTAATACTCCCACTCCCTTCTATATATAGATACTGCATTAAACGAAGAAACACATGTGCATATCTCTCATTTGAGGCTTTTATGCTAGGTGTTTGTGAACTGTGCTGCCACTTAGTTGTTGTGATACAGGAAATACCTTTTTAAAATACATTCTTTTTCTTTCTTTTTTCTTTAATTATTCTGTTGCTGAAAGAAAAATTTTCTATGAGTTCTGATCATATTACATTTTTTCTTTCATCAAACATAAACCAGGTTTAATAATAAAAGTGTCATGATGTGCTAGTCCTGGCTTTTTCACTCTTCCTCAGATGTTTGCTCCTGTCTATTGTAAGAGGGACCTGTATTGGACTGGAAAGATTTCTGCTTTCATGGGTGACCACTCTTATGCTCCAGTGCTTTGATGCAACCTTTCCTCGCACCCTCTGGAAAAACTCTGACTCTTTGAGATATTGCCTAAGATCTAATTTTGGTTGTTTATATTTGACATTTCTGAATTTTACACAAGTTGCTATGACTGACTGAAAATGGATAAGGGAGGAGGATGGGATTTAACTTCTCAAATGACAGAAATGTCATTCTGCTGAGCAGATTTTAGATAGATCACTGTATGTCTCATTCTTGATGGGCCTTGGAAGTTTTTGTTACCGTAAAGCTGCTCTAAACTGCAATCAAACATTTAGCATAAACTGATAATTGTTTGGTTTTCACTTCACGTTTTTAAAAAAGGAAGGAATTCTAACCAACTAGCAAGAAAACATGTGACTTTCTTTTATTAATAAAAACCCAAAATCTCATTGATTTTGATGAAAAACTAAATTGCAAAATAATAAAAATCAGATTTTTGAGCAGTCTTTGTATCTGAGGAACTCCTGAGATTGTACATACGAAAGGGGGAGTAGAAGCAAAAAGAAAAAAGAGGAGGGAGCAATTAAAGTGAAATGTCTCTTTAATTTCAAAATTTAACCCTTTTTTTCCTTTAATTATTAAAGCTAACTAGGAAAACGCTAAAGGATTAACTAAAAAATACTTTGGTTGTTCCTAAGTTGCTTACATCAGTGTTTCATAAGTATCTCAATTCAGGTTTGTTTCTTCTATTGCTTGTATCAGGCTTCCATAAAGAAATAGAAGTGTGTTTTGATTTCTTTCTGGCCTAATAGTGTTGGAAGTGGAAAGGTCTGGCAGCAAAGAGTAGGAGCTCAGAAGGAGGACTGATATCTGGAAGGCATTCCTGGACATGCTGGGCTTCTGCATGCAGGTAGGGAGCTGCAATGCCAAAATTGCTTTCCAATTCACTGTGCCAGTCTGTCCTGCCCTGCCACTTTCTCTGTGTGAGGTCCTCCATCATTCAAGACAAGAAGAGGTAACAGTTCAAGTAAATATTTCATTTTTTATTGCTGTTAGAGGTTTTGTGTGTGTGTGTGTGTTTTGTTTTGTTTTGTTTTTGTATTATTGTAAAGAAAATACAAATGGAGGAGCTTTCTGCACAGGCGTGCTTGTGCGTTATAACGTCTGTACTGTGCCTTTTCTGTATACTCATAAAAACTGTGACAAATCCCCAAATGAAAATGAGAGATGAACCATGCAGAAAGCACCTCTCTCCTCAGCCTTCGTCTATACTCAGGCACAAAAGACTTTTCTGTGGTCATATATGCTGGGAGTAGTTCGGTGAGCTACAGCATAATGTGAATAGTAGCCTTAGTAATGTGGATGTGGTATTAGTTCCCTCACTTCCATAATAAACTCAGCAGTTTCTCAGCACTGTGAAGAATTCAGAAGGGCACTGTCTGTCTGCACAATATTACATATGAGCTGATGCTTCTGGCAGTGAGACAGCCAAATAGATTCAGACCAGAATCCTGAGAAGCGGTTAAACTGTTAGTGTGGTTTTGGTGATGATGTCTTTGGCTGCTCTGTGTTGCTGCAATACTGGGGCAAAGTAATACAGGGTGGTAAAACAAGGTGATGGTGCCAGGCTGCATCCCATGTCTTACAGAGTGGGTGCTTTCCCCATTTGTCTGCCTACTCTGCTATTCAGTAAAGCCACCATGGGTTTGGTTTAAAGTTTCATTCATTTAAAAGGAGATTTTAAAAAAATGGAGACCACTACACTGTGAACACAGATACCAGTTGTGCTCTTGCAAATTTCAAACCACTTAAGTCCCACTAATTTTTTGCCAGAATGGTTTCCTCTGGGAGCAGATCCTCCTAGTTAACCCTCTGCTCTCCTAATGATTATTATGGTTTTATCTGTATCCAAAGTTGCTGCCTTTCAGTGCCCCCAATTCCAAGTTTATCTGTAGAGCTGGTGTTTGATTTACCACTTGATGAGAAATATCTTTGCCTGTGGAAAACAGGCTTGAATTTGGCAGCACCTGCAGTGGACGTGTATAAAGTCTGCACAGCTACACAAAGCTGTCACTTGTGCTTCTGCTGCTCTGTGCAAGAGGTAGAACACTTTCTAATTAATTAAATACCTTGAATCAGGAGACAACAGGAGCATTTTAGTTTTTCACTGTACACCAATGATAAAAATCTGTATCTACACTTAATGCTTTAAATTGCCTGCACCTCATGAGCTGAAAATACTAATTAAGTATTTTTGAGGTTGGCAGATGAAAGGTCTTGAATGAAAGTGCCGTGATTTTTAACACATGCATAAAATAAAACAAAATTGATGCATGTGACCTGGTCCTAAAATGATTTGGACAGCTGGAAATGGTCCAGAAGCCTGTCCAGAACTGTACAGGTGTTACTTGAGATGCCACATGGTTTTCCATTAGCTTTAATGGAACGCCCACTACACAGCATGTAGCAGGAAAAGTTCACACTGTAAACAAGCTGTTCTGTGGTGCAACAGCTTGTCCAAAGGCTTCTAAAGACTTGTCATATTTCCCCAGTGAACATATAAGTGCTCTCTTGGAGGGGCAGAGAACCCTAATATGCAAAGTAATTTAGTTTCATCTGGCTTTAAACATCAGCATCACCAGTGTTTGAATATTCCCACTTTTATTTAATGTCATTTTATGGTGTTTATCTTGTGTTCCTGTATACTGAATGGAGAGAAAGAGGCACATTGAAGAGCTTCTCCATCTGACTCCCTTTTGCTTTGTGCAGGAAGAGCAGAGATGAGCAGCTGAGGTGTGAGCTTGCAGGAATGGTCACCCTGCAGCTGTACCTGCAGAGGGCTGTTTTAGGTAGCAAGAAACATCTGAAGATGTCAAGAGAAATAGAACAGTGGTAATGATAGTAATGACATGGCCTGGTAGCTTTGTGATGTGTACCCTTCCTCTCTCCCTTCCTCCCTCCCAAGTGGTGCTGTTGTGCTTATTCCCTTGTTTTTGGAGATGGAGGATATAACTGCAGAATACTTAAGTAGTGAGGGTCAGAGTAAAGGATCCTTTATTATGTACTGATGATGAAGCTTCAAAATGTTCTATGTCCATCAGTGCTTTTGTTCAATCTTTTTTGCTCTTTGGATCCATATGGAGCTATAAACACTCCTCGTTTCTTCTTGCACTGTTGTCATGTCAGAAGCCTGCAAAGAAGTATTTCCTGTTTTTGATTTACATTAGTTTTTGTTTATATGTATCTTTGCTCTTTCTGCACACAAATGCAAGTGAATATGTGTGCTGACACGCACACTCACAAGTGTTGTGGTCCCTGACCATCAGCTCTGAGTTACTGGAAAGGAAGTTTTATATAAAGGCCATCCAGGGACTATTAGAGAGACAGAAGGAAAGAGTACCTTCTAATCAACAGTTCATTAAATAGCAACAACTTGTGGCAGAATTGTCCTTATGGGACTGCTGAACACTTAGGTATCCTTAATTGCTTAAAGTGGGAGTGCAAAAAATTTATTAGGATCTTGGATGACTGAAGCTGAATTATCCAAGAAAGACAAAGTGAAAAACCTTATCAATGTATAAAGAAGTGACATACAGCAAACAAGGTAAAGCCATGTCAAAGAGAAGCATAAATATTTAGGAAATAGTTTAAAGTAGACAGAAAGGGCAGAAGTCCCATAGCAGAAACTAAACAAAAGATAGCCCTGATGTGTCTGTATATGGATGGATTTATGAGTTTGTGAAATAGACCTCTTTGGAGAGTCACAAAGGTGCTGTGGGGTAGGAGCATTTATAAAATAAAAATAATAAACAGTGAGCCAGGCTTTCCTAAAAGTCGCCAAAGATGCAAAGTCAGCTGTATTTCTGAATATCAACCGACACAATCAAGGTTATAATATTCGCTGTGTATTTTAGGAAGAGGAAGATAAGGGTACTGTAAAAATACTGTTTTCAAATTTAGAAGGAAAAAGTAGGTCACAAGATTTTCATCCTTCCTTTATTTTCACCCTGAAGAGATTAATCAAATTTCAGATCTAGCAATGCATACAGACCCATAATATTTTATGTAGAAAACTATAGTATTTGTACCAGCAGCACTTAGTCTCAGTGTCTTTGTTTGGAGAAATACATGCAGCAGATGAATACTGAGTCATTAACTCACCCTTAATAATGTATTAGTAGCCATGTTATGGACCTCAGATTTGTAGATTCTCATCTGATGCCAGAACGTCTGAAAGTCTTGACAAAACAAAGAAGGAATACTGTACTCCCAACTGCCTTAAAAATTCTAAAAATGGGATTTGAGTAGAAGACTGAGGTTTTTTTCAGTATGTAAAATATAAACAGGATGAAACTTCAGGGCGACAACCTTAACTCTTGCTACTCCATCATATTTTTATGGTGTTGGCCATAAAAGACAGTTTTTTGTAAAAACTAAGAGCAAACTGTTGGGTGTCAATGTCTAAACTTAGAGAATTTAATGGTCTGGCTTTCTTAGAGGTACTGGCTGAATGCTTTCTGCTTGAATTGGCTTTGAACTAAGGAGAGACAAGTACCTCTTGTTTTTCACCTAGAACAGGACTACTTGCATAGTTTCCAGAAAGAATTTTAATTGCAGGAAGCAGAAAACTCTTTGGAGTGTCTCTTTAGGTGGTAGTAGGCTTTGTTGCCTCTTGTTGCCTCCTTTTACACTGCTGAGGTGTGACACTGCAGTAGCTGTCATGATTTTGGCCAGTTTGCTGGGTGTTAAGATGTGTTTGTGGAGACAGTGCCTGGATTTGTCAGCAGGAGCAGTATAAATTGAGCAATTTAGAAGAGAAGGAATAGCTAGGGAAATAGAGGGCTTTGTTGTTTTCTGTCCAGAAGCTTTCTTCCAACTTCAGAACTAAAAATATGGTCATAGGATTTCTGCTCTTCTCTCAGACATTTTGTGTAGGTCTGGCAAAGCAGAATGTAGGGATTCTTCAGAAACAGGCAGAAGGGTTTTGAGGAAAAAGCAGTTTTCTCCCATCCTTCTTATAACTTGTGTATTCTCTCTCATGTATGAGGAGCCCAAAACCATTTTGAAACCTCTTTTGAAATATTCAGGGACTAGGGATTCTTGTCTTTATGTTGAGAGCATTACTGTGGCTCCCAGGCTGCTTGGCTTGAGGAGCTGGGTAGGAGCGTTGCTGGAGATCTTCCAGCCACGCTTCCATAAGCAGGGTCTACTGCTGTTCTGTGAGTTACATTACGTGATGAATGCATGCTTGAGCAACTCTGCAGTGCCACCACTCTGGTCCTTTGGGGTGCTTGTGGATTAAGAAAGATAAGCAGGTTCAGTCTGACAGGTGGGCACTGCCATTTTCAGTTAGTGGAGGATTGTTTCAGTGTAGCTATCAATAACCAGAGTGATAGTATGCCCTGGATTTATTTGTGAGAGCACCTGCATTTCTGCTTAACTTAGTGGTATTTGATACAATATTTGCCATATAAATGGGGTCAGAGATGGTTAAGGGGCTGTAGATTTGCTGCATTTCCTCCTCAGGGAGGAGGAGACATGGGTTTTATTTCACAAATGGACTGGTGTCCCTTCTTACTGTAAAATTCAGCAACATCTGCATGCTGAACAGTGGGGGATGTCTGAGTATCCTGCTTATCATTTCCCTAATGGCAAAGTGGTTTTATTGCAAACAGGGAAGTCAAACCAGCTGAGTTGCAAATAGATTGCCTTGATGATTTAACTTGCTTTCATTTTGGCAGTGGTGAACAACACAGGTTATACACTAAACCATACAGTACAGTGTTTTCTGACAAAAATAATAAACTGAGATGCCTGTCATCTGCTGTAGCAAATATTGAAAGTTAAATGGTCATCATAAAGTGGGAGAGTTGTTATTGATCATTTCTGTCTCCCTTGAAGGGTCAAGGAGATGAGTCACTGTCATGCAGGTAATCATGTTGCCTTTGGGTTTTTTTCATTAAGTCACAAAATTTCACAATTTCAGTTAGCACTGACTGGTGCTGTACCTTTGGCAGATGAGAAGCAAAGGTTGCTCCAAGCAGCTGCTCCTTGTTTGAGGAAAGGATAAAGAGTTTCACTGTGTAGCAGGTGGCTGCAATTTTTAAAATAGCTTCTTAATAAAATTTTCTTCCCCCTGGTTTTTGTCTGACATGCTAATTAAGCTCATCAGGGAAGTGAGTGGCTTGGATTCCTCCTTCACTCTCAGGCTCCTGCAAACAAGCAACAAATGTAGATGTGCTTATTCATTTGTTGCAAGGGGGAAGACATCCAAGTTCTTGACCTGTGAATGTACAGGAATGTTTGATCCAGAGAAGGAAAACAGGGGCATGCTGTTCCTTAGGCACTGTGGGCAGGGCAGGGGTGCTAATGAATTGGAAGAAGAGTGCTAGATGCCCCAGAAGAGAGTGGCAAGTGTGACAAACAGATTGTGTGAGTAATTACTTTTGCATACCTTCTTGACCATAATCAGCAGGACTAGATTTTTTGATGGAAAAACTTAATTAGCAAACAATTTTTTTCCTTTTAAGAAACCTATGTGCAGAGGCTCATTGGTGGGAGGAATTTAGAATGCTGATTAATAGCATTCAAGGGATCAGCTGTGTGAATCCTGCTAAAGTGAAAGAAACAATAAAAGTTGGCAACCTGCTAAGTTAATGTTACAAACACTTGAGCAGCGCTTTTAAAGTAAGGCTTTTCTGAGGACTTCACTATCACTGCTGTTTTAGCTAGGCATTTGCTGGAAGAGACAGAGAGGATTCTGGTGAGCAGCAGCAACAGCCATTTTACAGTCTTATATCTCCTGATTGTTTCTTTATCCTTAGGAGCCTTCCCTGATGCTAATCCCTGTATAAGGTGCTGTGCAAATGCAGACCTGGTTTCTTTCTGCTATGGTAATGCATGGCCCCCTGGCCTGGTTGTGTAATTGACTGTGGCACAGGACCTTGGAGCAGGAGCCAGGTTTTAATTGCATGAGGTTCAGGCTGCACTGCAGACAGACATTAGGGGTGCTGATGTCTTGTATCAGATGTATGGGATTTGACAGATCAGCACATCCCAGGCAGCAGAGATCCTCACTTTAAGACCTTGCTGCAGAGCAGAGACTTTTACAGACACTGGGACATTGTTGGCAGTGGTTTTCATGTCTATATTAATACAAATGTAGTAATTAAAACAGTTCATAAAACACAGTGAGATTGTGTATTGTACATGGCATATGCTATGACTGTGTGGCAGCAGCAGCTTTTGAGAACCATGCTTTTTCATTCCTTCCAGGGTTATACTTTTGGTTCATTTAAAATGTGGCATCATTTGCAATTCATATGGGTTCTTCTGGGTACAAACCCCATCATGTTACAGCATAGCTAGTCTATGGCAACTTTAAATGTTTGATTCTTTTTCCTTAGCATGGGAAAACACCAAGAATTGAAGTGTGATAGTTTACAGATGCTCAGTGTTATTTATTCAGTCTATTTCTTGAAGACAGCGGAAGTACAGTTGTCACTCACCTCAAAGTGACACTCTCACGTGTTAAAGTGAGACCCATAAACATTTGCCAGATTTCAGAAATTGGGAACTGTGGTCCCCTTTGACACTGGTTTCTTGCATTAACTTTCAGCTTTCCAGACTGGAAGACAGCTGCCTGTAGAGGGGAGAAAACACTAGTTTTCTCCAATGCCTTCTGCAGCTTTTTCTTCCCCACCTCTGCTTCTTCATTTCTCATTAAGATACAGCAGCAAGCTCAGAGAATCCAGATTACTGGGGTGAGACATGAGGCAGCAAGAGTGCCTTTCCGCTGCTGCCGTGTGCTGGAATGCAGTTCTGCTTTCTGCATGGCATTGCCTTGCTGCATCCATTGCCCAGCAGCTGCATTCCTCCCAGCCATCCACCCTCCCCCAGTCTCCTTTTGTTAGCTGGAAAGCATAATAGGAATAGTAGCTCTCTAGAAGACCCTGTCCTATCTTATCTTCTCTCCCATAGCTGCATTTCCAGAGTTTGCCGCATGACACTGTTTAATTCTTGATGATTTACTAATCTGTGTTGCTGATTTGTGATTAGTTGCTGCTATTTCAGAGCAAGGGACATTTGGCTAAATTCTCTCTTTGATCAATCTTCCTAAACAAGCTCTATGCTGACAGCAAAGACAGTGCAATTTGGACCTGCTGGCCAAGGCCTTCTACCCTTACATGTCACTAAGTAGCCAGTGGCTGACTGGGTTAATCTGAATGTGTCACCAGAGGCACTGCAGTTGGTGCCTGTTACTTGCACAGAAGTAAGTCTACACAATTCAGGAAGCAGAACTTTTATTAAGAAATATTATTTAGGGCTGTGGGGAAGAAGGGTAAAGAAGAGAATCGGAAGTCTTGTGCATTCTTGTCAATAGCAAGTGATAGCCAGAAATGCATTTTGCTGGAGTGCCTGGAGGGGGAAGCTGTTTGGTGGGTTACTTTTCCTAGCACTGGGTCTGTGGTGCAAATTACTCAACTCTTTCTATTGCATTTACCCAGTACACCTCTTTAAACACATTGAAGACTTGCCATTTGCTGCCTTACAATTATTTTGGATGCCTTTGAATTTTTCAGATAGCAAGGAGTGGTAATGGGGTAATGCAGAAAGGGGCCACTTCTAGTTGGGGAATATTGTTTCTGTAATGTGTTCAGTGTCACTGGGATGAGGCTCAGAGATGTGGAGTTTTAAGTAAGAAGAATGATGAAGAAGTGCAATAACTTGCATTTCACTTGTATGACTAGAGAAACATTGGAGAGGAAATGCTTTGTGCAAATGTTATGTACTGCACATACTGCACTCTGGATGCTTATGGTGAAGTCAAACACCTTCTGAAACCCAGCTTACAATGGGAGCAGCACACATTACTTGCTGATTATGGAGAAGTGGAAAGGATGTCTATCCTATAGCTTGATTTAACAGTGCTTGAATATATTAGTCATGTAACAGGGGTAAAGAATCTTCCTTCTCATCCTAAGTCAGAAATTCATTATGGTAAAGCCCAGAACTTTATTCCTCAGGCCAGAATCTTTCTTCTTGTCAGTGGAGAGATTAGAGATGGATTTTTCTTTGTCTTATTCATGTATGCCTTCTTTGCTGTTTTGTTTTTAAATACAAGTGAATTTAAGATGTTCATTTTTCCTCTCCTACCCTCAAAAACCATGGTGGATTATTGAGACCTGCTGTTTAGCATGTCATCATCCTATATTGTCCTTACTGTATGTCTCTCCACCTTTTTCTCAAAGTATCCTTCACCCTTGCATGTTCTCCTTTAACTAGCCCAGACTGTGCTTTCCTTCTTCAAAAGTTATATGTAACGCATAATAGCAGAGAGAGTTCAGCATTTTTGCATTAATACTGCCAAATCTTGGTAATTGCACATCCCATCATGCTTCTCAGTCACTCATTTCGGATCTACTTTCTTCATTTGAACTTCTCCTGGGGGGATCCTGTATTTGGCATTGTGCAGCTTTTTTTTTCCCCTGATAAAGTATTCTCTTCTCTCTCCTATTCTCTCACTTACAGTGCTGTAATTAAATGTTTTTCTGTTTGAAAAGAGTTAATAGCACTGGGGAAGAATGCAGTCCATGTAATTTAAGGATTAGAGTTTAAGTTGGTTTCACCTTTGCCCATGTATGGAAACATTAGGAGAGGAGAATTGCAGCAAGGAGGCGTAGTTTAAGATTCTGGTAATAAAGTGAGTAAGGTAAATAGCAGTCCAGATTCAAAATTCAGAGTACACTCTCACTAGTTCTCACTGTTCTACCTCTGTATGTAAACTTCCCTCATATAT
>VWYI01028592.1:319-16701 GCA_013399455.1 Anthoscopus minutus
TTTTTTCTAGAAAATCTCTTCAATAAATACTGGTAGATCGACCAGAATAATTTCTTTTCATAAAGAGATTTGCATATTTTTCTGCAGAGTGACTGTAAAATAGGCATAAATTTTCAGGAACTAAGAGTTATTTCTAAATTATTTTGTAGATGCTTCCTCATTTTCCTATATGTGTGCTATAGAAATACATATTTTATTTCAGAACAGGAAAAAAATGAAAGTTAGAGCAGTACATAGAGATTTGGTGTTTTCCTAGTTTTACATGAATGGAAGGAGTTTGACTTGTCATCATGGATTGATTCAAAGCTATGCAAAGATGCAAGATCTGACCTCCCTAAAGGGCCTTTGTTTTGCTTTATTCACTGCTTATTTATAGTACAAGCCAGAAAAAATTTTGCAATGGTATTTTTTGACATTGATGGTGTTTTTGCTGATGTTTCATTGATGATGATGCAATGTTATTTTATGACATTGCAATGGCAAAACTCTCATATCTCAATTAGGAAAGGGCTTTTTTTCCTTCTAGCTAGTAGTTGGAATCTAGTTCATCAAGAACACGTCTCTATTGCACAGTATGGTCTCTAACAATGAATAAAACTTCCCTGATAGGAGTATAGGCACACCTTCTTCAAGTGAGAGTGCAGAAAGTAAAAGACAAAGCTTTTAAGAGACATTTGACTGTTCCTTCCAGTGGTAGCTGCCATTCTCACAATAATTCTACTAGTCAGAACTCTACAACGTTTCGCTGAATGCATGATCATTAAAATGTTAAAATCATGATCTTCCTACCAGTAGTGATTTTGCTCCAAATTTTCAATATGAACATTTTCTGCCGCTGAAAGCACACCAGCTGTGCTGCACAACGGGATAAAGAACATATTTTGTTTCTGCAAGAAGCTGCTTGCTTTGTGTTCTCACCTTTATAACTTTTCCAGCTGTACACAAGTTCATGGGTTAAATTTTAAAAAAAATTTAAAAAGCCAAATGAAAAAGACATAAATGAAGAACAAATTAGAAGCAATCAAGATGTGCCTGCAATTCATTGCCCTCCAGTAGATGGGAACTGTATCTATCCTTAGTGAGCTGCAGTTAACAGTAAAACATAAGTGGAAACAATGCTCTCTGACCTTTTTTCAGTCTTTCAGATTCTAGAGGAGACCTTCATGAGTCTTCAGGCAAATTTTTAAAATTTAATCAAAATTGTTATTATTTACATCTAAAATTGTACCACAAGCATTTACATGAAAAGAACCACAGAATCACAAAATGTTTGTGGTTGAAAGAGACCTCTGGGAGTCAACTTGTCCAAATCTTAAATCCCCCACTCATGCAGGCTCACCTGGAGAGGAGATGGTGGGCCATGTCCAGATGGCTTTTGAATATCTCCAACATCAACATGCAGTTCAGACTTTGAAATTGTTCTTATCAAAATAATAGGAACACATTTGGAGTTGGAGGAGAGAGATATTGCTATTAAGATCACATGGAGTATCATGACAGTAAATTGCATTTGTAGCTGTGCTTTTGCTGCCCATGTGTTAAAAGGGAAGCAGTGACAATGTTTTAAAATGGCATAATACAAGGGTTTTCATATCATCTGACTTTGGGCACCCATTCTAAAAAGCTAACAGTTCTTTTCCTATTGTTTTTCAATTCATTTGAGATACTTACTATACTACTAAAGAATTTACACATAATCTTCCTTGGATTAACCTCTAAAGGATCTTCCTTCTCTCCAGCTGCTTGTAGAGGGAACCTGGGGAGCATAAACATCTACCGTAGCTTGGTAATTTGACATCTCCCAGTCTAGCCTAGAGATACTATGCAAGATAACAAAATACTGGGTATCAAATCTGCAGCACCTCACTAGATTAGCTAGGAAACATGTTGTTCATCCCTGTTTTGCTAGCTCTTAATATTCAGAATTACAATGGTCTAAACTGCCTTGGGTAACATGAATATAACAGAAAAAACCTACAACTGTCATAATATATATCTGAATGTGACAATCTGTGCTAATTCAAAAGGTCTATGTTTCATGCTTATATTAATAACCTATTTAAAATCCCTTGCGACAAGAGTAAACTCCATCAGAAACAACAGGAGCACCCTCAGCTGCAAATGCAAGAAACATATTTTGTAAACGTTATAAACATACCTTGTGGGTATTGTGCAAGTTATTTGAAGTAGCAAATTAATGTCTTTCTGATTTTAAACATAGCTAAGAATAGCAAGAAAGCTGTCAATGCATGTGTCTTATATTTCTTAAATCTTAAGTTATCACAATGATTGCACAAGCTTTTCCCTTTAACATGTGTATATTTAAAATATCACAAGCCAGATCTTTTTTCTTGTTAGAAAGCAGCCAAGCCCTATGTAGCTCACTGCCCTACCAGCAGGAGCTGAGAAAGAATGGAAGGGTAAAAGGCAGAGAACTCATGTGTTGAGAATAAGACACACAAGCAAAGCAAATCAAGGAATTAATTCACTGATTCCCATGGGCAGGCAGGTGTTTGGCCATCTCCAGGAGAGCCATCACATGTAAGAATTATTTGGGCAGACAAACACCATCACTCCTCCCCTTCCTCCTTCCCCCCTCTTTGTACACTTGGCATGATGCCATATGGTGTGGGAAATGTCCCTTTGGTGAGTTGGGGTCACCTGTCCTGGCTGTGTCTCTTCCCAGCCTCCCATGCACACCCACCTTCCTCACCAGCCTGGCAGAACAAAAAGCAGAGATGGCCTTGGCTCTGTGCAAGCCTGTTCAGCAATAACCAGAACATCTCTATGTTATCAACTCTGTTCAGCACAAATCAAAAACACAGTTCCATGCCAGTCACTGGGAAGGAAATTAACTCTCCCCCAGCCAAAACCAGCACACTGAGCTCAGGAGGTTTTATGATGATAGATTTGAATTAAACTTACCAAAATCACTTTGACCAACAATTGACAGTATGAAGGCATCTCCAGTTCAAAAATCCACATTGGAAAGGGCTGATGTTTTATGGGTAGGTGAGAATAAGTTTGATACTTGGAAGTGCTGAGATTCATTGCAGGGTTTTTGCAGAAGGTAGAGTCCACTTTTGTGTATTGCTGATTTTGCTCAATAAAATTTACATTTTAATCTACAGGGCAATAGTTCAGTTAGAGTTGCAGCAGATACTCCAGAAAGGGTTCCATTTACCAGCAAAACTCCCCCGGCATTATTTTCTTTTCATGTAATAAAATCTAGGGGTTTTGCCTTGAAATTACAGAGCAATCATATTGAATTGGCTCTTCAATTTTGTAGTGCAATGTGGTTATATCAACCCTTGGACTGTCCCAGAGACACTAAGCCCCTTTTGAAATTGTTTCCTGTTTGTTCCTATTAAACAACCTTTCTGCATGGATATCAACAGACACCCTGAAAATGTGCATCCCTCTGTTTATCTTCACTATGACAAATGTCAGGCATGCTACGTGGCACTCACTCTTTCCCCTCTTGTACAAAGCTGTCAGTGTAAATATTTTAAAGTCAATATTTTTACTTACATTTGTATGCACTTATTATTTCTTTAAATATTGCTTATTACATGTATTTACATGCAGCAAAATATTTACAATATTTTATTCACAATATTACAATATTTGTAAATTTTACACCATGTAATCATATAGTGAGAGCTAATTTGTCATCTTAAATAAAATGTATCCTCTCTAACTTCCATAGTCCTCTCTTATTCTATCTTGCTTCTCCCATATGATTAAGCCTATGCTTTGCCCTTCACTACTTTGAACCTTCCTGAATTAGACCATTCACTTTTCTCTCTCTCTTTTTTTGGTCTTGACGCTCACAAACTTTCATATCTGCTTCTTAATGCTCCCTCATCACGATGTGTGTAAAAATATTAAGTTCTGTGTGCCAGAGCACAGTCAGGGCACAAACTCTAATATAATTTAGAAAAGGTCAGAACAGTATTGCTGAAAACTATGCTTGAACAGCTCAAAACTACTCTTCTCATTAACAGGATGATTTTCTGATCCAACTGAGAGAAAAAGTCAGTGGATCTTTGTAATCAAAGGTGCAGAATCATAAGGAGGAAAATGAAACAGAAGCAGCAAAATGTTGAAATGTGTTTTAGAACTGTGACAGAACCAAATTTAGTAGAAGTTTTGACATAGTCTTTAACAGGAAAAGTCTTCAGCTCATTGTGGAAACTAATGTCTATTTTGTGTATGTTTCCTTGTGGTTTTGTGACAAGCCTATGAAAACATATTACCTTCTGTCTGCCAGTGGCATACATATATGTAAAATAGCTTGCAATGGCTTGTATCCATTACTTTGCTTTTAAATGTCAGTAAGATTTTAGCTGAACATGAAGAAAACATATTTGTCTAAATTCTTACACCTTATCCTAAAGCACAGCATGACAGTTGGAAGGCAGACTACCTGTGGTTAACTTAGAGATGCACTCAGTCATTAAGACATCAAATTTAAGGAGGTTTTATTTTAAATCCCTGAATTCTTCAGGCATAAATAAACAGGCATCCTAACCCTACAGCTTTAACAAAAAGAACAGGGCAAAGTAAATCTGTGGTGTCTCTTTTTTGTCCTTGAGATTGGATATTTGTTATAACAGTGTTAAGATGTAACAACACACACGGGCTAATACTACCTGGTCTGTTAACTGCTTCCTGAAGCAGCATAGTTTACAGATTATGTATTAAAGGTAAAGTTTTCATAGATGATTTCGGGATATCACAGTTGAATGTCTGGTTCTGTTGGTTTCGATTGTCCACTTTTTTGGTTAAGCTAGCATAAGGAAACTGGTAAAATATACTTCTATGTATCACAAAGAAACCAGAGTTGTTGCTATTGGGATTTTTCACTCCCTATTTGCTACTCTTTTAGAGTACTTTTAGAGTGCTAAAAGTGTACTTTTAGAACACTAAAACTTGATTATGGACTTACATTTAAACTATCCAATCAGATGTTTAAATCCATACTACCAATTTTTTATCTGACTTAGATGACGGTCAGAATATTTGCTGAAAACAAGCAAAAGCTTATGTTAACATCTGATTTAGTTCTGAGTGATGACCTCCTGACTACTAAATCAAGCATAAATCTCTCATTGACTGCAACGAAGACTATTTCATCCTGATTATATCACTACAGTGCAGCAATATATACTCTTTTTTCTGACAATTGTTTTTTTTATACAGTTTCACTCTTCACAGTTAATGTCAGAATTGAACTCCTTCTGTATATGACACAAACTGTTTACTCCTCTAGCAACTTTCATCAGGTCATGCATATTAAATCCAGTGCTACCATTTCATGATCCTACACATACAATTGCTTCTTAAACAGGAATGAAAAACAAGATAGAAAATTCTTCAGGATCTCAAGCAGCCCACAGGGAGCTGCAGCATAAGCCAGACACACAGGCAGGCAAAAGCCTCAAAAACACCTTTTCATCTCTAACCCCTGCTGTGTCATCCTTCCTTAGAAATTTCAACTGCTCTATTCTGTCCTGTCCTATATCAAAAGCCTCCATATCAGGTGAAAACGCTTCAGCAAGTATTTCAATATTCAGAGTAACTAAAACACGAGGTTCAGGTGAGTAGAGCAGGCACGAAGGAGCGGCTGGTGCCTAAGGCCCCATACTGACAGAATCGCTGCTGCTGCTGCTGCTGCTGCTGTGCCAGCTCTTTCCTTTCAAGTCCTTCAGGGCCAGGCAGCTTCTCAGCCTTGACATTTGTTTTCCTCTTCTGATCTATGTCTCTCCCTGAATTCATATCTTTCAGGCCCTCCAGGCACTAACTAGGACATGTGACTGGTAAGGGGAAAAAATACTAGCCAGATATGCTGACACACTACATAAGGGTATTAAATAGTGAACCTTTGGAGCAGACTTTAAATTATCTTTTAAAAATCTTTGAAATATCTTGCAGAGAATGAAAAAAAGATGATGTATGATTTCAAATAGCCTCCATCATCTTCATTTCGGATTTTTCTAGAGTTGCTCCTAAAAATCTTGAACAAATTGAAAGTTGTTATTGTCAGTTATGGAAGAAAGGATACATATACAGAATAGTTCATCACTTACTCAATTGAAGCAACTTAAAACTCTACTGCATTAGAGATATTAAAAATTCCAATTTCAAGAGAAGTAACTTTTAAATATCAGGATTTTGTGTGTATGTGTAATCCTCATTTCTAGTTTGTATTGGCATCTTTGATAAGAAATAATGCTTTTAGTAAAGCATGTCTCAAATCATCATTATACCAAATAGAAAGGTAGAAGTGGTGCACTTAAAATTGGATTTTGGTTTTAGGGAGAAACTTCCGTGATGTTTAAATGTGGAGCACTACAAAAACTTCTCAGACATTTAAAAAAAATGCTGGTCTTTCTTGTCTTTAATGTCATTATATTATCTATCAAATATGTTTTCTCTAGAAAAAGTTTCATTCCTGTACAACTTGAGGAAGAGTATTGTAAGAACCAAAACCAACAGTTTCCGCTTGGCCATAGGAGAGCTGGGAGAGGATTAAGAATTGACTAATTTCTACTTATTACAGGATTCAGAAAATAAAATTACATGTACAGTTGAGCTTGCTAAATATTATCTATCAAATACATTATTCATTGAATCTTTGTCATTTTTCATTGATTAATTTATTCAACAAATACTACTTATGATAGTCAATCTATTCTGCAGCAGTCAAAATACTATTTGTCAAATAAATTATTTGATAAATAAGGACAATATTAAAATCCTTTAGTTAATAATATTCATTTGTTTACTTCTTTATTTTCAGCTAGCTTCAACCTCTGCCATAGAGTAAAGCTGCCTAAATACAAATTGATGGTGCACATTAAATGCTAACATACAACACAGAGTGCTTATTTTGCATCAGTCAATTCTTTCTAAAAAAATTTGTTAAAGAACACACTATAATTGTACTTTCTTTCATCTGTTCTTTATTACTTTGTTTGTTTCCTCTGGTCCTTCTTTCCAGCTTATCATATAATTTTCTAGATGATAATAGTCTTTTATTTACCATTTATATCCAGGAGATGACTCCATACCATTTCTGAGAGATACTTTTTAATTGCAATCTTTGGCTATCTCTAAAGATTTAATCACAATTTAAGTACTCAGATACGAGTTCATAAAAACAGAATTCTGTGAGCGTATGTTATGCACTATAAAATTACCTAAGCTCTGCTTCAGTCATTTCTGTGACTGAAAAACAAGGAATTCACAGCACAGGAACAAACGAAACTATTTTGCAATTAGGAAAATATTACTATAGACAACTAAACAGAAACCTTATCCATGAGCAGGATGCTGAGTAAGTGGAACAAGAATTTTTATCAATAGTGATGTTTTCCTCCTTTTCTATATGCCCAAAACAAGATAACTGGAACGACATATGTAGAATTAGTGAGCATTCATGACTGCATCCAAATGCAGAGTCAATTTCGAACACGTGCAATACTGCAGATTTATTCATCTGGCAAGGGAAAAAATAATAAATTCAAACCCAAGGAAAAAGCCTCCAATGCCCAGCAACACAAGAGTAGGTTTATCAGACTAAGCATGGAAAACGTGGATGCCACTTAATAATTACGGACTTTGTCAAAACATGCCTCAGTTCTCTCCTCTTGAAAAGGAGCAGCTGTCAACGTTCCTATGTGTTTGGATTCTATGCAATAAGTCTGCAATATTCATAAAGCACTTAAATCCATGAAAATAAACACAATACTTATTTTTCTATTTTGTTTACCATAGAATATTTTTAGAAATGATAAATTACTTTTGCAAACATTTGGCACAAATGGCAAATCTACTCCAGCATGCTCCACAGAAGTACCAAGTCCCAAATTGTCCCTACTCAAAAGTCTGACTCTGAGTGACTAAACTCTTGATAAAATTTTCCTCTTGATATTTAACGATATTGTTAATGATTCAGCTGTAGGTAGCAATGATCTCTGTCTGATGCTACCACTCACTTAGTAGTCATGATGTTACTTTTAAGGATAAAAGTAATCACATTAACTGAAAATATGAACATGTGTAACAAAACTGCTAATAATATGATTTAACTACCTGAGGCTAAAGAGAACTTAGAAACCAAAGTAATCCCTAACAGTAATATGATTTATTTACATCCTTCCTCATCATTGTTATGCTTAAACAGCATTTAGCAAATTCAGCAAGATAAAAAAAAAGTAATTTTGTAGTAAATTTGTTTATGAGTCACAAATATTCAGTTTAATGAAGAAACCACCTTAACATATCTGAGTTGAAGTATGCCTGGCTGGCTTGTTTCAGGTCTTGGGGATAACATTCCATCTGCTCTTTTTCCTGGCTTTTTTATTTTCCCCAGCCTATTGATGTCCCCAGACAGAATTGATGCTTCAACCCCTTAGCTTCTCTGAGGCTGAATACTGTTCCAGAATGTGGAGTAAGGGGTAGCACACTGGTAAAGCTACAGCTAGGGAGAGAGATTGTGCTGAGGGACAGCTCTGCACCCCACTGTGAGGTGTCAGTTTGTGCTCAGCCTTGTAGACAGATGAGCTCCAGGAGGCCTTGCCTTCAAAAAGAAGTCATGGTCAGTCTAAGCCATGCAGCTGCACGCCTTGACATGTTCTCACTCCAGCATCCATATACCTATTTGTCAGATTTTACACTGCTTTTAATCTAAATAGGCACGTTATCACACAAGAGGAAGAAAAAATTTGCAAGATTCAGCAATTATACCAGGAAAAAAATGATAAAGTTATGTGCTGCTTTCTTTGGTGGGAGTTTGCTGTTTCAAGCATATGGCCAATATAGGGTCTCTCACTACATCTTTTGAAGGACCCTGCATTGAACTGTAAATGCCCAATTCTGCAATGATGAGATTCAGTGGCAATTGTCCTGACAAATCAGATGTCTCCAGAATTAGTTGTTAGTAAACAAGGAGAGCAGGACTTGGAGTTGAGGGTAATCACCTTGTAGGAACAGAACCAAAGCCTGGGCATCTCCACAGATGAAGAAAGGAGACAAAGCACATACTGCCTCATATGAACTAAATGTCACGTGTCTTCTAAAGCAGTTTTACTGTAAGATTGCTGTTACTTCTTCCCCCACAGTCCCTATAGGTACTATAAAAATTTAGTATCTACTCTAAATATTTAAATCCCAGTCAAACCTGTTAACATTTTGAAGGGTAGACAGGAAGGAGACATGCAATTGTTCTGTACTGCTCTGGGTCCCAATGAAAGGCTGCATCAGCTCTAACTCTTTTTGGGGTTTTAGGGTATAGAAATTTCTTAGTCATTTCAAGCATGGTATGTTCTAGAATCATTTAATTTTTCCAAGAAGGGTCTTTTATAATAAATTACTGAACCCTTGGGTACTGGAGTGTTATTTCCTACATGGTGGGTCCTTGATTTGGGGGTTTTATTGATTTTTTCCAATAAATTGAAACATTTATGAATCAGAGAGCATCACCTCCTTAAGAAGTTAGAATTTTACAAATATTTCCAGTGATTAAAGTAGTATGACCTAAATTATTAGCATTTGTGCTGTACATGATCTTATTTTTCTTTTGAGATTAACATAAAAACAGTCTTTCCAAGGTAGCAGGAAGCCAGAATTTTCTAAGAGATGCTACAACACAGTAAGATCTTACAAGTGAATTCAGAAGTTCTCATCCATATAAAATTGTGATAACAAAAATATCTGAAAGCATGATACTGATCATAGAAGCCTTATAATCTAAATAAAAATAATTATGACCAAAAATTGTAAACAATCAAACAAAAAATTATCAAGCTGAATGTTTATATTAACAAGAAAATCAAATCAATTTCCAAATTAAGTATACTCCAAATGTATGAACACAAGAAACAAATGGTTTCCATAATTACCTTCTTGCACAAAAAAAATGTAATTTGCTGTAACCTAAGAATAATGTAAACCTTCAGTTCTAATAACATTCTATTTTCCTTCTCAGAAAATCTGCATGGTTTAATATCTTTTCTTCATGCAATTTGCTAGCTTTGTTAATTATAAAGCAAACAGCTTGGAAACCTCACCGCTGAAGGCTATGAACATTGCTTTAAGTGCTTTTATATTGATTTCAGACCACTCTCACTGAGTGCATCAGCATAATATTAGTGCCATAGGCAGGCAATATGTGTTGATTAGTACAGAATCAATTTCATCTACTTTCATACTTGAAATCATATTTAATTAATGAGAAATCCAAGCAAATACTTCTTGAAACAAAATAACTCTAATCCTTCATTAGGGGTTCCATTAATTTGTAATGTTCTTTAGAACCTGAAAATTGTTCTGGCTTGTCTTTTCAATGACTAGTGGTTTGTTCCTATCACTATAAAGAAAAATTCCTTCAGGCAAGTTTCCTGAGATTCCCTAACACATCAATTGTTACAGAAAATAAAAACATACTTTAAACAACCTCAGCGTGGTTATACCCATAGGCACAATTTGGCCAACAGAAATTTAATATCTGGGAAAACAAATAAATATTTCTGCTTGCTCTTTGCATAGAAGAGAGCTGAAAAAACTGTATGTTTACTTAACTTATAGCTTTTATTAATTGAATCTAAAAATTGGCAGCATAATTCCATTTGATCTATTAGAGAGAAATGAAAATCTATTGCACCAGTATTAAAAAACATAGTGGCTAAAAAATCATGGCATTTACATTAATTGCACTATTTTTGATGTCTTACTTGACAAAATGCTGTTATAAACTTACCTATTACCATAAAATCCAAGAGAGATGGTGTTCACTAAGCAACACAATGTGGAAAGGTGGAAGCTGAGAGTGAGGTAGAGTGGTTACGGCAGCTTAAACTTCCCTTGTGGCCTCCTGGGGAATCAATAGGTTTATAATAATAATGGCATCCAGAACTGGCACTCAGTTGATCTGCTGGCCCTTCTTTGAACTGCCAAAAATACTTGGCTTGGCCAGTGCACAAAAGTTACTGAGTTCTCTGGAGGACAAATTGTGTACATTATCCCATCCAGTGGTGACATCTGTCAATCCTATTGTTTTATCCAAAAAAAGTCAGCAAGAACCTGTAAATCTAATTAACTGCAATTGATGTATTGTTATATTGTTGATCCATGCTCCACATTGTGCTCTAGTTTGAGTCCATGAGCACCAAGGCTACCAGCCAAGTACCCACCTAACCCACTCACTCTCCACTCTCTGTGGGAGAGGGTTGAAAATAGAATGTGAAGGAGAATCCTGTGGTCAGAATAAAGGCAGGGAAAATGCTTACCAGCTCTTGTGATCAGCATAGGCTCAAGCTGAAGAAATTTAAATTAATTTTGTTGGTCTGTTTTGTCAACACTTTCCCTTCATCTGATGTTGACCTCCATCACGCTCTTTTTTGTTCTCCCCACCTCTCTTCTTTCCATACTGTAACAGAAAACATACAACCACACCATGAAAGGGTGTTTTGAATACTCCCCCCAAAAAGTGCCATGAGTGTGACTGCAGGGCTCATTTGTGTCCTGTGGTGGCTCCCAGTGGATGGGATGAGCTGTTCCTGGCACGTGGTAGCACCTGGCCTTTTCTCTCAGAGGCTGCCCCTGCAGCTCCTTCTGTCAGCTCCTGGGCACCTGGCATGAGAATCTTACCTGAGCATTTCTCCCCCAGGTATCGAAACGTGGATATATAACGCTTCCAATTTGAAATTGAGCAGGGTTTTGCTTTGGAAATACAGCAAGCTATACCTACCCCCTTTTTTATTTTTCTTTTTATAAAATGAATAAATCGCCAATAAAAAAAAAAAAAAGAAAGAAAGAAAATTGTGTGGCAGAACCCAACTGGATACTATATAAACAATTCATTTCTCTATCCATCCAGAAGCTAATCTGTCCCTGTGTTTATGAGTGTTCCTCTAGGAAAAGGTAAAAGTTCTGATGGTTGTTAGAAGGCTATATGCATGTGAGATTGATAGCAGTGTATTGTTTTCTATGCAAGTTACATTATATACAGAAATCCCTTCTTGGTGCAGTATTCAGTGAATGAAAGAATTATTCTCCCTTATCTTTGTGCTGACACCTGAAATAAAGTAAATAATAAACACCAATAAGTGAAATGCCACTATGTGTTTATTTGAAATCTACTAAGAAAATGAAATTTTTTCATACAAAATTATTTGCTACAGCCTTTAGTATGCCAGACAACAGGATTTTTAATTTTTTTAAGTATTCTCTGGCAAAATATAGATTAAATACCTAAATAAATCAAAAGACAGAAAAAGAGGTCAAAAAAGAGGGAACATTTTGTCTTAACAAGCTCTCCTGGTTTCAGATAACTCATAATGAAAATGATACACTGGGAAAGGAAACCTGGAGATGGTTTATGGAAAATAATGCAAAGACAAAGTAATATGAAAAAATGGCTAAAGAGTAGGCGCTTACAAAGACTCAAAGTTTTTATCATATGCAAAACAAAGGAGACACAGCAGAAGTTTTAGAGTTTTTCTCAGGCGCTATGCACCTGAATCAGAAACTATTGTTTATAAACAAAACAAAAACCCCACAAAACAAAACAAAACAACAAAACAAAGAACCCACAAAAACTCCCTAAATCAACTGCATAAAAGCTCCAAACTGGACTATAGTACATGGAATGATTTTCTGTAATATTCTTGCCTGAATATGATTTCAGTTACTAATGAAGAGAAGCTAATTTTATTTCATGGTTGTTTAGCGGACTGTGAGACAGATACAGAGAATCATTTCATACATATTCAATTTGCAGTGAGCAGCATTACACATACAACCTGCAGAGAGTAATCCCAGTGGAAAAGCATTGTGGTTAAACCCCAGGAGGGGGAAAGAGAATTGGGAAAGTGAAAAAAACTCATATGTGGACATGATTTTCTGAGCCTGAGAGAGTTTTCAGGCTGACAGTGGCTGATCTGTTACCAAGGGAAAATCTTTTGGGAACATTCTCTTTCAAGGACTGTTTTTTGTAAATAGGTTTTGGTTCTCAAAACAATGTCACACAGATGTGCTGAATGTGTTTTTCTCTTGTTCCACCAATGGGACCGGAGAGGTGGCTCCTTTGGCCAATCAGGTTGACCTATATCAGAATGCCTTATAAAAAGGGTTGCAAAACCCCAAAATAAAGGCTTCTGCCTCATGTGAAATCAAAACCTCATCATTGTTCATGAGTCCATGCTCTTATTTTGTGTCCTCTAGTGACCCTTGTGGGTTGAGATAAAGATATTTTAATACGGAAAGTAAAAGCCACACTCACATAAACAAAGGAAGACAAGGAATTCATTCACCATTTCTCATGGGCAAGCAGATATTCAGCCATCTCTAGGTAAGCAGGGCTCCTTCTCACATGAGTGTTCTTTGGGATTACAATCATAATTTCAGATGTTCCTCCCTTCCTTCTTCATCTCCCATCTTTATATGCTGAGCATGGGCCATAGGGAGCGGGATATCCCTTTGGTCAGTGAGTCAGCTTCTCAGCTGTGTCCTTTCCCAATTTCTTGTGCACCCCCAGCATCCTCACTGGTGGGGTGAGGAGCAGAAAAGGCCTTGACTCTGTATAAAGGTGGTTTAGTAACCATTAAATATACCAATTAAATAACCAATAAATTATCATCACTGTTTTCAGCACAAATCCAAAACACAGCCCCACACAGAGGCTGCTGCAAAGAAAATTAACCATAGTCTGGCCAACTCCAGCACCACAGCTAAGGACGAAAGGGATAATCTGCTTCCCTGAGGTAGTTCTAGCTCAGAGAAAGGCTGACTGAAACAGCACCACAGATTTAAGATGTTCCTGAATACCTTGTGTCACTTAGGGAGGCAGAAGCAGGGACAAGAATAAAGTATTATTTATAAATAAAACAAAGCTCTATAGTAAGTCTCCTTACCAGTTGACCAGGTAAAATAATCTTGCATTCCCCTATAATGATTGATGACTTTCTCTGATCTAGACAAGTCATTTTTGGTCCATCAAGGCAGGATTCTACAGGAATCAAAGTATGAGTATAGCAAAAAGAAGAAACTCATTATTTTTACAACATTAGTTTTTGCAAAATTGTATTATAGTACATATAAATTCATACATAAATTACAGTAAATTATAAACCATTTTCAAGGATTTTTATTTATAATTTACTTAAATTTATTAAGTTTATATATTTATAATTATTTGACATATATTAAGAAATAATTTTACCAGAAGATAAAGCAGCTATTTTCACTTTGGAACCTGACCTGTTTGTTTCCTTTCAACCTTCAAGCTTTCACTTTCCTTCTTACTCCATAAACAGAACATACGTGGCAGGGGAAAAATGAAGACATGATATCCAAAATCCTGGTTTGAGAAAGACTTTTGATGTACAAGTGTATTATTCTAAAAGGCAAATTTCAACTATGCTGGCATGAAAGCTTGCAAGGATTTTAAAACTGTAAATTCTACAGCATAATCAAATTATTCCATGAAGGAGTTCGTAAGACTTTGCTGACATGGATGGACAATGAGATGCAAAGGAGTGTGCAAAGAAAGATAAGCTAGCCAAATTAACATACCAGAGGAAGTGCCTCAGATACATTGCACAAAGAACAGAAACACAGTAGTGTACACCCTAATTTCACAGAGTTAGATATTTCAAAGGAAAAGAGTGTAGAAAGATCTGAATGGTCAGAGTTTTTGCCTATGACAAATTGTTCCCCAGGATTTCACTCAAGGGACTACAGAGAACAGAGATGACATTCAAAATATATCCTCAGAATTCTCAGTTACAAATTTGGGGACTGCATTTCACCAAGAAATATTCACAAGACATAAAGTGAAACAAAAATATTGACATTTATCTCGACACCTTCACCTGACTCTTCTAGTTGGTTCTAATTTGTCCCATAAAAAACTGGGGAAACTGAAGATTCAGTTACACTCCTCTCTGCCAACAAATACACATATTTTGGCTTTCAGACATAGAAAGATGAGACTAGAAGGAGAAATGCAGGGAAAAGCAAGAGGATGTTGGAGATTTCCTAAAAGGCAGTAAGTGCCGAGTTGTGAAAAAGGAAAATGAATTAAGATTCATGATGTCTCCTCCTTTTCTCAAATAAATTTAAGTCATAAGGATAGATTAGCAACAAGTCTTCCAAAATGCTGTGGAAAAAAGATGTTAAAAATAAGACAAATATATTGGTGGGTGAGAATTATTACAGTGATTTCCATCTGTGAGGAACAGGCAAAGGTATTGTTTTGTGGAGTTTTTAAAATTCATATGTCTATCTTGACAAAATTTTTGTATTTTCTCTAAGTATATGCATACATATTTATATTGTGGCTTGTAGTTTAAGTTTTAAAATCAGAGAGTATGATAGCAGTCTAAAATCAGGAATCTATCCAGAAATATTTTGAAGGATACATATTCTTATTTCATGTATAATAAAGTAATAAAAAGGACAAAATAAATTTCAGTAAATCCTTCAAGTACTTTGAAAAAGCCACAAGATCAGCTATTCATTTGCCTCTGCTTCATGAAAAGATTTTCTGAAGCCACTTAATGAATGGAAAAGTGAGAGGGCAAAAATGAGAGATCAAGACTACAACATGAGCTAGGTATCAGTAACCAGGGTTATGGAGTGCATGCAGATGTTAATGCTTGTGCTGTATTTGTAGAATGGTTACAGATCATTTGTGCTAAGTTTAACATGAACAGCTTGTTTCATAACATGTAAATTCATTTTTAAGGGGATATAGAACAACTAAGATTTATATTTTGTTTAATTTAATTTGCATTTTTTCCAGATTTTTTTTTTAATTGGAGAAGAAATTTACATATAGACCTCACAACACACATGCATTGCCATACACACACAAATGCTATCTGTGCAGATGTGCAGATATGCCCCACTATCATGGAAACAAAATGCATTCTGTATAGTAAAAAATTGTTTCATAAAATGGATACAATACTACATTTCAGATTAATATGCAACTACATATTTTAAAATATGCTAAGAAAATGATGGCAACAGTGTGAACTCCGGGATTGGAGCTCTAGCAGTGGACCACACAGAGTGCTGTAAACCTGAGTAATATTTTTTTTTCTGTCTGGCTAGTCCATAATGCCAATGAAAATAGATCTATCCTTAATAGAATATTTGGGTTTTTTTAAATTAACAATACTGTAGAACCAATAAATGAAATATTTTATTTACAACCTTTTAAAATAGAATGGTATTCACACCCTGCTTCTGTACTCACATCCCACATATCTGCTCAAAAGAAAAGACCTCTAAGGGGTCACAACCGTGTTTTCTGGTAGGGATGGGTAGTTTGCTAACCATGTGAAAACCATCTTACAATATTGGCTTGC
>VWYI01028610.1:2089-27714 GCA_013399455.1 Anthoscopus minutus
TTAATTTTTTCTTATATATCTGCTCCATTTATGTGTATTTCTGAGTAAGACAAAGATAGAATGGAAATAACAAAAGCTCTGCTTCTGCAGGATTTTTTGTGTATGTGATGTGAGGAATGCTAAGTATGTTGGCAGGACCCAGTAATAATGAAATAATATTTTATTATTTAAAGCTATACATTCCACAAGCGGAAAAGATCAGGCAAAGGAATCTTCATGATGCTTGCATGCCATACAATAAATGGTTCCTGAACTCAAGATATCTTAAAAAAACATTAATGCTGGTCATTGTGATAGTAGCTTCACATGACAACTCAGCAACCTGTAATTACCAGCAATTTACTCATATGGTTAAGTTTGCTTTCTTTTCTGATGTTTCCATTGAATTTTATTGCATAGAGGATCAAATTTTGATTATTTTACATAGTATAAAAGAAGATATGTATATTTTGATAAGGTATTTCGTCTTATAACAATCTAGTTGAAGTTGTCACTGCTCATTACAGAGGAGTTGGACTAGACTACTCTTCAAAGGACTCTTCCAACTCAAACTATGGCCCTAATGCGAGCAAAATCAGGGGAAAAGAGATTCTGAACGTTCCAAACAATGGGGGAACATGGTCTTTTATGCTTTTATGCTTTCTATCTCTACTGTCTTTTCAGATTTTCCATTGCCTTGTTTCACATAACTTGAAGATGGCATTACAGTTACATTAAGTTACTCATGCCTTTCTCCATATCTGTTAGTGCTGCTTAAACACAGACATCAGATAGAGGACAGTCAGGAAACCACAGAGCATCCCAAGTGACAGCAGATGCATGAATTTATCTATATGAATCATACTCTACACTGGTTATATGTTTCAGATTGAATATCTAGTTTAGCTCTGGCTTCTAGTATGGGGAAATAAATAAGAAATCACTTTTACTCAAGATATCAAAGACATTGCAGCCAAAACAGTAATCTTGATTTTCTTCTACCCATGGTGAATACGGTTTCTCCTTCCTTATTCAGAGGTGTAGTGAGGAAGTCAATACTTAGAGCTTCTTTGGCTCTCATATGGGACAGCTGAGGGACTCCCCACACTGGCGAGGTCTCAGGCAGCGTTTTTATGACTCACTTCAACACAAAGATCTCAGAAGCACATAAATTTGAAGTAACTAGGTTTTACTCGTAGAACTGCAGAATCTTAGAATTATTTGGGTTTCAAGGGATCATAAAAAGGTCCATTTTGTTTCAACCATCTGCAATGAGCAGAGATCTCTTTAACTGCACCAGGTTGCTCAAAGCCCTGTTCAATCTAACCTTGAATGTTTCCAAGGATAGGCCATCTGCAAACTCTTTTGGCAAATTCTGCCAGTGTTTCATCACACTCATCGTAAAAAATTTTTTGTTTAAAACTCGTTCCACTTGTCTTGTCACTAGAATTCCTATGAAAGACTCCCCATCTTTCTGATAAGCCCCCTTTAAGCACTGAAATCCTGCAATTACATGCCCCTCAATACTTCGTGCTAGGTTTTTCGCAATGACCCAGCTCTCTCCACAGTCACTCTATGGAGAAAGCTAAACAGTTGTTCCTGTCCAGACATGATAGAATGTCACGACTAATTAAGCATAAACTGAGTTTAGTATTATTGATGGATGATAGAATAAAATTTCAGTCAAAGTGTCACATAAAGAACTGGAAGGCATTTTGCAATCCAGTTCCTCCAAGTCAAAAGATCAGACAGAAGTTCATAATAAATACAAGGCTCGGCTAATTTATTTTTTTTAAATGAAACTAAGCATTTCCCAGTGGCAGAGCCATCACTCATATACTTAGAAATACCAGAGCATGTTGGTGGAATTTCAAATGTAGTAAGCGCCTAGTGCACAAGCCAGTGTTGCAGACAATGATAAATGCTAATTAAAAAAGCACAACAATACCAAAATAAACACCTCACCCTTAGAAAAAAACAACAATGGAAGAAAATATATTTTCATATCTAGATGATAAAATTAAGATTAAGAAATTGCAAAGAGCAACAAATTTGGTATAATAATTGATTTCATTTATTTGCAGAGCTTTTATCTAGTTCATTTTCATTAGTGCCTCCCAGGTTGTTGTCATACATTTATTTATCCTGTTTTTCTAAAAGATTCTATGATAAAACTCCCCTGTGACTAAGAGACACAAGTCCCAAAGCTCTGATAATCTTCTGCCAGTGAGATTATGTTAAAATATATTACATTTTGTCATCTCCCTCAAAAAAAAGTTATCTATTTTGATGAGCTAAAAATAGCACAGAAATAAATGGAAAAAAATTGAAATATTTAGAACTGGACATATATGCCCACATTCATGAATGAATACATTCATACATACAAATACACATAAACACACTTTTAGTCACTTGCTAATTTTCCTGACAGTGTTTCCATTAATTTGTCCAATCTAGGTTTAAACAAATCAAGTAAAGTGTCTCCTGCCTTTTACACAAGGAGTCAAGAGTCCATATAAGTGAAAATTTTCAAAAACCTAGTCCATAGCTTCAGATCAGTAATTCCATACATAGGAAGAGCATTGTATGTAGAAATGATACCCCTTAGTGTATATTTGTGAAGTAGTTGCTACCACATAGGGCATATTTATAGAGACAAGTTATTATCATTTATTGTAGAAGGTGGTGGAGATTTCTGTGGCTCATGTCAAACACTTGCTGTGTTCATTAAGTGGTGTGTCCTGCTCCTGCAAAGCTTGACTTATTCATTGAATGAAAGCTTGCAAAGTTTGCTTGCAAAGAGTACAATGAAACAAATCCCTAATAGGCCACTTACAATTAATTTTATCTAATTAATTTCTAGTTTTATCACCACCATCAGAAATACATCCTTTCACATGATTATCTTTTTTTCTCTTTATTTAATCAAAGTTTAAAGTGACACAATGTTAAATTGTAACTCTTTGCATTTCCGTCCCATGCTGTTAATTCTCCATGAGGAAAAAACCCCAAAACAATAGCCAATCCTGAGAAATTTTTTACATAATATTTTCATCAAAGTTGATTTTATTACTCTTATGTATTAACTTCAGTTAATATAAAGCACCTGTGTAGAAAAATATTGGGTTGCACACAAAAAGGACCTGGTTTTCCAAACTATTCCAAAGTATTCCAGCAGAACCAGTAATGTAACTAAGAGTATTTTTTTCAAAAACTATTGAAATCTCAAAGCATTTTTGGGCCCAGTTTAAGGTCTGAGCATAAGATAGACAAAAATACTTTAATGGAATTTAATCCATTTTTTGAAGCTGTTAATACAGATCAGAGAAATTCAAACCCGACTAGGAAAAATACAGTGCGGTTTGGAATAGAATATCTGTGGGGACGAGGGTGAAATCTGCCAAGGAAAGAATATTTGCCTAAAATGAAAGAATATATTTCATTTAAAGGAAATCAGCCTAGTTACTAGAAAAATTGTAAACTCTTATGGAAAACCCTCAGAACTGGAGCAAGAGAAAGAACAAGTAAAGGATCATAGAATCATACAATAGTTTGAGTTGGAAGAAACCTTGCAGATCATCTAGTTACAGCCTTCCATACAATGGGCAAGAACACCTTCCACTAGACTGGGTTGCTCCAACTCCTATCCAACCTGGCCTTGAACATTTATAGGGATGGGGCATCCACATGTTCACCTGTGCCAGTGCCTCACTACCCACACAGAAAAGAAGTTCTTCATCATGTCTAAACTAAACCTACTCTGTTTCAGTTTGAAGACATTCCCAATTGTCCTATCACTACAAGTTCTTGTACATAGGTTCTCTGCATTTTTCTTGTAAATTCTCTTCAGGTACTGGAAGGCCACAATTAGGTCACTCTGATGCTTTCTTTTTTCCAGGATGACCAATACTAATTCTCTCAGTCTTTCCTTGTAGGCTCCAGGTGTGATCTCATCAGAGTGGAGCGGTGGGGAAGAATCCCCTCCCTTGCCCTACGGAAAACTGCTCTTGATGCAGCCCAGGACACAATTGGCTTTCTGGGCTGGGAGGGCACTTCACCTGCTCATGTCCAGCCTCTCCTGCACACCAAGTCCTTCTTGGCAGGGCTGCTCTGGATCTGATCCTCCCCCAGCCTGTGTTGATACAGGGGTTGCTCTGACTCGAGTGCAGCACCTTGCACTTGTTCATATTAAACAAGAGATTCCCACTGGCCCACTCCTCAAGCTTGTCCAGGTCCCTCTGGATTCCATCTCACCCACTGGTTTTGGCAACCGCACCTGAGGGGGCACTGAATCACTTCCTCTGTATCATTAATGAAGAATATCTCTGTATATTAATGAAGAATAAGAACTATTTTTTTATTTTCTAGTGAGCACATCCTTGTCATGTGATCTTGCTATTAAATACTGATATAAATAAGTGGCACTGCTTCTGAGAATATTTATGTGAAGACACAAAACAATTGGAATCATGCTCTTCACCTCCTCAAATAGTTTACTGTCTTAGCAGGGGGAGATGGCACTTAAAGTAACATTAAAACAGAAAAAAACCCACCTAAATTTCCACTTCACATGTAAGGCAAAGTAATCATTCAAAGCATAAAATTTGAAGTAGACATTGAAACATTAAAAGCAAAGAGACTCTAATAAACTCAAAGATTGGTTGTGTTTGCATTAAAATTCAAATTACTTTCTCTGGTTCTTGAAATACAGTAATATTAAAAACAAGTTTAGACTGAATGGAAACAATCTATGTCAATGTTTGAATATTTCTTATATTGTAGCAATGTTTTCAAGTACACTCATTTTCATTTTTATGACAGTGGATACAGCGGAAATGAATTTTAGGCCAAAGCTCAATTTTTCTAACACTTCCAATGTTTTTGATTCATTTAGGAAATTTACTAGTTACAAATTCTCAAGACACAGGCATTAAAACCTAATTGTTTTACAAATTCAAGCAAAACTAAGTTATTTTTCTTTAAATGAAATCAAGGATTTTGAAAAGAATTCAAGCTCAGCATTGTCCATTTTATCTTATGGATTTTTAATCAAAATTTGGCAAAGACAAAAATCAAAATTTTGTATTCTGTATGTAAACAATGGAATCTTGCTCCTATTCAATGAAATCTGCATTTTCATGTTTCTTTGTTGATGAAATCAAACACTAACTAAAAGCAACAGCTTTCATGGTGCAAAATAAACTTATGACATTATATTTTGCCTTGATGCAAATCTGTATTATCTGGGATATTTTGTGGGGGGGTCAATAATTTTTTTATGCGTCAGTGCACTCAATGTCACTTTTGTTGACCCTGTGCAATTCCATTGGTTTGAAATAACAGTCCTGACTATATGCAAATCACTTGGACTCTTTCAGCTTTGCACAGGATTGCCAACATCAGCCTTGGTGTTCAACAAGATACAGTATTCTTCCATATAATCCTGAGCTGTATGAAATTGTCACAAGAAATCAGAACAAAAGAAGCAGAATCCTTCAGTTAATTACAAATATTTGCTTCCTTTTCTATTCAACTGGAATGAAATGAATGAATGAATAAATAAATAAATAACTTCCAAGCATCATTCAGCTTTTTCTCTGCATAGCCAAAATCAGCACCTGTGACTAGAATAGCAGGAAGCCCTAAGGTAATAAATATCAGAAATGAAGAAGCAGCTTAAGTACTTTCCCTGTAACATGACCTTCAGTGAACATCACTCACTATCAAATTAAGTGAATTCCACTGTGGAATCCCTTGAACTTCTATAGTGTTTTGGAGTACCAAAAGAAAATTACAAAAAAGGGTTTCCCTCCAACTGAAAGTGACCAGAAGTCTACAGATGAAGTTCTTGCTATGGCAAACTAACATTTTATGGTGTCTTATTTCAAAAGCTACAAGTTATTTCATTCTGCAGTAGCATTAAAGCTACAGTAATCTCTTTCTTAATGTGATTAATCTAACTCAGAAGATGCCAGTGAAAACCTTCTATCCCTATTCTTCAGACAGATGTGTGAAGGTATTTCTTCACCTTTAAGTATCACCATAGGTAGTTATTCTTCCCTTGGGCTGACCCCTACTTACATGCATTTTTCAGTCTTGATATTCTAAGTTCACTATGGGACTCACCCCCCTACCAGATCAGTCACTTTCCTTTCATGTTATTTTCCATTATAGAGATATACCCATGTCATTGGAACAATGAAATTGTCACTAATTAGAATACTTCTCACAGACAGAATTTAAATTAACTGGGCTTGAACTACTAGATTTGCTTTTAGTAAGAGATAACCACAGGCTCTAGTGTCCAGAAAAGGAAAAAAAAATAGGTAAGAACTCATCTTCACAGTTATTCTCCTTTCTGAGTAATGTTTTGTGAAGCAATCAAATATCTCCCGATGTTTAAAGTACAAATAATTATTTTAAAGCCTCTATTACTGTTGTACAGAATCTCTCTTTGAGTGCCATACACTGCTTGCGGTGGAATGATAAGAGCTTCATCACTGACAGCCCACATTAGTGCTCTGATTAAAAGTGTGCCTTTTGTCTCCATTTTCAGGACCTTTTCTTTACAATAAACTCCTATTCTAAGAAATTGTCCTTTGCTGAAATTCCCCTTAGAATTGTAAGAGCTGTATTATGCCATCCATCAGCCAATTGCCAGAATAAAGTAAAATTCACAGTAGTCATTAGTAGATGATATAGAGTCTCATCACTCTTTTGAAACTTGAATTCCTTTGAAACCAACTGTTTACTGAGCTTTATGTCAGGACCAGGGGAATGTGTTCGGATGGATTACTGCAAGTCACTGTTTTCAGTGGAAAGTGAAAAACAACGCACACTCTTCTGACGATACACAGTGTTGGTGTCTACTCTGCCTTCTCTTCATTCAGCTTCACAGCATTCACCCTGTCTCAACTGCAGGTGCAACAAGTTCAGTCTGAGTACTGAATGCAACAGTTTCATAAGAGTTTCTGCGTTAGGTAATGAAGGAGCTCAATGAGTATAAATAAAATGTGGGGATGTCCTAGAAGGACCTTGCCGATGGTGAGGATATTTAAAAATATTCTGTGTCTTGCACTGTGTAGATATCATTGGAGCAACCTGCAGATGGCAAGGAGCTAGTTATTGCACTGAAAATTAGAGCCTAGACTACCTGTATTCCCCATGAGTTGTTGAATCTATGTTTGAACAGGTATTCCACGGGAAATGGCTCCATATCAATATGGTAGGCAATTCAGGAGGACTGCAGAAACATGACTTAATGTGAAGCCAGGATATAGTTAGTCCAGTTATGGTCTTGGGGGTTTAATCAATGAGTTATTATTAGCAAAGTTTCACTGATAATAACACTCATAATCCAAATAATCCGATTATTACAACTCATTCCCCATAAAAACTGATACATGCAAACCTTATTCTTTCACTGCTCCTTTAAGAAAGTTGTCCAATCAAGGTACTGTTTCCTATTGTATGGAAAGGTGAGGCCTGAACAAGAGAGTCAGAATATCTTTGCTGGGGGAAGTATACTGTTGCTGTTGAAAGAAGTGTTGCTGGAAGTGGTCAGGGAGAAACAAGAGATGGAGCTGTACCAAAAATATCTAGGAGAGGGAAAGAACTTGTTCATGTCAGATGAAAAAAGTGCTTAATATTGATGAATTTTTTTCAGTTCCTCATCCTGCAAGTGCCTGGCTGGGCAACATGTGTTTTACCAAATAAAACACGTATTTGTAATGCTTAGATGCTTGTCAGCTTCATTCTGCTAAGAAATGGGTGGTGATAGGTCAAAAGGAAGTACAGGATAAGAGGTGTTGCTGGTGCGTTCTTTTCATGCTTGACCCTTGTATGCATGCAGAGACTGTCCATTGTTCTAGAGAAGTTTTAAACAGACTTATGTGTTTAGAAGATGACTCTCCCTACTTTCCCTTTACAGCTTCCAGCAACACAAGTGTTTGTCTGAGCGTATTCCATATCGATGCAGCAGTCTTGTGCTGCAGACAGCATCTGGACAGAAAGTCTCAGTGGTGGCTTGTCACTGCCAAGCACGACAAAGAAGGAGTTCTGGACACACAGAGAGGTTCTTCTATCAGCAGTGAAGCCTTTATTTGGGTTTTGCAACCCTTTTTATAAAGTGTTCCAATACAGGTTAACAGGATTGGCCAAAGGAACCACCTCTCTGGTCCCATTGGTGGAACAAGAGAAAAACACATTCTGACATCTGTCCTCCCTTATCTTGAGAACCCAAAGCCATTTACAAAAAAACAGTCCTTGAAAGAAAGTTTTCCCAACAGATTTTCCCTTGGGAACACCTCAGCCGCTGATAGGCTGAGAATTTTTCTCAGGCACAGAAAATCATGTCCACAGTGGCTCACAGTGAGACAGGCAAATCAGTGACCATGTGCTCTGGGCAGTTATTTCAGATCCAAGGCCTGTATGAAACTACTTTCAACATTTTTCATTTGAAGCAATGCTAGTTCACAGTTATGAACATCTTATGAATGTTGCAGGTATAGAAATGCATCTGCAGTTTCCTGAATACTAACAATTTTTTATGGTCTTTGGCAATGTTCAAAAGGAGTTGAGTCATCTTGCATTGGCTACATATATATATGATCATCTAAAAATTCTGATAGGACAGATGTGTGCTTAGCTAGGGAATGAGAAGGTTGTTTCATAGGTCACAAGCCGTGGCTTTTCACAGTAACCTGCCGGCACTGAGCAAGGCATGACTACTGAGACAGTGCAGAGCTCGCTACATACCTTTGAAAGACAGTCTGTAAGAGCTAAGTCTGTAAGAGTTATAGCTGTATTACCAATATTTATACAAGTTATACTATGCCTACTGATTATCCATGTAGGTGTAGATTTGTGTAATGAATCTATTCCCTACATGTGAGTTTCCCCATTCAAGAAGACATCTGGTAAGCACCAATTCAAAACCCAAATGTATCCAAACATGTAAAGAGTGTTGGTGTTGGGGTAGGGGCAGAGGGCAAATGTAAAATTAAGAGTAGAATAAATGACAATGTAAATACAGCCTGCATTATTACAGTCTCCTTCCAAATGACTGTAAAGAAACATATTTCATCATACCAAAAATAATCTCATTGCATTGTGATATATGACAACAAGATTTTTTCAGTGGCTTCTGATCCTGTTCAGGCCTTCTAATTTCAGCATCTGATGGCTGGTGAGATCAGAGGACTGATTTTTTTGATCTACAGACCACTCAGAAAAGGGTGCACAAAGCACTTCTCACTTCTAAGTTTTCTTTTCTTCATACTCAATTGGAAGGGCTATGACTACAAATCACATCAATTAAAGTTCTGACTAGACTAAGCTCATATTATCCCTACTTAGAGCAACTGTTCCACAAAATTAATCTAAAGGTAAAATGTCTTGGTAAGATGTCTCCATGTTTAAAGCCAATTTTGATATTTGTTAAATAACTTTTTTAGGGTGCTCTCACACTGCTCTGCTGCCCCAGGAGCCACTGGTTGAAGAGGGGCTGGATTCATCTCCTCACAAGTTTTAGTTACAGAAATCATGACAAAGCTTTTTTCTGTAAGCAGCAGCCCGAGTTGTGTTCTACTGGAGTTTCAGCTTCACTTCCTTCAGAAAAGCATGCAAAGTCTGAGAGAAGCTGGAAAAAAGCTGAGATCTAAGGACATGATATCCTGGCTGAAGAAAGCACTAAGCGCTTGACATTTCTTCTTAAAGACTGTCTTAAGTACCCAAAAAGCCACTGCTGAGAGTTAGACCATGTTTCCAAGGAAGAACAGCAATTAAGTTCTGCCTTTTGTGTGTGACCTACATCTTTATCTGCATTTGCATGGAGGGCAGCTGATTACAGTGTTCTTCCCTCTGCTCCCTGAGGACAGTCAAACCAGAACTCACTGAGATTCTCTTGGACATTTTGGTAGTAAAATGTATTCTGTTTGCAGCTCTGAAGGCAAAAAAAAAAATCCTTACAAATCTCTTGCTCTAAAAAGTCCAAAATAATGGAGAACCAGCTGATTGATAGTTTTGTTGACTTTTAACCTTCTGCAGCCTCCCTGAAGCCTCTCTGAATCCTGTAAGATGTAATAAAAGAAGAATCAAGCTTGCCTAGGAAGCAGAAAAAGAACATACAGGTCAATGTTTGATTTCCATCACGACAAAATGTCACAAGAAGTAACATTTTGTCCCGAAGTATGCTAACAAGTTCTTTCATAAATGACTTGCTTTGTGTATTTATTAAATACCTTTAAAATGAAGCAATTAGAGAAACAGAGCAATGAATCTACTTGGATTAGCCTGGAACCAGAGACAGCTGGAGAATTTGAGATATCTACATAAGATTTGTGCACAGGTACAAAATAACAATGATGTTCAGTATTAATGGGCTCCAAGTATTTCTCACCACAGGGAAACAAAATAAAGGGCTTGTATACTTCAGAAAATGATATTACCTGTCACTTTTTAGAGAAGATCTGGGAAAATGCAAAAATCTCACTTCTGCTCAATGTGCAACTAGTAGGAAAAATGTAAACAAAGTCATGTTCAGAGTGAAGTATTACTGTGCTATCAGGAACCAAGAGCACTGCCTCATTTGCATTGCATTGTGCACTGAGCATTCGCCAGAAATATGTCAGCATGAAATAAATGTTTCTGAGAAGGCTAACAAGGCCGTGAAGAAACTTACCTGTAAGTGGCTATAGCAACTCTGACTTTCTTTTTCTCTAGAAAAGAGATAAGACTGCATGAAAAGAGTTTTAAACACTGTAAAAAATACTGTAATAAAATATGGACTAGCTAGCTCAGGCGTATTAGTCCTTACATTTCCTGAAGAAAGCTCTATCTTCTTTTAGTTCCCATGCCCATATCTCTTGTCCTGTTGTGTTCTAGAGGCTATTCCAGGTGGAACTTCATGATTCACATATCTTAAGAGTTCTCTATGGGTCAATTCAAGGCAATTTCCATTTTTCTCATCACAACTTCATTGAATAAAGGGAACACATCACAACATTTAATTGAACAGTGGAGTGTATGACTATGGAGAGTGTCTGAGATCAATATTTCAAAGAATATCAGGTAAGACCATTATTAAAAGTTGTCATTAATTATAATAAACCTCATGGAAGAAGTGTATTAAAATTCATGGTTTAAAGTGTAAATCATTATCAATACAGTTCATATGGGGAGATGTTTGTTTGATGCAGAAGCATTCTTATCTGAACACTTACACTATGTTGATCTGCCAGATACAGGTTTATGCTGTTTTACTTTACAGGACTAACATATATTCAAATCTGATTTCAAGTGACACTGATATATTTTTGGCTTTTGTGTTACCTATCTTAATTCTTCACTACCAGTGAGATCTTTCAGGGAAATGAAAATAATTACTAAATCTCAGTTTCCTGTGTTCAAATGGATTTTTTAAAACTGAAGTCAAAGAACAATTATATATATGGGCAAAAAATATTATAGATATTCTGTGAAAATCTTCAAAAATTCCCAACATTCTTGTCATTAAAATTACTAGAATTTCTTATCACAATTAATTTTTGTTGCAAGAAAGTTACAACAAAAAATTTAATTAATCTTTTTCAAAAGGACTATAACTCCTTTTGATTTGTAAGCTGGACATTGTCTTCACGACAAAGTCTGATAGGAATTTCATTTGTTTCTCCACTGACAAATAGGACAAGCTGTGTCTCTCAGGTTTCCATTAGAGATTGATTCTATATGGGAATATTCAATATTCCATAATCCTTGAGTATCTCACAGGTAACCTGGCTTACTGTAGATAAAAAGGACACAGATGAAAGGACAGAAAGAAGGAAAGAGTCCCCTTAGCCAGGGGCACATTTTCCTGAGAGTGTTACAGTAGCAGAAAATTTCTGTTACCCACCCTCCCCCAGTCAGGCTGATAATGATGATGTGCAAATAGACATAGACATCACCACAATGCAGCATAAAGTCCACTTTGGATTTGAAACACCTACCAGTCCCTGCCTGTCTATTTATTGGCTTCTCACCTAAAACTTCAGAAACTGCAAACCTGAAATTCAGGTTAAAAATGAATACTAGATAGATTTTTTTTTCTTTTTAACAATGAAAGTGTCAACAAATGATATTTTTTCAAAAAAATTCTTAGATTTAAAAAATGTATATTTTGGTTGGTAGTTTTCAGTGACTTTGATGATATATTCAGTAATTGTTACTTATTTACTGAGACATTTTACCTTTCTTCAAATATTTGAAATGGTCTGTGTTTCTGTTTTGCTGATGCAAAAGCCAAAAGCTTTTCTCACTAACATTATCTTTTGCTTCAGCTTCTCATTTTATTTTACATCCCAGAGTAACTAAGCCTGTTAGGGAGTTTCAGCCAAACCAGCCAGATGCTCCTAACTCCCATAACGTTTTGTGAAGTCCTCATGTGGAGCCTTGAACAATGTGCAGTGTTCCAATAAAACCAAACTGAATGTGAAACACCAAACAGATTATAAACAAAAGACAGACAGAGGAAGAGAGGGAATATTTGGCACTTAAGTCATGACAATCTGCATACATTATTGCTCACTTTTTTTTTCTACTACTGTAATTCAAATATTGGTTTGATTACATGAGTTTTTATGAAATATTTAATTGTGTGAACTTCTATGGTTAAGGCAAAATTTGTAGCCTATATGGTATTCAAATGCTTTGTTAAAAAAAAAAAGATATCTTCAACAGGAATGTCAAACAAGAATTTTTACTTAGGAAGGTGAGATAGGAATAGCTCTTAATATAGGAGAGCTATCTATCCACCAGTGGACTCAGATATATCCCAGCCCATCTGCAACAAGTGCAGGGTACCATCTTCATCCATGAAAAGGAACAATTTGGAGATGGAGTGCATCGAAAAAGCCAAGAAGCAGTGCTACAGACGAGGGAGAGTCATATCTCTGGTGAGCCAGGTCCACTAATGGGTCTGGTGGGAACTTTGCAGATGTATGTTGTAAGAGATACATTTTGATGACCACCTATTGATCAAATTCAGGAAATGCAGTGGAAAATTTTAAAGGCAGTATGCTAAATAGACAGCTAGTAGGTCTGGGGGCCAAATTAAATTTTTCTGTTTCATTCCTAAGGTGCATGGAAATTGCTGTTATCTGTCAATGTGATTAGAATTATTTTTTTAATACTTATTAATTTTTTAATACTGGCTTCTGCCAGCATCACAGGATTTGCATCTTATATGATTTTATGTTGATTTAAATTGTTTCATAATCAAATGGAAGGGGAAAATGTCCATGCATAGGTTCAACTTAATGAAGATGTTAAAAGTTACTCAGTACCATCAATGAATACTTCACTGAAATGTGATGCAACTGTGCAGCCTCAAAAGCTATTTGTCAGAGTTTCTCTGTCTGCAGTTTTCTGAATCTGTAACTTGGCTTACCTGTGATAGTGCTTTCTCTAATTGGACAGGTGGCTGTGGTTAATTTGTTTTACCTTTGTTTACTTCTGCATGGTACAATGCTTTCTACACCTAACAGGAACTAGCAGCTATTTTAGGCAGCATGAGATATTTATAATTCTTATTACAATGACAATGTAGAGAAAAACTGTCCTTGAAGGACAGCAGAGGACTTGAGAAGCAGAGACATGGGATGTGGTGCAGAGATGTATGCATGGGATGGTAGATGAGGGGTCCCAGTTTGCACTGCAGACCCCATTAACAGCTCGCCTTGTGTCTGTAGAGGAAATACTGACCTACAGCTAAAGTACTTTTAGGGGTAGCAGAGAAAGCAAAGAAATAATATTTCACACAAGTGAAATGTAACTTCTCCAGCAAATTAAGATGTCACATGTTGCAGACACATGAAGATAAAGCAAAGGTATAAAAGGGAGCTAGCTAGGAAGAGGGTTGACACCAAGTCGATTATAGAGTGAAGAATGATCAACACCATCATCACATTCCTCCCAGTGAGGCAGGCCCAGTGTTGACAACCATGCCACCACAGCCACAGCCATGAGGATAGTACCCTGGTTTTGGACAAATTTGAGACGAAACCTCCAAATGGGGTCCCTCCAGGAAAAATCAGATTCAAGCTGCCCCTCTCCCAAATGGTTTGGGAAAAAAGATTTCCCTGAAGGAAATTGGAAAAAAACTATTTAACAAGCAAAATATCCACAAGCATGAAAATGGAATAATGTTAAACAATGAAACCTCTCGCTGTTCAAAGAGATGGCAAATCCAGGAAAGTCCTTGCTGTGAGGTGCAGCTCGGCTCGCTCAGTCCCTTCTCAGTCTCTGGTCCCAGAGAGTGCCGAGGCCCAGGCCCTGGTGGGGCACAGGCGTGAGCTCCTGGGGTGTGCTGGGTTTCCAGTCCAGAGCAGGTTTGAACAGATCCAAGGAAAAAAGGAAAAAAAACCACAGTCCAGGGAACTTCCCTGCCCCAGCTAGCTAAAACTAACTAAAAGCAAAGGAGAGCTCTGTCCCGCTGTCTGTCCGTGCTGCAGACAACACAGGCCGCAGAGAGCTGTGGGGGAGTGAGAGTTGTTTCTGAAAACAAACTGCAGCTTCTTCTTTCTTCTCTTCGCTCTCAGAACCAGTCTTAAAGGTGCAGAACTTAATATATAACATAAACAGAACACACGATTGGGGATACAGGCATCATAAAGTCACCCCAGGACAGACAGAAACGTTACAGTGATGGTGGCCTAGAAAGGTTGAATACAACACTGGGAAAAGGGATAGGAACCACACCTGTGTAAAACAGTTTAAACTGCATTGTTCTTCTTTTTCTGTAACGCTTTTGATCTAAACTCTGGATGTCCATATATTAACATTTCAGTTATAAGTTATTTGGTTTAATTATATACAAAATGTGCTTCTTCTTTGCCCTTAAATAAGGTTTTAATGTAACGGTGTTAAAACATTATAACACAAATTCTGAAAAACAAAAAGTAAAAATCAAGCATTACATAGGTGAGGCAACAATTTAGAGCTGCTAAATCTAAAACTGGAAAACCGAACAAGATTATAAGAACAACAAAAAATATGCAACTGTTCCATACTTATCAACCAAAAGAGTATGTATAAAAGATTTACTTGAAAAAATCACATAGAAACTGCTTCTTGTCCATTCCAAGTTTATCTGTTCACACATCTCTTTCCCTCAGTACTCTGTATCTGTTAAAGATTTGTTCAACTCCTAAACGTCTAGACCATTTAAGAGACTGGCAGATGTGGAAATGCTAAAACATTTGATCATACTTGCACTCCAATTTTCAGGAAAACTCATTTTAATATTTAGCTCTTTCTGCAAAACTGTTTATGCTTTCCTCTAATGTTTATTACCTTCAAATATTTAAGTATGAGGGTGTTTTTGCAAAAAAAAAAATATTAGACATTTCAGATATGTTTTCCTAAAAGTAATCTCAACCAAAGAGAAATCAGGCCACATGGAAGTGAGAAACCTTTTCAGTCTTTTTCAACCAATTTTATATTGCACAACGTGAGAACAAGGATATATTTGTCTTGGTATTTTGTGCCTTTATAGGAAGCATGTGATGGTAAGTATAACTCTAAAATATCAGCACTGTGAAAAACATTCGAAACACATCAATTAGGAATTATTGAGGGCTAAAATCTTAATGAAATTTTGATGATATTTAGATAGTTCATAATTCTATCAAAAGTGTTCAAATTGTTATGTTGAGATATGAGTCTTTGATTGAATTAATTTACGTGCAACAAAGCAACCCTTAATAAAATGCAGTAACTTAAGACTGCAGGTTGAAAGAAGAGTTGCAAATTGCCTTTTTATTTTTATGTCCTATAGAAGAAAATTAAAAGAAGGCACCATCATGAATTTAAGACTACAGATTTTTCCACAAATAGATTTTAATCTGGCGATTCAGAATGCCACATTATCATAGTCTGGCAAATTTTATCTGATTTTTATTCATTCATTCTTACAATATACCCAGAGGTGTCAGTTGAGGGGGGAGGGAGAAGGAGGGTCACACAGAAGGCAAATGACCAGCTCTGAGAAATACAGATTGTCTCAGAGACCTGGATTAATCTCGATTCATTCCGTAGGCTTTCCTGGATTCATCTGGAATCGTAAGGTTTAAATATTTAAACTGAGAAGTGAAGAGTTCTGGTTATAGTTTTTACACTCCAGTTAATTACAGTTGTTATCATGAACATAATGAAACTTGTAGCCCTGGCTAGTAACAGGCTGCTGTCTGAATAATGTGTTGCAAGGACTTGCAACCTGGGTTTTGCCAGGTTTCCTCTTTCTGAGCTGCTCCTGACCTGTTTAGAGATCGACTTTACTTAGTCTAGCTCTTGTTGGAGGGGGACTGTGGCTCTTTTCTTTTTGTGTTCCCAGGGATGTGTGGTAGCACCATGGGTTCAGTCTTAAAATATTGTGACCTTAAAAGCCTTGTGACCATAGGGTGCACATAACATCAGTATAAGAAGTAGAAAACGATTGTGACTAATAATTGTAATCCTATTGTTATTATCGTTATTCTGTCATTGAAACTGTTCTGCATATAATCATTCTTTTTTTTCTATAATAAAAATTCTTCAGACTATTTAGATTTCAATAATACTAAAAATAATACCTGTTTTCTTGTCCATAAAAAGATTCTGAGTTTAGCAGCAACAATGTTATACAGTAAAATAGTTATACAGATTAATTTCATGCATGTACCTTGAAAACAAAATGTGATGGATAAAGAAGTACCTCACATACTTCTGATGCCTGAAAGATGTTATGCTACAAACAGGATAACCTAAAAAAGTAAGACACTACAAGCAAAAATAATGTAGCTGAACTGAATGTATGATTGAAGGAAGCAACAATAGAAAGCCACTTTAATAAAATACTATGTCCTACCTTAAACTAGTCAGATCTTTAAGAAAATTACTCATTATAGAAATCTAGTCCACAACCTCTCTTCCCTGATGCTTGAAAACTTACCAACACAGGGAAACATTCTGTTCCTGGCCAGCAGTTATCCATTTTATTCAAATGCATTGTGATTCCTACCTCCTTTTCTAATTTATCCTTAGGACTTTGACATGTTTAGTGCAGAAAAACTTTGTAAGCCTTCTCTCAATGAGTCTTCATTACTTGCATTATCTGCCCATTTTATTTCACAGCTCTTTCTATTTCAGGACATTTCTGTTTAATAGGTGATTAACAGGTAACAGGTGATCAAGTTGGTAAAAGATATTTAGCCAAAATTCTACAAGTGATGTTTTGTCCAATAGCACACAGTTTCCTATATAAAACACCTAAAATCACATCTATTTTTTCATAAGTCCATCATAATGTCAGTTCTTAATATCACATTCCTCTCCTGCCAATAATATGGCACACATTAGTAGTTAGGTACATATTAACATTAAGAATTATAAGGGTTTTTCTTCATATTTTCCACATCCATTGCAAGCTCAAACCTGTAATCTTTGCACCACAGTTGAACTTGGACTAGGATCAATTCCTTCTAAGTATTTTATGTGGAAATTTTTTCTCCTTTAAACTATGCCTCCAGAAAGTGTTTGGAATATCTCTTAGTACCATTGCCCTCCTTGCATGCACAATTAGTCAGCTCAGTATTTCCTTATTACAGTGAAGAAGGATAATGTGAAAATTAATGGATGACTAAGAAATATTCTTAGATCTAGTAACCTTTATTTAATGTGCCCTTGGGAGCTGCAATTTGCATTATCCTACAAGTTTTATCTCTTCTGTCAACTAGATCTTCTTTCTCATGCTTATGGGGACCCCATTATTCTATCAACAGGGGGTTAATGTTAATAAAATCATTTAAGGACCCATGCCCTTTTCAAATGTATAAAAGAGACTCACTACTATATATCATATAAAGTGTGGTATTAACTTCCTCTTTCAGCACCTCTCTTGCTCTAAAGTCAACATACATATCACCTCTTAAGTAAGTTTTCTCATTTGAAAATATTTGTCTGGGTTTCAGAGCAACTGCTGCTGTCACAGAGAGTCATCTTACTGTGCCTAGAAGTGATCTCTCATTCTCTGTCAGAAAAGGCAGACACTTCTATGAATACTAAAATTTATGAATGCTCCCATCAAAACTGAAGTAAGCTATGCAAGTTTGAAAGTGTGATTAGTCAAGACCTATGCAGAAAAAAATATACTGTTCTCAGAGCTGTTCAAATATCATTTTCAGATCATCAGGAGAGTAGCATCTTAAAAATTTTTTACTGCATTGGACTTACAATCTTTTTCAATTTATGTCAAATAAGGTCCTTCCTTAGGTTGGTTGTTGCTGGTAATACTAATAACAATAATAATTTTTAAGACACAATTACTAATAATTTATTTAGATATTTTGGATACTCTAAGAAGTACTTAACAATTTTCATTCATAAAAGGCAATATTATTTAATTCCATTACTTTTCATTGTCACATTATAAAGATTTAAATTGAGTAATTTTTTGATCAGTCAATATTTTTTGTTTTTCTTGGAAAAAGTTTCTCATAAAAACTTGTTTAGTAGCTTTGAAAAAGAATCCAAAGGCCACTCTAAGATTAGGCAAATTAAAGAGTTAGGATATGACTCAGATTTGGTTCTGCTGGTCAGCAAGGATGACCAAAGGCACAAAATATATACAAACTTCAAGATTTCTTTCCTCAGTCATACATAGCTACTGACTACAGCTCTTACAAAAATGTAGTGTTTTCTATCTGTGCTAGTAACCCAAAGCCTCACCCTTCTCCAATAACTGAAAAAATGCAGCAGTCCTTTACCAGAAGTATCTTAACTTGGAATTTGTACCTAAAATCTGCTGCTGCTTTATCAAGCAGAAATCAATCCTTTGCCTTACAAGCTCAACTCTAACAATAGGATTACATAAAAATCGGCTGTAGAAGGCCAGGAAGCCAAAATATTGTGTGATGTTCTTATCTTTAAGACCTGTATAATGCATGGTTGAATGATTTAAAGCCAAGCTTGAGAGATGTGAATGCAAACCTATTAGATCCCAATCTACTCTCTGTATATAGTTTCCACCATTTCCTGTGGTCTTCCAGCTGCTGAGTGAATTTTGTGGGTTTGGGAGAGACATGAAGACAATGAAATTCAAAGGCTGAAGTTTAGATGTAGAAAAGGTTGGCTCACGTAGTTTAAGGGAAAAGCACTAATTTTATTTTCTGATTTTTTTCTTTATTATTTCTGAGTTTTAGTGAAACAGGAGGCCTGTAGTTGGAAAATGTATGGTAAATTTTTCTTTTTTTCCCATAATTTTCTTAATATGATCATTTTCTAATCCATTTTTTGCTGAACTTTACAACCTGCCTTATATTTTTGTCTTGTCCTTATTGATTTTGTCCTGTATTATCTGAGTTGCTGAGTTACTGCATTTGGAATGGATTATGGTTTAGCTCTACCTGATTTGTTTCACATAAAATGTGTTGGATAACAGTCAGATCAATTTTCAGTTTGCTGTGTAAGATTCAGATCATGTCTTTAAAACACTTTCTCTTATATACATATACAAACACATGTACTGCCTCAAAGCAGAGAAACTTAAAGTAATGAGATCCACATTGAAATTTTAAAAATTTCTCTTATAACTTGATGGTAAGTGGGGATGGATAAACTAGCATGAGTAAGAAGGAAACCAAGACTTTATGCAACATACAGCAGTAAAAGTGCATTTCCAAGAGTAATAGTTATTTTAAGTATACCCAAGAATTATTCCTCAACTGTTTTTATAGAAAACATAAACAAACATAAAATTCTGAGTCTAGACAAGTTAATGGAAGAAGTTTAAATCTCTTTCAAAGAGCAGGATTTAATCTAGAGGGTCACATGGTCTTCTCCAGATCGGCAGACCCATGTAAACCTATTTAAGTCAATGCAGAACACTGAGCTATGCAGTCTGGCTCTCCATTAAGTTTGATCAAAGGAACATATATCAGCTAAAATGTAGATTAAGAACATAGTCACACTATGATGCTTCTGTAATCAGTAAAGCAAGAAAGGGAAAGAGAGTCTTATCTTCAGAGAATAATTTTTATTTTCCCTATAGAGTATTTCTATTTTCTATTGACCACAGCAAAAACTGAAAGCATTATTTTTCTAATATATCATATGCACTTCAGAACCTAAAGATAGAACAGTAAACACTTCTGAGCACAGATAATATGTTCTATTTAGCTTTGTTAGGTTAAAGAAAAGGTTTCTCTAATCAGTTTTCTAAGTTTAGGTACACTTGTCCAGGCAACATGACATCTTTATAGATGACCAAAAAAACTTAATTTTTTAATTAATTCAACCCCTGCTTGAATTTGGAAAGGCATTCAAAACTGTTTACAATTTTGATGGAGATCTGTATCAAAGGATAATATAATGGAAAGATCCTGAACATATTATTTAATTTTACATCCACTGGCCCAAGTTATAACTGTAACTGGGCTTTCATTTGGGAATTTTGGTACAACTGCTGCCTGGAATAAATGTAAAATTAGTCACAGCAGATGGTCTCTGCCCATTCCTGGTGGGTGGATTTCTCTCTCATATATTTTCCAGAAAACTAACTCTAGGAAAGAAGCATGTCATAATAACCAACAGCCATCAAGTGGGAGCAAAATAGCTGCTACCCTCCACTTTAGGATGACTGTGCTTCAGAAGTACAGCACTGGGAAAGATGGGCTGTATTTATAAAGCACAGTAAGAGCCTGGAATGAGAGACTCTAATAAATGTTAGATTTCTACATACACAGTCATAGTAGTAAAATACTCACTGTGGGCTGGGAGTTACCACTGCACTTCATTCCTGTCTCTGGTTTTAAAAATAATGTTCCTTTGTAGGGCACACTAACAATAGCACTGTTACATACTCTCTGAAAGAAGAAAAGGATTATGTAAGGAACTGGATTCATAGTAACAACTCAGACTGGAAAAGAAAAATATGTTATTTCTAAACAAAATGGGTAGCATCCATCTCCAGCCAACAGTGTGCATTCCTAATCCCAATTTAATTTTTTTTTATTTCAGAAATGCTGTAGTCCCACAAAAGACATGCTTTTGTGTTCAAAATGCATGATTGATCATTTCAAAATCAAAATGTGTCAATAATAGCAGATACTATTTGGCAATGTGCTGATAAAACATACTTGGACTTTACATAGTATATTCCCACAGTCTGGATTATTTGCTACAAATAATTATTTCCAGCTTGAGTTGGGAAGAACATGCTTCTTTGGATAAACTTCTACCATTTTTCAAAAAAAATCCGTAAAAAATAAATATTAATTCATAAATAAATACGAATTCATAAATACCTATTTGGTATTTATGAATTAGTCATGCAGATTTTGTTGGAAAGGCACCATTGGCCTTTAAATATATAAACAGATGAAAAATAGCTGTAATGAACTTGACAAATGTCTCATTCACAAGACGGATGGAGCATCTCACCTGCAGGGAAAGTCTGAGGGAACTGTGATTGTTCAGCCTGGAAGAGAGAAGGGCTTAAGGTGACCTGATTGCAGCCTCCCAGTACCTGAAGGGAGACCACAAAAAAGGAGAGAGACTATTTACAAGGCCATGCAGGGACAGGACAAGGGGGGATGGCTTCAAGCTAAAAGGAGTAGGTTTAGATCAGATATGAGGAAGAAGTTCATTACTTTGAGGGTGGTGAGATAGAAGAACAGGTTGCCCAGAGAAGCTGTGGATTTGCCATTCCTGGAAGTGTTCAAGGCCAGGCTGGATGGGGCTTGGAGCAACCTGGTCTAGTGGAAGGTGTCCCTGCCCATGGCAAGGGGTTGAAACTAGATGGGCTTTAAGGATTCTTCCAACCCAAACCATTCTATGGTTCTATGATATAGGTAGGAGATGTATATATATATAGCTGTTTACATGTCCATAGTAAGTTTAATCCTTTCATCTGTGATTGGCAAATTAATATCTGACAATATGTAACACTGATCCACATCTCTATTTTGATACTTGAGGGAAATGGGCCTAATACAGGGGCTCTTTGCTTTCACTGTGATTCAAAGACCCCAGTTTGTGCTTTTGTAAATGTATTTTGAATATTTAACATCTCTGATGACTTAAAGATTTTTAATTGTTCAAAAGCTATTTAATAAGATCTGAACAGAAGTCTAATCTTGCATCACTCAACTCGATGAGTGACTAAAGGCTTTCATTCATCTCAAACTAGATTCTGGGAAATATTTAGGTTTTATATCCAGCTCATTTTGGCACATGTGTACCAGCGGTTCAATTTGAATCTGGCCATCAGTTGCATTGGGTACAAACAGCCTTTTTTTTTAAGTAGCAAATGCATTTATAATTCACAGAAATCTTCTGCATACCATTCAACTTCCAGTTCACATACATGTAAAATTACTTCTAGAGGCTATTTGGCTTGTTTCTCTTCACAAAGACATAGAATTTATGGAGCTTTCCATTGTAAATTTTTAGTTCAACTGAACACACTTTTAAATTAAAAATTAGCTATTTCTGTCCACAATACTGAAAAATCCTCATGGTAATATTTTATTCATAGTAAAGATGGACAAGCAATTAAGGCTGTGGAGTTTGAGACTCATAGCTAATATTTTCTAATGTTCAAGTAGAGTCAAATAAGATAGTGGCTATAAAATGCTAGTGTAGACAAAGGTATAGATTACTTGGAGCTGATAACCCTGGAGTCTTGAAGTAGTGCTGTGGCAGTTTCTCTATGCTGCACAGCTGTATGAAAATAGCAAAGATAATGGTATTAGTATATGGGGAATAAACACAGACAGCACCTGACAGTCTAACCCACTCTTTTGCATGAGGGGGAAGCAAATCATTTTGAATTATACAGTCATCACAAACCTTGACATATTTCAAAACAACTGTCTGTCATTGTGTGAGAGTATTATGTCACTCCAGGGACAGGGTTAACTCAGGCTAGGGCGACAGTTCATAAGCAAATAAACACAGTTACCTAGACAAGATTTCTACTTTGACATGTTAATTTTTTCCCATATCATTTAACTAGTTTTAAGGAATATTTTTTTGAGAACAAAATTCTCAGTATTTTCCTGCAATACTACAGTAATCACCAGGGAATCAAAGTGATATTTAATTTTTGTAATTGCCACATTGTTTTGGCTTTTCATATTAGAGTACATTGTCCAGAATTATAATTTAGTATTCCAGACTAATATTTTCATCTTCTTTCCTGCAGTCATTTGCACTTTTAGTTTTATAAATTATCCTTGCAGAATGCTAAACTTTTGGGGTTGACAGGGATCAAAGGTGAAGCAAAGCCTACTTAAAAACTTAAATTTTGAGTATTATCATACTATATACACAGTTCCAAAGGCACAGTAATAATTAAAAGCAGAGCAGAAAAATGTCAGAAGTATAATTCTTTTAATTAATTTTTAATTCATGTCTTTCTAACATAGTTAAGGCTTACACAGTCATACATAGTAATAAACTCACATTCTATTGCTCTTTTCTGTGCTTCCTGAATTAAGTTTTTACAATATGAAAATTCACTTAAGCAGTTCACTACAAATCACATTTTTCCTAAGTTTATTGCAGTTTGTTGCATTTCTCATTATCTTTGCCCCAAGAAATTTAGGTAAAAGTCTATTCTGGAACATCTATTCTGGAACAGCTGATTTCTCAGCTTTTTACATTGACATAATAATGGCCTTTCCCACTTTTCCTGTGCACCAGTTTCAAAATTTTCAGGGCTCTCAGAATAATCTTTTTTTTCTCTTGCCCCTATTTTGCTCTTATGTGGACAAGATCAATGTTTTTCAAGATGAGCTGACAAGGCTTTTACCAATCACTTTCCAGAAACCAGTTATTCAGGAGGATTTTGATCCAACAAAACATAGAAGTGCAAGCTCATTATTAACTGGGAATACTGTTATATTTATGGAGTCTATCCCAGAAACCAAATGCTGCTGTCTGTAGTATTACTTTCCTGAAATTCTGATTTGTATCCAAGTCTTTAACAAGCCAGGAGAAAAAAGCCCCAGATTTCATATGACCTACTGTTACTGTTATTCTGGTGGGGAGACTTTATAAGCATTATGTGGATCTAAGGTGCTTCCATTTATGACAGGAAAAGGTTTCCTGTTTTTCATTTTGGTTTGTGATGTAAGGTGCTACAACTGCTTGACAAGCTGAATGAGCAAGAGGAGCTAATCAGTGCTCCTGCCCTTCTGTCATCACAAAGACACACTTTTACTGCTATTGCAGCTTAGTGAGTCCAGGAAGGAAAATAATTATTTTTTTCTTTGACTTTACTGTGTTTATAGCTAAAAAACAAAAAAAATTTTAAAAAGAAATAAAAATAAAAATCTCACAACTACAATTTATAAAAAATATATATTAGGAATTTTATTGCCATCATTCTTTAATCATTATTCTAGTAGAAAAGACTTAAAGCCCTGATGGAACTTGCTATGGGCCGAGGTCTGAAGGACCCTGGTTGCTGAGCCCCAATGTTTATATTTTTTTAAGCTTTGTGTTATACCTGTTTCTTTCTTTAGATCAGTTTCTGCTTACTCTGATCAATCAAATCAGCACAAAAATGTCAACATTCTGCACTCCAGCTGGTTCAGTCTGATCCATGTTCAATGCTAAGTAAATGACTTGTCTTTAAGCAGTTATCAGTTTAATTCAGAGCAAAACTTTTTTCTCATAAATTTAAAGCCACAGATAGCAGATGAAAAATCAAACTCACTTTTATGCCCATTCCGAGCTTGTTTTAGCTTTTTTTTTCTCTCACCTGCAAGAACAGTAATATAACAAAATATGGAAATTTTCCATTTTGCTGGTATTTAACAATTCAAAGTAATACAATGCTTTCCATGTGACAGCTTCCATTCAGTGCTCCTAAGTTCATTGCCAACGTCATTATCTCTGTGCTATATGCCCTTTAGTAACCAGAAAGTAGAATATATTATGGTATGCTATAATTGCAAGAGAAAAAAATATAAATTATCACAACTGTTAGATTCAGCTACTCACCCTCTCCTGCTTGTTTAAGCACATATACAATTGCTCTTGTTTTGACTTCAGTTTCAGGCATCAGCAACATTTGGTACTCAAATAACCAGGTAATTGCCCTGAAACAAGCGCTGAAAAAAACCTGCACCCCAAACTGTCTGCAGTGACATTTTTTTATCATGAAAAAAGCAAGGGAGAAGAAAGTTTTAGAAAAGGTGTCTGGCGCCACACATGCATGAATACTCACAACCGAGGACAACGCATCTTTTATCCTTTGTCTAAGATTACAGCTTGTAAGGAGGAACTTCATCTACAGCACAAATATTCTGGTAACACCTCTCATTTGAATTTCAAATGTAATGATAATTTTTTAAAAAGCATGTTCAGTTGTGAGCAGCTCTCTGTCAGAAGAAAATGCTTCATTGGTTAAATTACTTGAAATAAAGACCTGAAGCGCCTGAGTTGTTAAAATCACCAATATTTCCGAGCCGTTTCAATTTCTTTGCCTTTTATTTACTTTTTTGCATGTTTTCTTTCATTTAAGAGAGACATTGTACAGATATTTGATTTCACCCTAGAATGTTAAAAGGAAGTGTGTTCCCTAAGAAATATTTTTTCAAGTGAAAAGTCCATGCCAGCAA
>VWYI01028616.1:0-18214 GCA_013399455.1 Anthoscopus minutus
ATTTCCAGGTCAGTAAATCAGAGAAGGCTTTGATAGTTGAAACAGCTTTGAAAAAAAAATCCCCTATTTCAGATCATAAAGGAAAATTCCTATGGAGTTTATTTTTCAATCTTGTAATGACAAGATTAAAAGAAGCATTGGATTTATGAATCATCCAGAAATGCTCATAATCTTCTTCTGTGTTATAAACTAATTTAAGTAATTTTTCATTCTCTGCCACTGCTCTGTGTCTTGGAAAAAGGCCTTTTAGCCTTTAGATATGCAATTCACATTGAAATTTTTATTGATTTCCTCCACGCTGCTTAACTCCAAAGCTTGCTTCCCTGTGGTCTTGTAATATTAAAAGAGTTACAAGGATAATTTAGTGCATCTATATGTTTTGTGCATGTACAGTGTGATTGCTCCAAATATGGATGGGTTTTATTTATTATGGGACAATAGCAGAGCTGCATTTCCTACATAGGAAAGAAGGATAGTTTTCTTTCTTTCCTTCTTTAAAGACAGCTGTAGGGGAGAAGGGATGTGTCTTGTTTGTTAGCACACCAAGGTGTTGTGATAAGCAAATAGCTATAATAAGCTAGTTGTGAAAGCAAATAGTTAACCAAAAAGGATAGACAGCACTGCTCCTGGCTTCCTCACTGTCTTTCCTTTCCTCATCATAATCATGCCATGTCTTACACGTTGCCTGCCCTCTCCACTTGTTAGCTCCCAGCTGTCTCATGCTGGGCAAACATATCTTGCTCATCACTCTCTGGTTCCTCAGCCCCATGTGCCAGATCTTTTGCTCACAGAGTAAGGAGAAAGAGTAGAATGGAAAGAAGGACTATGTGCCACTTTACAACCTGGCCACCAGAAACTGATGTATGATATGGCAGAGACAGCAAGGCCTCAGCTGTATGTCTTCGCTGCTTAACTAAACACTTACTGTTTTCTGAGTCTCCTATGTGAAAGAAAAGTAAAGACATTCCTCACTTGTCTAAAGGCTGAAAGCCCAGATAAATGGCATCATCTCTCTGCCACTGTTGCAGGGAGAGGGAGTTGGCAAGGCCTGGGAAGAAAGTTGAGCTTTTTCTTGCCAAGAACAGCTCATTCAAGATGCAAGGTGACACAGCAATCAGTGTGATGGATTGTGACAAGTCTGGCAGACCAAAAATTCTCAGGAGAGACACTGGGACAGCTTCAGGTTGTATCATTTGCTCGTTTTCCTGTTCTGCTTTTGTTTTCTGTAAAGAGAAATCTACATTTTATAGAAGTTTTTTAAAATAAAAATAAAAATTATTCATGATGATGGTGATGATTACAGCATTTTTTTCTCTCTTCAAGAGATGCAAAGTATCAACAAGATACATTACTTATTATGCCTTTTGAAAGGCTGGCTGTATTCAAAGATGAAGGAGAAGAAAGGCAACGTCTGATTTCTGGACTTTAAAGAGCTCTAATAAAAGGCAGATATTTAGATCAGCCTGAAATGGCCTGAAACCATCTTTATTATTCCGGTATTCAAGCAGTCAGCTTGCCTGCTTGAAATTTCACACATCTTATAGATGAAACATATTCTTTGGGTGTGCTCAGTAGCTGCATGACTCCTCATCAAGCAAAGTATTTTGCAGTCAGTGGACTGGATCCATACATGGAATCGAACTGTGCAGGATAACTCTGTACTGGTCATTTCTCTCAAGCCACTATAAAGGACCGTTGCCAGCTGTAATCCTTGTATCCCCCACATTATGCAACAATAAACCAGCATGTATCTGAGAAGCTGTTTAGACAGAATTTATTTTCTCCATAGGGAGTTGCCAGACTTCTGTATTTGGCTGAGAAGCTAATAAATGGCTGATAATACCTATCACTTTCCCAATAATTTTCACCAGTTTCCACTGGATTCTATTTTCACTGTGATCCCATGTGGAATGGAGCACCCAGATAATGTGTAGAATAGCAACTTAGATGAATCTGGGCTCACAAAGATGAGCAGAGGAGGGAATATGTGCACAGTGGTTTGAAGTAACTATATAGAAAACGAATCTCCTGATGACTTCTAGGAATACAACTATACACAGAAAGCAATAGACACCAAGTAATGGAATTTAGTTCTAATTAAACAAATAAGCAGAACAGGCAGTTAAGAAGGAATCCCTCAGCAATTTTCTGTCTCAAAGGTGAATACAAGAAGGGGTCTGAAGAACTTCTGGAATGAAGGGCCATTCTGTACCCACTACACTACTTGCAGCCAGTGTTGACACTTTTTTGAAGTTAAGAGCAGAGCCTGTGAGAACAGTGCTATTCTTTAAGATCCAAATATTTTAAAATTATCATCCCACTTTTTTTTCCCAGCATTTGGGCAAGCATGGATCTGTTGTATATCTGAGTGCAGGGTGTGAGCCTAGAAAGAGGATCACGTCCAAGCTGTTACCTATTGCTACCTACCCCAACACACTGTGTGCTTCAAAGCCTGCAGAGGCCCATTCACACCAGCTGGGCTGAGTGTAGTCTCTCCACTGGGGAAGGTTTCCTGCAGGTAGCAGCTGCAAGGTCTACCTTCTCTTCCCTGTTCCAGTACTGGCAGTCCTTAGCAAAATGGAAGTAAGATCTTTAGTATCCCTATTTCCACACTGTTGAATCTGAGCAACAGCAGATTCCTGGAGCACAAGGAAAACACCGTTTTTCCTCTTTGGATTGGTACTGTTTTGGTAAACTTAGTGCCCCTCCCTTTCCTTATTCTGATCTTCTTGATAAATATCTAAGGTGATTTTCTTGGCCCAAAATTCCTCCTAAGACAGAAGATCTCAATTTCTGAGACAAATGATACAAAAGAATTTTTAAAAACTAAGAAGGCTTTTTCTGCTGTTGGTCTGGCAGATGTTTTGTTTTCTAAAGTAGACTGTTCTCTGAGCTTATTTGGGTTCCAATAGTCCGTTTTGGGGGTTTTTTTCTACTTATTTCTTCTTTATGTAGCCACACCAGTGAAGCTCATACTGATGCCTTTTCTTAGAATTGAGAGCCAGACACATTGAAGGGAAGGGGTTTTTACGTTGGTATTTTAGTAAGGATCCTTATGGTGCACGGTTTCACCAAGGTGAGATGCACCGCGACGCACACACACAATAGATCGCCTATACAATTTACAGACCTTACAAATTAGCTTATCTAACAAGGATGCACCATTGGGAGGCCTCGATGAATGGTGTGATATTCCCCCATCCATGGAATTCCCCCCTGGATGGGTCAAAACTCTAGTTCACAGGACATGTTCTGGAGTGGACCTTGATTTCCCAAGATAGTGCAGTGTTTTCTGGCCTTTTACTATGACGTCTTTAGAATGTTTTGTGTTCTGGCCTAACAGAATACCAGGACTGTGGTAAATTACTAGACTTATGAAATCACAAGTATGCATGCTAAGAATACTGAGAAGACATACAAGTTATATAAAAGGTATACAAATGGTATATTAAAGATATATAAAAGGTGTATAAAAGAAAAGGCAAAGAATCATTTTGGCATTAATCCAGTCGTTGTTTGCAGCTAGTTTCTACCTCTCAATTGGATCATCCTTCTCTGTCTAGCCATAGGATGGGTCAGCCCACCTGCACATTTCTACGCTTTCAAGAGAGTTGGCATAAATACAAATCATCCATAGTTGCTCTTCAGATCTAGAAAGTCCATTATCTACCCTAGAGAGCCTCTTCACTCATGTCAGTGTTCCCTGCTTGCTCTTTTCTGTTGGAGAGTGACAGAGACAGCAGCTGTGAGAGTTGGCAGAGGTGAAACCTGCAGGAAATCATGGAAACCTGGCTGTTTTCTGCAGCTCTCCTACTCAGCTTGTCATTGGAAATGAGAAGTTTGCTTTAATTACACAATTCAGGCTTATTGTCCATGGCTTTTGACATGATCTACTTCTCTATCCTTCTGTGACAGCAGATTCCACAAATTTATTCTCCACTGGATTCTTCTATTTCTTTAAACCAATTTCATGCTAATTTTATGGAGTCCCCCATTGGTCTCGGACTGCAGAACAGTCTTTCTCTGGAAGTCCACCACCTGATTGCCTTTACCTGTCCAATCCTCACTGCTACCCATTTAGAATTGCATGCAGTGGTTATGAAATAGAGGCACTATGTCTTTAGGTACAAAAGAATTATTCCCTCCATCTTCTTCTCCATCCTTCTTCCCTGGTGGTGCCTGGCATTCTTCTGGGTTTTCTTCAATTCAGTGCTATTGCATGCTGCAGCAGATTTGCAGGGCTGTGTGCAGTGGCTCTGAGAGCTCTCTCCTGAGCTGAATTGCCAGTTCTACTCTCAGTGCCACAAGAACATGACTTAGAATTATTTTTCTGTAGACACCTTGTTTCGTGTTTATGCTGGAGGTTGTCAGCCATTCTTTTGCCCACTAAATCAGTTTTGAAAGGTCATTCTGGACTGTCATTCTCATCACTAACTGTGGCATCTGACTGAAAGACTATCAGACTATCCAGCAGCAGGATTGGAAGTTCCACTATTCAGCTTCTTCATAAGTTTTCAGATGAGGATGCTGAATGAAAACTGAGGAACATCATTACTGAATATTTTCCACTCAGCAAAATGACTAATAAGTTTATTTTTCTTCAGCTTGATTTCAGTCTGTGAAAGAACCTAGGTTTGTTAAAAACCCTTCTGATTCTGGGATACTTTCCTCTCCTTCCCCAGTGCACCCATAGGTAAGTGATCCTCGGAAGAATTCTGTACTTCTGGGCTCTGTTTCTACCAAGTTCTGGATTTTCAATAAAGGTTATGCAGCACAGGCAGGGAAGACCTCTTTCTTTTAGGATGAGCCCTGATTTCCTTATTCTGCAGTGACAGTGTGACAGAATGGGTTGAGCAGCTTTACAACCTTCAGTGATGTTGCACCTTCCTTCTTCCATTCTTACCTCTTGTAGACGGTGTTTGTTGGCAGCGAGATGCTGACTGAGAGGCGTGCCACGTAGAGATGTGTATTCGTATTTGCCCCCACAATGGCACAGCTCCTGCTGCCACCTCCTGCCTTGTTGCTAAGACGCTGCAACTACAGTTTTATAAATGCATATAGAATATTGCAGGATGCACAGCCAGCGTTTTCACAGAAGACCAGTATTAAAATCTATGACAAAAACATGGGTCTGTAAGAACTCTCTGTGTGCTCTGACTAAAGCTTTACCCACAATCATGTGAAACTCATTACTGTGGCTTGTGGTGGCTTTCTGGTCACCTTCCTTAAGATACTTCCCAAGAGACACAGAAGGAAGAGTGGGATATCTAATCAGGTTAAGCTATGATTTTTCGCATCTTACTTAAAAAGGGAGTACTTCTGGACATAAGAATGGTGAGATCCTAAGGGAAAGGCGGAGTTGATGGCACTGGGAACCTGAGAACCACCTGGTGTGTGGTGGTGCAGTGAATTTCATCTGAGATGCACTGGGCTCTCATCTGTGTCTATAGAAGAGGCCTCAGCTTGCACATGCTCAGATTCATCTCTATCTCTTAGAACTGTCAGAATTGTCCTGTTCTTTCACCTTGTCTGACATGAGTTGGACAAGGATATTTAGGAGTCCTGTAGCAGGACAGGACAGTTCATTCATTCTGTTTGTACTCTCCTCTGTTTTCAGCTGCAATGCAATCACTATTAAACATTAATTCACTCAGACTTCCCTGCTGAAAGAAAGAAAGAAAGCAAAGTTATTGGAATCTCTGTAGATTCAAGAAGGAGGAGCATTAACTGTTAACAATCGTGCAAAGAAATGAATGGTTCTTCTCTGCACTAGGTATTTTTTCCTACATTTTCTATAGAGTAATTTACCATTTTTTTCCTAATAGTGGTTTCCAAGAAGATGAAGTGTGAATTTTCAGTTATTGTGGTCTATATGTGCTGTGATTTGCCTTTTAAGAAATACTGCTTTTAATTTTGTATGTCCTTTATTCTTTCTTGAAAGAAAAATTAATTTACCATCTCCATTCAATGCATAATCTATCTCTCCTGCACTGATGTTCACAAAGCATTCTTCTGAAAAGACACTTCATTCCAGCAAATCCTCTGGATCTTCAATACTATACAAGTAAAATTTGTTTCAGAGGCATATAAGGAGAGATCTCTTTGTATAATCAGTGGCATTAGCATCTGAAAGTCACTAAATAATGAGTATGTGGCAAAAAACACCTGTGCCATTCTGCTCTTAGAAGGCTGTGAACAGATGAGTTGGCCAGAAAACAGCTTCTTGGATTTTATCCACAATTCAGGAGTCTGGAACTGCCAAGAGAAGGCCAGCAAGAAAGTTCACAGCTTTTGGAAAGACCAAGAAACAAGATCCTTTTTCTTCAGGAGGTGATGAACTACAATAAAGAAAGCAGGAAATGGTGACTTTTTCTTCTATGGAATGATAGGCTTCTACTAAAAAAAACACCAAAAATGCCCTGCAAAGCAGCAAACAAACAAACAAACCCAAAACAAACAAAAACCCCCACAACCCCCCCAACAACAAATAAACAAAAATCAATCCCCACAAAAACAAAAAACTAAGCAAAAAAACCACAAACAAACAAAAACTCAGAAAACAAAACAAAACCCAAAATAAACCAAACTGAAACAAAAAACCCACCAATCCCAAAAAACACTCCATCTGAAAATAAAAAAGTAAGGATGAGGCATCAGAACTCAGTTTTCAGTGCTTACCTTCCGTTTTCTTTCAGTGAGGAAATCTACATCACTCCACAAAAAAGCTTCAGGAAAATATTACCAGAAAAGGGTTTCCTTCTGAAATCTTCATTCCTTAGGTCTGAGGCCTGGCTCAGAACTCAAAAGTTCAAGGTCATCTGTGATACAGATAAAGAACAGGATTGGGAGCAATGAGCTCCATATTTCAGGTCACTTTGAACTTGGGTTTCAAACAATCCCCTTCTGATGTTTATTTTCCAGAGGACTTCAGTTCAGTGATAATGTGAAGGGATTCTTAGCCCAGGAAAACAGTATGAAACATCTGCACTTATTTCTCTGTTGTTACTGAAAAAGCTACTGGTTTAGCTTTGCTGATACAAGTGCATGCATTCACAGAAATGATTGTAGGAACACTGATCTGCTCACTTCATCTGCCTTGTTGACAGGACAAGGCTGAATTTCCCTTAAATAGCAATGAAGCATTTCAGAGCAGCGTGGCCTCACTACTATGAAAGAGGGCACCTTAGTATCCCGGTGAATGGTGCATTGAATAGTTATATTGCAATGCAGCAGTATGAAAAGAATATAGACCTTAATTCTTGTAGCTGTTCATAGAGACACAGCTTCAGTGATGCTCATGCTCTTTAGCTGCAGGATTTATTCCAGTATTTTTCAATTACAGTTGCAGAATAACAGCTGATTTTTCTGATGACTCAGCCGTCCCTGAATCTGGGATGGAAGCAGAAGTCAGGCTCCAGGGGGACAGAAAGAGAAGAGCCATAACTGAATTCATCGTGCCCCTCTGCCTTCAAGGCACAGTTATTCCAGAACAAGACAGGGTTCAAATGTAAAGGACACGAACAATCCCATGAGTCCCATAAATACAGTATTTCATTGTAGTTACAGTCATTGTTTAGACTCTTTCTGTAGCTAGTGGAGAAAGAGGCTTTTTCAAGAATGATATAGCCCAGCTAGGGTCTACATAACTTTTGGGAAGAGGAGCTCTCCACAGGCCACAGTTCCTGACAGAAAATATGTATCTCCTCTGGCATAAGATCCTGCATTTACTCCAGTGTGGCTTTGTGCTCCAGTGTGATCCTCTCCATGGGCCACAGGGGGAATCACTGCTCTGGAGCTTGGACAACTTCCCTCTCCTCCTTTTCTGGCCTTGGTGTTTGCAGGGTCATTTATTGCATTGTTTTCAATTTCACATTCACAACATTGCTATTCACAACATTGTGACCTTCCTTAAACACCTTTGCTGAAAGGTGACACGAGCTTGACTGAAGGGCTCAGCTACGTCCTGTGCTGTGTCTGTTGGAACCAGCTGGAACTGTCTGGAATCATCTGTGTCCATCAAAACTTAACTCACAGCGGCCAGTGCTGCAGACCCTCCACTGTTAAAGCCTGGACATCTACACCAAATATTTTCCACCTCTTGTCTCTATAAAATTGAATTGTCATTAAATGATATATTCATCTTAGACTCCTTAGAAGCTGGCTTATATCCACAAAAAAGGTTCTATACCTGAAAATCAAAGTAGCATCATCACAAACCCAGCAAAGTTTACATGCACAGTTAAACTGTAGCTCCTGTCCTTCCTCCATGTTGCAACTACAAGGTTACTGCATCATCTAAAAACATTCAGCCTTTTCCAGAAAAGTGGGACCTCAGCACACATAGTGGCACCTTGGGAAGACAAATGTTATCACCAGAAATATGCCTCCTTCCTCCTCCTCTCCCCCAGCTTTTATTGCTGAGCAGAAGGTCATATAGTATAGGGTATCTGCTGCATGCCCAGCTGTGTCCCTTCCCAGCTCCTCACCCACCCAACTGCCTGGTCTCTGCACAGGCAAGTGAGAAGCAGGAAAGGATTCCTGCTGTCCAAGAACTGTTCAGAAATAAGTAAAACAGCAGTATGTCATCAACATTATTTTAGTCAAAAGTGCAAAAGCGCAGCATTATATTAGCTGTTAAGATGAAAGTTGACTTCCTAACTTCCTCTCAGCCACAACACAGTACAGCAGTAAGCCAGTACTAGTCCTGCTTTCTATGGCTGGAAACTGAGAACAGTCTGCATAACTGATACCAATTAACCTGTATATAGATTAATTGATTAATCTTTGGTTCAGGGACATGGTAGGTTTTCCTTAAGAGTTTTCCAAATGCCATTGTGGGAAAAAAATTCTGCCTGAAAAGGTTATAAAAACCCCTAAGCTGATCAGAGAATGGCTCAGTCATGTCAGCTGCAAAAGCAAAACAACAAAAAGCGAGCAGCGTCATAGCTGACCAACAAGTGGCAGAAACATGAGAGAATTTTTTTAGGTTAATTCTCAAAGCTTCATCTAGGGAGAGAAGAATTTGGTTTTTTAAAAGATACCACTGTGACCAGTTGCTTAGATACTAAAAATGTCTTCATTGTGCTCCTGAAATGTGTTGCTTTAATGGGAGATGAATTGTTGCCCCATTTCTATAGGCAGAGGCATGTTCATGTGGCTATCAGAGTGAAAATCTAATGTTTTTAATTTTTTTTTAATGCTTTTTTCAAAGAATCACTTTTAATTTGTCTCTCTCCCTTGGCTCTGAAAGATGAAAAGGCACCTGTTTGCAGGCAAGGAGAGTCTCTCATTAACTGTAGTGTTCTGGTCAGGGTTAATGGCTGTGTAAAGATGGAGAGTCCTCTTCTCCTGAAGCACATCTCCATAGACTCCTGAGGCAGCACAGTGGGGAAAAAAATTACCATGGACCATTGGCATCCTCTTGGGATTTATAAGATGAAAGCAACTGGATACCCAGGACAGCCTCTAAAAACTCATTCCACATGCTATGAGACTCTGAAAGGGTTTGCTCACCATTTTTAGAAATGTATAGTATTCCTTGGGCTATTTTGTGCTCCAGCTATCTTCCTGGCCTTTCAGTGAGAAAAGAGGTAGTGAAAAGGAAAGAATTAAAGAAAAATATGTTTAACATTTCTGCATTCAGTATTGAAGTACTTGCATGCAAAATTCCTTGAGGAGTATTTCTGCATGACACACAGGATTCAGTCCCTGTTGAGAGGGTGGTAAAATATCAGAAATATGAAGTATTTTTGTTTTCACATGTATGACTCCCTCCTCTTGACTAGGAACCTTGCCACAGTTCTGCCCTGTAGCCCGTGACCCCCTTGGCCTATGGGAATTCTTCGTCCCTTTATTCTTGCTTCCCCAAGCCAACTGAGTGCAGGCTGCTTTTAGGAGATATTTCTGCTTTTGTAAAGGCAAGTGTTTGACATGTGGCAAAAATTGTAAATGGGCAGTCTCCAACACAGCACAGCTAAAGTCCATGTTTTCAGAACAATTAAATAATGAGTAAGTAATCTGTGTTCAGAATCATAAATTGAAATGCAATTCTGTGGTGGGTAGGCAAGTAGGGGAATCACTGGCAAGCTAAGGTTAAGCTATAAGCAGTGCAAGTGCTTTTTAGGTTTGATATTTCTAATTCAGCAATGCATGTCTTCATTTAGATCTGCAGTATGTCTTCAAAATATAGATCCCTTAATGTAATTGCTATAGCTGCAAATTTGTAATTTTTCAGTTTCTCTAAATCCAGTATAGCAATCTCAGTCTGAAAAGATATGACTCCAGAAAGAGCATACACTGGTATAATTGGTATACTGATTACCTAAAAAAATAATTTATCTTTCAAGCCGACAACGATGCAGCCAGCTTCCATGAATGGGTTGTTTATGCAGTCATTTACAAATATCCCACCTGAATAATTTTCTTCCACAAAAGGCCATTTCATCGGAATAAAAACTTTACCAAATTTTTCTGATGAAATTTCCTTGAAAAAGGATGGAGTACAGTACTTTGATAAGGTCAAGCCTTTTAAGAACAAGCTGTTTTCTGGGATGTACCATTCATCTTGTTTGAATTTTTGGTTTCCTGTAACAGTAAACACAAGGAGTTCATATGTGAAGGCAGCACTGTGATGGTGCCATGGCATTTGACTTATTCCAGGTCCCTTCTTTTCACCAAATTGTACTTCTCAGGAATAACTAACAGGCTTGGTTTCTTTTTTTCCTACCTGCTTGTGATTTAAGAATCTGGCATTTCTCACGTCCTTCTCAAACACATAGACAAATTGTTAGTGGGTGCTCATGCATCACCGGTGGGTGCCGAGGAGGCTGGCTTTGGCCCAGCAGGGAGGAGGTCTGGCACAGCTGGCCAGTGCAGTGAGTGGACCTGGCTGGAGTTTGCCGTGCGCTTTTCTGGCTCGGGTTTCACTCTAAACTCACTTGTGTGGAGAGAGTCAGGTGTTCTCTGTCCCTCTGCTCCCCAGAGAGCAATGATCTCTCTCCTCAGAGTCACCACTGCTCACAAAGCACAGGATGAAGCAAAGAGTAACGAGGAGACTCACGGTGCTCAGGTCAGCTGAACAGGTTTATTATGCCCAGCCAGGGGATAACAAAGTAACAAGAGAACTGAGCTGATAGGAGGCAACACTGGAGAGCCCTGAGACTGGCTCTGACATCAACTTATATAGTGGGGTGTAAACAAGGACAGGATACAATTCAATAACCAATCAGAAACAAATGGGAAGGGGTAGGAGGGGGACAATATTAAAGTGGGACAAATCAAGTTCAGGTAAACATGGAGTGATTTGACAGTGACAAGAGGACTCACCACTGAGGTGNTTGATCCCTGAGTGTTTCTAAGTAGTGACCCAGGGAAAACCTGTATTGGGACCTTTCAACTCAGACCAAGGTTTACAACAACAACAATAATAATAATAATAATAATAATATAATAATAATAATAATAAATTTTATTTAAAGAATCAGAGTTCAGCATTTGTATCTGAGCTGGATACTCTTTTTTAAAGATGTTAAAAAGCATGTCCAAACCTGTCTTGAACAATTGTTTGATGAGGAAAAATGTATATAATGGTCCTATCCTTTCTCTTTGCGTATGAAGAAATATAATGTATGAAGAAAGCATTGATCAATCCACTCACATAGCTCAAACGTCTAGGTCACTCACTTAGGGCATATGAATCTCCTTTCATTGCTTCCACAGTCAAAACAAAGATTTGTGAGTGCCAGTGAGAAATCTGTTTCATGGCACTTAGCCATACGTTAAATATTCTGGCAGAAGCATATGACGATTACTAGCTCATGTGCAAAAGTCATGAAATGTCAACAATTTCAATCTTGCAGTAGCTTTTTCCTAAAACAACTATGAATTTCTGTAATTACTGTAACAGAATATCCTGATGTTAATCCCTTAATAGAAACACAGCATATTGTCATAGATTAACTGAATGACCTCTCAAATCAGATTAAGCCTTCCGATTCAATCTTATGACTTAGTTGTAAGGTCACGGTTTATGACTTAGAAATTAATACCATGAGGCACGTGAAGGTCTTTTGGAACTATCTTCAGCTAATAATTCAGCTGTGCATCTCCTATCCATTCACAGACACATCAGCCAAGTTTTGTGTGCCATAACTTAAGACCATGGAGATTTTTCATGTTGTAAATCTATATAACTCTTCTACACAGCTCCTGCTATCTCCACCAATGTGTTTTTTCACACCTGCCTAGCAGTAATTATCTGCTTGCTTTTTTTCAGGGCTGGGTAGGCATTGAACTTTCACAGGCACTAACATAAACCCATCCTCAAGGATTTCCTTCTTTGACTGAAAGACATGCCTGCAGTTTCATAAATGAATATTGCATTATTGTCTCTGTAATAGATCAAATGGCCTACTGGACCAGGTGCAATACAAATAGATGGTAAAGCCACAGATATTGTCCCAAGTCCTGTTACCCCATGTAGCCTAAATTTCTAGTCATCAGCCTAAAGCTGACAGTTTTCTTTCTTATATTTTATATGACTTTTTGGTTCACTCCCTAGAAATTATGCCAGAGTCTCAGAATATCTTACATAACATGTAGACCAATTGAAGCTGTATATGTGTCGACATCAGAATGATAGAGAAAAGTACTTCAACAGGGATGTATGATCTAATGAAACTGCCTGTGCTGTACTTCTGTGGGCTTACCTCCTCACACACAGGCTTTGGCAAATGTTGTAACAGGTCACCCTCCACATCTTCCCCAACCTCCCCAGCACCTGTGACCCCATCCACTCAAAAATGCATGATTGAATGGTGTCAAGTGTTGATGAGGAGCCTGCAACACTGCCCAGAAGCAGAAGGGAGAGGGTTTACCTGCTCACAGAACCTCAGAAGCTCAAGCTCTTGAGAAACAGTACTTACATCTGGTGCTGCACAGTCACTCCTCTCTCATTCCAACAGAATTCTCAGTTCAGCTGACCTTCTGCGAAAAGGAAGCAGGAGAAATGCAATGCCACTGGCAGCTCAATTTATGTAATGCAGGGGACCACTGCAACTTGTGGAACTTCTCAGAACGGTTTGACTAAGACCAAGTTTCTACTCTGTTTCCAGCTTCTTAGCACCCAGGCTGTGTAGTTTGGCTCTCTTAGGCTCTGTTTTGTTAGTGCTGGAGATACTTGTACTGCATTCCAAGTAAATAAATGTCTCCCCATCCCCCTCTCTCCATGTATGACTTTCTTTTTTGACTTGTCTGCGTATGGGATAAAATGCAATACCGCTCACACTGTGGAGTCAGCATTGCAAATTTATGTGTAAGCACATTATAGGAGGCTCAACAGTGTATACAATCATATCTGGTGTTTGTGTAGTGAGTCTGCTACAAAAGTCTTCTGCTACAATTGTCTTCCACTTGTTTGTTTGGCTTCAGGTAGCATTCACGAGGAGGATCATCTGTTTGCAGTAATGAAAGGCACTGTCTCACTGTAGTTGGAGACAGCTTGTACCAAGGCTGATTCTTGGGTTGAGAAGGCAATTTTTGAAAAGGATGAGAAGAAAAGATGATCCCTTTATATTAAAGTCATAGAATCTTAAAGGTAAATTTCACAAAAGAAAGCCACTCAAAAAAAAACCCCACAGCTGTTAATCAGAGTTGTTTCTTTCCTAATGTTCTGACTCTTTCCACTGCTAAATATTAGCATGCTATATGCATTTGCATATAAATTCTAATAAATTAGTCCTGAGATCCTTCAGAGATGCTGTAAGTAAATGCATCCTTTCAGAGGACGCTTCCTGCATCATTGCAGCAATGCTTATGTGGTGGGTTATACCTTCTTCAACCTAGTTTACTTATGCACTGTTAAAGCACTGGAGATAAATGTTCCTTATTCCTTTTTTCTAATGTTCCAGACAATGGGGTTTTTATCTCAATAACCATACACAGTAAATACTGTATTCCTTAGGTTTTGGTTTTGTGCCTCTCCCTGTATCTTTAAACATATGTCTAGGTCCTGATCTATGGAAAACGAAACATGTGCATTAATCTGAGCAGAGAGTACCATATGGTCTGAATTTTCATTATCTCTCCAGGACATTATTTGCTTGCTTTTTCAAGAGACAAACAGAAAGGAGCAAAGTCTGAGTATATTTTGTTCTTCCCTCTTGCTAAATTGTAACATTCTTCTCACAACAGGATTTGTGGTAGTATATGATCCCAATGGCTTACTGTACTAGAATTTCTGTTTCATTAAGTGTCTCTGTTTTTGTAATGCCATTGCTGCCTGACTGTTTTGAAAAAACAATCTCAGAGCACATAATCCTGCTCTCTGTGCTGGCACTCAATTCAGCCAGTTAAGCTCTGGGTCACAAGCCTGATTTTCAGGTCTCTGTCATGAAATACACAGAGGATGGAGCAGGAGTCCTCTGTGGTCTCCCAAGTGGACTGTTTGTGTAACCCAGGAGAACAACTCACCTGGCAAAACCTGCATCAGTCCTGGAAATGATGGAAGAAATGGGACATGTTTTAGAAGGACTTTCAGCACAAATCCTAGCTCTATCAGAGTAAACGTCCTCCTCCTCAGCCAGCACACTCTTTGACAGCTGGTTTCCATGGGTGTTTCTCACAGTAAGTGAAGCTAGACACGCAAATGGTTGATACGATGGGTCAGAAGGGAAAGTGAGGACATTTTGTGAGAGCTAGACTGACTCTTTAAATCTTCTGCTGGGAGATGTAAAAATAGCTTTCGCTGTAAACCCAGATTTCCTCTTACACAAATGTTTTCCTTCTTTAGAATACAAAAAAAGCACTAATAAATTAATAAAATCCCATTGCTCCTCTTTTGCAAAAGAGGAGAACAGTCATCTATTATGAAAGGGAAGCATCTTAGATAACTACTGTTGCAGACATAATTTTGGGGTTTACATTCAAGCTGCAAACTCTTTTATCTTACGACTGAAATGGCTTCTGCTTAGGGGTTCACTGAAATAGGAACACATCGAATACATTTTATTCAGTGGTACTATGGAAACCTCAGCTGATTACTTATTCTTTGTTTCTTCTTTTGATGACGTAAAATCTTATCATTTCTGCAGTATTTCCAATTATAGGCATCATCACAAGGTATACATAGACAGGAAGTCTCAGTTTGGACTGGGCTTGAACTTGTGTTGTGTTTGTTTTTCTGCATGAGAAGGTTTCCTTCATGTCATCTCTATATGGACAAAGAGAATTTTTCTCTACATTTTCCTTGACACCATCTCATTTTATGTCAACTCAAACAAAATCTGGAGCTCTTTCCTCTTTTAGCCTCATGACATTTTGTTTGCATTAATGTTGCCTTTCCAGTGAAGGTAAACTTGCACATAATACTTAACCACATAAAAAATTGTCAACCTTTTATTTTTGGAATAATCAAGTATCTGTCATTATGGACCCTTCCTGGACCAGATGTCACAGTTCAAGTCCTTCCTTTTTAAGGAGAGCTCTTCACAGATGATTATTGATTTGCTACACTGAACTAAAATAGATTAAACCACATTAAATTGCTTAGAGACCTTGTCCACTGGGCTGGCCTGTATATTGTGTCTGTCTGATGACGTTCACACTGCAGGTCTTAATTTTTACTCTAGAGGCCTATCTGAAAGTCACAGTTTGTTTTAAAGTTTATTCAGGGGTTAGTTCCTCTCTCATACTATTTTGTGCAGTTGTTTGGAGTCACAGGGCTTTTATCTTATTAAGCATTTCAGCAGTGCCACGTATGACATTGCAGATCCTTGGCAACACACACATGGTGGCTGCTGCCAGTTAACACCGCACTCACCCTGGCACAGTAGCACTTGGCAAAATCAAGGCCTGTCTCCTCCCATCCCTGAAGCCTCTGCTGAGAGGCTCTGTCTATCCTGCTGAGACAAGGAGGGCTGGATATCACAGAATCACAGAACTATTCAGGTTGGAAAAGGCCCCAAGATCCTCCAGTCCAATCTCTGACAGAACATCTTCATATGAACAAGTGCCATATCCAGTCACTCCTTAACATTTCCAGGGATGGTGAATCCATCTCCTCCCTGGGACTAGGAAGTGCTTTGTTGCTGCCCATCCATATTTGACAATTTGGGTCTGGAACATTACTGTGGGACACTCCAGAGCATGGACATCCAATTAGCACCAGCATTGCTCCCGATATGTGGCTATGGGCAGCAACTACAAAACTGATCTCCAGCATTACATTGAAAAAAACCCTGCACACTGTTGGAGAAGAGAACATGGCCCAGCAAATCTAGCCCAGCACTGTGCATAGTGCCCCCTTGGAGGAACAGTCCTCATCTGAAGCTGCTTCTTTAACTAAAACCTTTCATGTCAAGCAGTCTGATGAAGTGTGTGTGACTGAGTTCATCTGAGTTCATCTTTGTTGGTCAGTGTCTACCTTTATTTGGGTCTGGAACCACTTGAAGTCAACAAAAAAAACCCCAAAAACTCTGAATCAGAGGCTCTAGTTAGTCAGCATTATTTGGATTTAGAAAAGTTCTGATGTGCTAGGTGCTAAGGATCTAAATCATGTAAGGCCACAAGGAGCTAAACTCCCTGTAGGAGTAGCCAGTAAAAGCTGGCTAAGTCTCTCAAAATGCCCATGTTTGGTAAGCCGACTAGAGACTGAAAAAAAATCGGACTTTTCTTCTTTTAAAGCCTGACTTGATAGTTATGCTGGTAGTAAAGGTACAGGGATGTGACTTCTTATAGTAAATGCTTTTCAAGTGGGAAGCAAGTTAAAATAGCTCACTGCTGTTTAATAACTGCGAAAAAGTAAAATATTTGATAGGGTTTTTTAAAAAGTAATTTGTAATTCTAATGAATAATCCTTCTTGTTGATGTATTAAGAGCACGTGAATGACCGAATTCCACAAGATAAATGCAAGAAGCATAACATGCTGACTTTAGCAGGAGCTACTGCTGGTTCTTCAGGAAACGGTAAGAACAGAGGCTTTTTATTGTTCATAAAGGGGCTGAATTCTTTTAGATGTTGGTTAAGATCTCAATCGTTCAGACTGTTTTTTAAAATACTCAGTTTTGTTTATTCTGGATATTTTTGCCCAGCGATAGAGAAGTCAAAATTCCTTTGAAAAACTGCAATGAACTTTTTATGACAGATCTATCACCCTGCAGAAAAGCTGCACTGAAATGTGAAGAGTCTACTTGTTTGACGCCTTGTTTGAGATCTACATAACAGATATGAAAATTTATATATATATGAAAGGAGGGCACATGGACAGTAAAGATGATAACCAAAACTCTTGGTGTTTAGGTGCTAAATTATATCCCTCTTTTGCGTGCTGCTTAATTCTTCATTGCTTCCAGACTTTTTTTTTCTTATTGTTCTGTTTATTTTTTATGCATCCATGGCAACCATAAGTCTTTGTCAAGGAGCCATCGCTGCGTGTCTCCTTTTGAGAGGCTGAAATTCTAAAAACCATGCTATTTCTTCATGCTTATTGAAGCTGTCTTAATTTATAAGTGTTTGGAAGTAAGGAAGAAGCATTTTTGCATTTTATATTACTAGTGTAAAATTAAAAAAACAAACCAGAGGAATTTGGTTGCAGAGCGATATAGGATTTTTTGTGGATTGAATGCTTCTGGAAATCCCACCAAGAATACAGCAGTTCATACTGGTTATTTATATACATGTAAATACCCCTAATGTATTAAAAATCTACAGTATTTCAGATAGGCTAATATATTTCTCCCTTTCTAATAGTCACACCACAACTGCATGCTGACAGCTGAGAAAAAACCCCCATCTGGTATAACCAAACAACCTTACAGACCACCTTTTTCCTACAGCATTAAAACAGGTGTTGACCAACATATCCCCTAAGACAATGCCCATGCTATAGAGGGCAAAACTCAGTTCAATGAAAAAAAAATGAACAGAGTTTTTTTACTTCTATTTCATTTCTACCTTTGTGAAGTTTACTGGATCTTAGTATAGAAAAGCCGCTTATACAAATAATGCTTACCTGCCATTAAAATATTTGTGATTCTACAAATTGCATTAGGATGAAGGCAAAAATACTGGCAGGAAGTTCCTATTTCTTTTGACCTCATCCCCACAGCACATCTTATACTGTCTGAGTTCTGCATAGTATGACATTGTGTTGTAGGACTCTCTTAACAGTTCTTTGAACTGTTAAGAGGCTGTGGCAGGTTCAGTTGAAACCAGGCA
>VWYI01028642.1:0-13845 GCA_013399455.1 Anthoscopus minutus
AAAAGCAAAATTATATCTTCCACAGGTAACTGGGACATTTAAAGAAAGACAACGTTTAAAGCTTTTCATTTCATTAGCAACTTCTTCTCCTTCTAAATATCTGATAAAGCTCTCCCTCACCCCAAACCACTGGCAGGAAATCATATAAGAATTCCAGACCTTGGTTATAACTATGACAGCTCCATCTGGGTAATTTGATTTATCAGAAATTACAGCCTTATCAAACTCCCACCCCTACCTGTCATGCCACTGAGCATTTTTTGTGGTCATATGCCTAATCATGGATGACAGAAATGCTGACTGTGTAGTGTCATGAGGAGAAGTTGATGCAGGAATGCCTCAAGGTACCAAAGCGGTCAGGGAGGTACAGGGGATGTGGGTGGAATAGCCCAAATGTCTGCTGTGCCATACTGACATTATTGCAAATAACAAGGTATTATATATGCGTTTTCTGAGGTCTGAAATGTCTTGGAAAAATGAAGGCTGTGGGATCTTTCTCAGCTGGAAATATTCTCACAGTCCTTGTATAAGCAGTATATTCTATGTAGGTATTTCATTCCTAACGAGCAGTAATTTTAATAGAAGAAGTAATATTAATGCAGACGAATCATAACAACTATCTTTCTAGGCCTTTAAAGTTTCCTTTTTGCCTTGGGAACTTGCACCAAAGTAAGTGAACTGGTGGAAATACCGTTGATGTTGTGGTGTGACTGGATTCAAAACAACAGCTACCAAGGTACTTTATTTTTCTCTGGGATTTTCTGAGGCTCATCTGGACAACAAAACTGAGCTTTGGTACAGGCTGTACCTACTTATGTTATTTTGTCAGATTATGTGGTTATTTTTGAATGACTGTCCTGCAAAAGGAGAGGGTATATGGGGCTGGGCTGTAACATGCATAGATTAGAGTAGCTCCTTTCCATTTGCCTGTAAGGAACTGTGTTGTAGCTCTGGCCTAGGCTTAATTAAAAAGGAGTTTAAATTCTACATAATTTGAATTATTGTTGTAATTAAATTCAAATTCTTCAGGACTTAATTTGCATAGAGGGTAGAACAAATATGCTTAATCCATCTGTGGTCTGTGATACTGGCGCTTGTGGCTGGATAAGTAACATCGAAGAATGAATTCACTTCCTTTGCTGGACACAAGGCAGGGATGTGAACAGAGCAGCAGAAGAGAAGGAAGCTGATAAGGTGTGGAAAAGGCCATAAGGTCTGTGAGAGCCACCACACTCCCTTGTCAGAGCCTCAAATACTTGAGATGAGCTCCAAGCGCCTGTAAACAGTTTTCATGATCCACAGGGCACGCTTTCTTCTAAAAGCTGCTACAAAAAGAAGCCCAATACATCAGCATACTTTGAATGTCAGATACAATTTATGAAATGTGGCTTCAATCCTTATTTCCTTTTATTACTGAATAAAAGTTTTTCATATGCTTATTAAGGTAACCTGAGAATCAAGGAGGAAAACAATGAATCACTCACAAAAAAGAAACGAATCTTTAAGAGAATCCCAGAAAAGAAGCATTTATCATTCATACTTCTTCACTAATCTCCCCAGGCTGAGTTACATTCCCATCTGTATGACTGATGCTGTCTCTGAGCAGTGTTTTACCTCACATCTTGCCTTGCCTCTCCCTGGTTAGTCAGGCCACCCACCCACATGGATAAATCGAGTAGCTGGAGCTTCTTCAAGGAGATGGGACAGTGTTTCTCTCCCCTCCTCCATTGCCATTCATATTGCAGCCAGTTCAAAGAGTGAACACAAATCAATACCTTCAGCTGCTGAAATCAAGTAAACCTTATGGATTGTTCTGTGTTGTCTTTCATGATTAAGTTGTTTTCCAATAGTGGTTTCTTAGGCAAGAAGAAAAAGAGCAATTTCTCCAGCTGAAGAGTTGAAAGACAAAATCAAGTGATATAGTTTGATCCTGGTCTTCACCCAGAAACACCTGCATGTAAATCTGCAAGCTTAGAAGTATTAAGACCTTATTAGGTGGTGTGGTTTACAGGCTTAGGACCAGGTCAGAGGTGAGGTATTTATTGTTTTCATCCAGGTGCCCCTTGGTATCTGTTTAATCTGCTCCATCTCTTTAATTTCTTGTCCATTTTAAAACTATTTTGTTCCTGCAAATATCTCTCTTATTACAAATGCACCACAGAGAAACAAATTGCTAGCTATACTCATCTGTATGTTAGCTCAGAGATTGATTTTTCCAGCTCACATCATCAGTAACAAACTGAAAATTTGGAAATGCTTCTGCAATGCACTAATGGATCTGCTCTTCATCCCGCTCAGTGCTGGACTGGACTAATGTTGCTAGTAATTAATCAACAGCTCTGTTTGAAAAATCAGGAAGAGAAGTGAGGGTCTAAAAAGTTATCTGCCCACTCTCAGGAGTTAGTTTCAGTTTCTGTGAGAAGAATTGGCTCCAGCACCAGAACTGGAGTCCCCCTGTTTGTTACGGCCCTAGAGGGAGGGCTGTCAAAAGTCTGATTTGTCATGGTTGATACTGAGCATGAAGATGAGTACAGTCAGGGAGGCATTGGGACCCTGGAGTTTCTGTGAACGTTTCTTGGAGATAAGAGGCTTTGGAATAAGTATTTAAATACTTATTTATTTATTTGGAATAAGTATTTAAAGACTTTGGAATAAGTATTTAAATTGCAATTAAATTACATTAATTCTGAAAATGAGAATTAAAACCAAGATAGAGGAAATATTGATTTAGGGAAGAGAAATTTAGCCTTTAGCTGAATATCTATGTATGCATTAGAACTTAGTTGTCTGAAGATGACCCAGGGGACTTTTTGGGATTGATTATCTTCCAGACTGCACTGGTTATTCTTTCTTTAACAAGAATTTTTATATCAAACATTGGCATATAACTCCTGTGTGGTGCACACATACATACACACACGGAATGGCAAACCTCTTTTATTTCCATAATGTTACAAAGATATCTCCCAGTTTTTGACAAAGATTGATCTGGACTTGTTCCATCTGTTGATCCACCTATCTTCAATGCATCTTCCCTTACCTTGGCCTGGCTTCTGCTGTCAATATGTAATTATCTACTGGTAAGTGTTTCTTTTTAGAGTTGCCAGAACACAAGAGAGCAAACACCCACGTCTTTGCCCAAGGCCATAGATTAAATGCTAAGTCAAGCCAAAATCCACCATAACATTAACTAGTGGTGGCTTTGACACGTGAAACTACAGCACTGTAGCAGCTTGCAGGACTCCAGTGCAGCCAAATATATTCTTCCTCTTGTGACTTTATGTATTTTTGACAGTGCTACTATAAATTAAAATCTCCTGAGGCTGTATCTGGGCTCTGTGGCAGACCTAGTCTATGGCCCACTTCATAAAGGTTTTAGACATTCCATGTACAGAGGCAATGGATGAAGTATGTAGTAAGCAGAGATTGTCTGGGGCCATGTTCTATCACCATTAAGTTAGTAATAGAACTGTTGGTGATTTACTTGCATGGAATTGAGATTCAATTATACCTGTGTTAAATGTTATATACAAATGAAAAATATTTTTATTAAAAGAGTATCAGTTCTGTTGAAAAGTCTGATTAAATGGCATGCTAGCACAACTGTGAATTGAAAACCCCCAAACAGTAAGTAAATAGTCAAATAGGAGATAGTATTTCAAAACATATTGACTATATCGATTGGATAGAAATGGGCAGGATGAGAGAAACTCCATGTCTTCAAATAGAAGAAACCCAAATTATGACAGTTTTCATTCACACACTGCAAAGGCTCAGCTGTACTTTAAACTGAATTGTTTCTGCTGTATTTTTAAAATACTCAAAGTTGTAAAAAGCCTTCAGGAGATATCTGAATGATTTACTTTATACCAATATAGATTTTATACCTATACTGTAGCCATCACAGTTCCTTACAAGACATTACACTGCGCTATGCCACACTACACTAATACAATATTGTGTACCAAACCATCACTGATAAGATATTCTTCCTTATATTGTAGTATCATTTTCTTCCTAAAATGACAAAACCAGAAAAAAGCAGCTGACTTCTTCAAATCAATGAAGCTGTCTCCTTACCCAGAAGCACCCTGTGCAGTTGTCTCTATGTTTGTATTACTTGAAAGGGACTATCAGAAGGGAACATCTGCAGGAGCAAAGAAGAGTGGTTTTAGGGATATGAAATCATAGCAGACATTCCAGTTATCCCATTAAGATCAGATGTGACCTTTAAATGGAAGACTGATACTTTGGAGGCTGACATTTGTTTTCCCAGTGTGCTCCCAGCATATTGTAATTTGTTACAAAACAGTGAGTAGCATTCATTTGAGGCTAAAAGTTTCTTTAGCAAGTGCACAATATGCTGTGAAAATAGCAATTGAGTTTTATGACTTGCCAGGCACTCTTTCAATGTGCTAGTGAAATTATCAGAAAATAAATAGGAACAGGTTTATGAATATTGCATGAGAGAAGCTGTACAAACAAACAAAAAATCTATGGTTACAGACATATTACTCCTTTTATTAAAGCAGTATTTATTCATACATTAAAAAATCACATTGAAATATTAGAGTTTGGACTAAGCTGGGTAAATTGTAACGAGAGCTTCTTCAATCTCTATATTCAATGTCCTTTCCCTCACCACTGTACAGTTCATACTCTGCTGTGGACATAACTCTCCCTCTGGATGTGGCTCTTTGTGTTGTGGGAAATCTTTATAAATACTCTGCCCAGCCTCAGCTCAGGAAGGGAGCTGTTACTTGCAGGTCATATTGGTTTCTACAAATGATGATGCTCAAAGCTCTAAAGAAAGGTGGAAAATCTCTGGGGACAATAACTTGTTTGCTCTTGGAGGTGAGCAGAAGTCAGGTTTTGCCTTGCAGAGCTGTTTCCCACTCAGAATATTTTGGTCTTACATTTCTGATGTCTCTTGTTTGGCACTTCCTGGGAAGAAAATGGTACCTCCCTGCAGGAATGATGCTGTGGTTGGATGTGCATATGGCTGGACAAGCTTTGCCACTGCTTGTCTTAATTTTTTCATCCCATTTCACCAAGGCTGGCAGATGGCCACTCTATTTTACTTACTGCCTCACCAGGAGGCAGCCCAGTCCTGCTGTGCCAGTGCCCTACAAGCATGGCAGCCCTTTTCCCAGGCTGACAGCCTCCCAGGTCACACCTTGGGCAAGCTTTTTTTTCTCACACATTTGCCACGCTGAGACACCTCCTAGGAGATCCTCATCATCCCACCATCAGTATCTTTTTAGAAATTCAGAACAAAGGATTAATATTTTGTGCCCTTTTTTGTTGTTGTTTTTTTGTTGGAACAAGCCCTATAAGACCCAGGTTTTCTCACCTGTGAGAAACAGGGTAGGCTGTGTTTTAACCCCACGTTCCTATGATTATCACACTGCAAGTTAAGGCTCTTCTGCTTGCAGTTTTAGTTGGCAGCCACTTTTCCAAAATTAGCTGTTTACACCAGTTCTCTTGCAGTGAAGGTGGAGCTCATGTTCTTCCCAGCAGTTTCTTTATTTGGTAAGTGAATTATTAGAGACTGCAAAATGCTCAGTGATGGACAAAGGTGGGTTATTAGAAACTATCCCATTTGGGATTCAGCACTGCTTGTGCTGCTAGAGAGCAGCTACAGAACCCAGAGGCTCTAGGGTGTCCCCCAGGAGCTGAGAGATTAAAATTAACAGCAAAGGGCTGCCGAGGGCCGGTAAATAGAAAGAGAGCAGGATGGACACATCCATCTGTGCACACTCCATGCTGGGAGTGCTGGCCTCAGGGAGATGTGTAGATTACTGGGATAGTATCCCAGTGGATAACTCTACACTGGGATCAGAAAACAGCTGGTGTCTGTGACAGCTGTAGGGACTGCAAGAAAACAGAAAGGGTTCCACTGAACTCTATTCAGAGTCTTATATCTGTGCGGTTATTTTTGTATTTTATTTTAGGGGGTAGCTGGAGGTTTGTTTCAGGAACATTTAAGGGAAGACAGAAAACTGGCAGAATACAAAAATATTCATCAAATGTTCATCATCATTTGTATTTTGCATCTTTTTCTTGCAGAGTGCAAATTTTCAGCTCCATAAGGGTGGCTTTATTGCTGACAGTTGTTTGCTTGGAAAGGTTATTCAGCATTATCCACTGACACCTTGAAAATATATCAGGTGTGCTGAATTTGACTACATTGGCTTGTCTCACCTTCTTGGGCCATTAGTACCTCTATGTTTTTGACAGTCAAGGATTGTTTTGTAATTAATTTTCCATCTCTACACCATTGTTAAATTCTATTATTCAATACAAAATGTTTCTCAAAATATTTCTAGACTTTCATTAGTAATACTAATTTTCCCAAACAGGCAAAGCAGAAGCTAGCCTCAATTTCTCTGGAATTATTACAAAGGTAATTATACCAGTTCCACTGGTACCTAATAGCATTTACATTTTCTTTTTTTTCTGTATCCAGTCCAGTTATTAATTTTCTTTAATAATTCACATTTTGATTGTCATCATGGCACCACTTTACTTTGTACCTGGAAATAATGGCACTGTACCAGGAAGCTGGCCAAGAAATGAACAATAACATCTAAAATCTGAAGCCATGACTAAGAAGAGAATTTTGAATGAAAAACACCCAAACTGTGCCAGGCCAGACTGCCAGGAGGGTGAGACCAAGTGCTGAAGGCAGAGTTTCCCTTCACAGCATCTCTGTTGGCTCCAGACTCATTATATTTAGGCAACACAAAATTGACTAGATCATCTAAGCCTGAAGTCTGCTAAGTAATAAAATGTATATGTTGACCTTTGTAATATGGTTTAGCCTTTAAAAATAAATTTTATATAGAAGATCAACAACTCACAGTGAATCTCCTCTACTCTATTTGTGCTTTGAGACTAGGGGAGAAGTGAAATTGCCTTCAAAACCCTACCCTCCTATGTTGTTTTACACTGAAAAGTACATTGTTTTTCTTGTCAGGCAACAGTCTAAATGATGTGTTAGTAAACACCTGTCCTTCTCTTTACTAATATTATTATTATTGGTTTTGTTATTATTATTAATCTCTATCTCGAGTGGAACCAATATATATTCTCCTTTAGTTTAACAATTAGAAGAAGAATGATTGCAGACTCAATCTGTTAAGTATCTCCTCTGTTAGAATTAAAACATTGTATTTTTGCACAACAATGAAACAGAAAAAAGAAGCAACAAAAAAGAAAAAAAATAAAGGAAAAGAAAAAGGACAAAGAAAAAGCAAGAAAAAGTTTTCAATTTTCACTCAGAAAAACCTTAATGATTCCAAGGCCATATCTAAATTATGATTTATTGATGGGAAAGCAAATCTCTATAGGTTTTTGTTAAATTGTTGCATAAGAAAATGACACATTTTACACTATTTCAGTAAAGTGCCCAGGGGCAAAATGTGATTCAGGGTACTGGTTTTATTCCCAGCAGAGGGCAATGGAGAACTAATTCCAACTCAGTGTGCATTGCCAGGACACTATTGGAAGCACCAAGGGCTGGGTATTTCACATGAAGTCTTATAATTTGAATACATATTAAAGAAATCTGGATGGGCTGTTAATAAACATCTGAACATTTTTATCTATGTGCAATGTTACAATCTCTTCTACAAGATTTTATCTAAACCCATTTCTGTTGAGTACCATTTCTATTATGAGTGCTAAACTATCTCTGCCTTTTTGTTTCTGCAGTCCCAGCTTCAATGTAAATGTTTATCATGGAGTGGTGCTGAACAGAGAAGCATTAATTTAGATATGCCTGCTTCACAGGGGACTTCAGCTTGTTTCTGATCATTAGTTAAACCAATTTATATTGCTTTTCAGTAAATATAATGGCTACAACATTTTACTTGAAATTGTTAGGGGAAAATGAGCTACCTAAAATAATTTTAATATTAATTTTAATTTTGGACTGATTAAACAAATATACATTTACAGAATGTTTGTTCATCAGATTTTGGATAGTTTTGACACCAAATTCAAATTCCGGTCAGATTTAACTAAGATTTCAGATTAATCCTTCATTTTTAATTTTCTAGTGGTGTTTGTGTATTAATTAGTTATTAGATAGTACTGGGAACAAGGCTTTCTTTAAATTTTAAATGCTTATTTTCCGGATTGTTTGTGTTATGTCTCTTATGCAGTTAACTTTGAATGCAATTTTTGGTGAACTCCTTCCTATTTGTGAGAGATGTATTTTGCAAGTGGGTTTTAGGCTAGACCTTCTTTCCCCATCCCATTGCTCCATAGATGATTGAGTCTAAGGTGAGATCCTTGTTTAGACCACAGAATAACAGAGCAACAGAGTAACAGCTACTGAGATGCACATTTAACTCGTTTTGCCAATGGTACCTTAAGTTTTCAGGTTTTCTGCATTGGTGTGTGGCTTTTGTTCAGGGTACTAGGATCTTTTCACAAGGTGATGAAGACACAACAATCCTACTCCAGTTGGGGACTTAAGGACAATTTCTTCAAACTTCAGGCTCAAAGTATAAACAACGTGGGAGGAGGGTGGGCAAGTGGGACTCCTGTGTGCAAATGGACCCAAACATATAAAATGTGTGGTCTCAGAACTAGTCCCTCCTTTGCCTCCATTACAGAGCACTGGTGCTGTCCAGGTGTGGTCTTTGAAGGCNCTGGTGCTGTCCAGGTGTGGTCTTTGAAGGCCTCAATAAATATTTTTTATTCCTCTTAACCCTGTCTAGCCTCTGTTCCAGCTCTTCAAGGTATCACCAACTAAAGATTGGCCTGGTTAAACGTTTAAATAAACGAGTTCCTCTTGCTGAGCTAAGCAGAAGGTGGTCATTCAAGGTAAGAACTATTTCTCCTTTATCCTTTTCCTTTTCCAAGGAATAGCTAACTAACATAATTAATTAGGCATTTCTTTTGTTGCTTTGCAAAAGCAGATGATGCTGCAGGCATAAACAAACATCTTCTCTCTTGATAGGGTTTGGAAACACTCTCCACAGTTAATGTGAGGAATGTCCCTGTGACCAGCAGCATTGCTCATTTTTAGTTGAGACCAGTGCTTACATCTTACTGATTAAGTCATAATTTAACCAAAGAGGAGCTTGAGTTTCAAATGAAAATAGATCTCAATGCATCTTCCTCCTACTTTCCTTCAGCCTTCAGTATGCTCCCCCACCAGTTTCTCTTTGCCCCTGTTTTTCTACCTCTCTTCTTGTTCCCTCTATGTAGCCGGCTGCCACCTCTATGCTTTCAATGCTGCCATGTCTTAAGCAGCCATCACCATCACACCTCTAGATCACTGATGCCAGTGAAGGTCCTCCTTGATCCAATTCCTCTCATAATGTATTCCTGTAAAATTGCTGTATTTCTCATTTATCATATGATACCCCAGCCTACCCTGTGATTTCCCTTCTCCAGGGGCTCCCCATTCCCTTCCTCTGGCTCTTCCATGTTCTCATTAGAGTGTAAGGTGAGACATTTCCCTGTTCCTCGCTGAATGCTGTTGGCTGTTTTTGGGGAGAAATTTGGCTCTTTGCAATTTGTGACTCTAAGGAAAACATGCACATGTCCTTTGACCTGCCAGTCAGCTGCCTGCCAGTACAGAAAGGATGCACAGTTCTCAGTCTGCTGGCCAGGAAAAATCCATGTTCTGGCTGGAAACCTCATGTTACTGGTGCTCTGCCTTATACTCTGATAGAGTGGACAGCATGCAAGTTCAAGCTTTTCCTCAGGACTTATTCAGCAGCAAAAAGGGGTAAATTCCAGATGAAGGGTTCCACCACAAAAGTAGTATTTCAGTGCTTACCAGAGGTCTAGGAAGATTACACTAATACCCTGGTGATGAGTGAAATAATTCTATTCACTTGCAAATGCAAGTCAAATGCCTTCACCACCAATATTTTTGTTATTGGATGGAACATTTTAATCTGATTGATGGATAAACAGGATGACAGCAAATTTGTGATGTGTTACATTAATTGGCATTTGCAGTCTTTCCTCAATAGGGTTGGCCAGCTGGTGGTCTTACCCCATCTGCATTAACTGTTAGCTGTAGTCTACAGTTTTAAGTCTCGCTCCATAGGAAGTCTTCATTTAAAATGAGCTAATATGTTGGTGTTCCTTCTCTCTGCTCCTTCTCCTGTAGGCTGCCCTGCTGTAACCCCCTTTACTTTCTTCTGGCCTCTGAGCCTTGCTGTCGGCCTCTCTCTCTAGTTGTTCCCAGTGTCCATGCTCATCCCATAGTCTGTCTGACTGCCTTTCCAATAGCTACAAAATATCCATCCTTTATATGCTGTGGAGGATACACTTACAGTTAGAATTCCCACCTGTATATCAGCTTATAACCCACAGGTCTTATGGGACCTATTGCTTTAGATCTGCATGGCTGCAAAAGTTGGGGCTGTTTGGATACCATTAACAGGCTGAGGAGGCCAAAGGCACCTGACATTTTCCCCACTTCACAATATGACTCTCTTTTGGGAGGAAAACCAGATCCTCAATAAAAAAGCAGAGTGACATATGAAAGTGCTCTGAGCTCACTATCCTCCAAAATCCCACTGGGAATGAAACTTGCAAAGTAAAGTGAAGTGTGGAAGTCAGCTTATTTAGTACTAAAATCTGTTCCATCTGTATCTTCTGGAAAGGGACCTGGGACAGCTCAATATTTTTGACAATTGATCCAACAAGGTCATGTTCATGGTCTACTTTTTTTATGTGATCTACCTTTGCATCAGGATGTTTTGTTACATCTGACTAGCATGTTCTGTCTGGTGTTGTTCATTTGTGACCTTACAGTTTCACATTAGCATTAATACAATAAAGCAAGCCCCAAGCAGTAGAAAAGTTAGGAGCATTCCCTAGAAACACTTTAAGGGATGATATGGGAACTTTATTCTTTCTGTTTTTTATTCTTTCTTCTACTGTAGCAGAAAAATAAAAGTTTAGAGTGAGATGTAACTAAAGTTTCAAAAGGATAAGCATTTTGAATTATCTCTGCTGAGCAGCTCCATTTCAAAGGAACACCACCCTGCATTATTGTTCTCTCTCCAGTCCTAAAAGCTCTCCCTGGCATTTAAACAACAGATCAATCACTTCAGCACTTCAGCACTTCAGCTCCAGGCTGAGAAATCCTTCCTGCAATATTACAGGGCAGGTAGGCTTTAAACTTGATATTCTTTTCAGTACAGTGATTGCAGCTTGCAATTAGAAATTTAATCTTGGTTTATGAAACTGTAAGATCTTATTCTGATGTGGAAGTCTAGATGTTAAAAATTTGCACTTTCTTATGAAATTCTTATGAAATACCTGAATTCCTAAGCAATGCAACTTTATTGATATGCAAAACCATTCTGATGAAACATGATTAATTTAGAGATGGGATAGGATGACTTTCTGCAAAAAATAACATATGCAACACATGACCTCCCTTTACGTTCTTGGAATATAATTATGAGCATATCCTGATTTCTTTCCCTTAATTTGTTATTCCAAGCAGTTCCACTGTAAATTTAGTTCTGTTGATCTGCCTGGGATCCATGCCTAAGCCTGGTAGGCCTGGCAGAGAGGCTGCAGGTGGGATATGCTATTGCCTTAAGACACTCTGTGAGAAGTGCAAGTCAGAGTGGCTGACCTTGGAAAAGCTACAGAAAAGCAAATTCCACTCAAATGAGTAGGGGCTCTGTCTGTGATTAGGTCAATTCCCCTTCCAGACAGTCAGCATTTTTTGAAAGAAGCATTCTTTCCATGTCAGGCAAGAACCAGCCTTTAGTAGCATTAGCTTCTCTCAAGAGTCACAAATGCTGATACTTTGATGACAGGGACATTATTCCATAATATGTGAATGGAACTTGGCTTCTTATGAGAACCATACAAGGACTTCCCGCAGGAGAGCTCAAAACTGCCAATCTATACCCTTGTTTGTTGACTGGTTGTGAATGTATTGCTTTGGATTGCCCTGCTAGGAACATAAGTGTTTCTCATGTTCTGTTGCACTGGGGCTCCCTGTGACTCCTGCAGGTAGCCAGTGTCCAGGGTTTGTGGGCAGCTCTGCCTGGAAAGAGGAATTGCTCAGCCCTCTTTCTTGAGAAACAGTATTCCCCAGATCTCACCTGAACAGAGAAGAAATAAAAGTGAAATAATTTATTTATTCACAATTTCAAGCTTCTGTAGAGGCAGCACTGTATCAAAATGCTTCTTTTCTTTGAGGACACAATTTTCTTTTCTTGTTATTTGGTGTTCTGTTTTGTTTTGTTTTCTGTAAGCTTTCTTATTGCTGTCTGTTTGCAGATGCACCTGTTGCTCTCTAACGGGATTCATCGCATGCAGCTCAATTTCTGAGCATCCTTGTGCAGGCTTGTTTTGGACTTCTATCTCCTCCTGCAAGCAAAATAGCAACTTCTACTCAATCCTGTGTGAAGGAGATGTGTCCAGCAGTTCTCTCCCGCTCCCCAAGGGAATAAAGGTAATGCTTTTGACATTTTGACAAATGAAAAAAATCAGTCCATGACCAGAGCAAACTAATTTTGTCTTTCTCAGCTAATTAATTCAATATTCAGGTGTTGATATTAATTACTACTGTTAGAGAAGATGGTACATGTTATTTTTGTGATTCTGAATAAAAGAATAAAAATTCAAAGTAAATAAAAACAATGAAAACAAATATTCAGAAAATCCAAAGCACGTTCACCTTTCAGTGAAGCTTATAGCTCAGCCCAATTCAATGCAATCCAAACTATCTACATAGTGCGGCTATACCCTGCAGAAGGTAGTTCTGCACTCCGTTTTGACCAATGCTGATTGAAGACAACAGCAGAATGCTTATGAAACTCTGAAAGCCTGACTTGGAGCATTTTGTCTTAGTATGTCTAATTTAGGAGAAAATTGATATTTTTAGAGAATAGGATAAAAAAATTATTGCAAGAATAGTCAAGGAGTCAAGTTAAATTGATTTTCTCCTGCTTTCATCAGCCAGCTCCTCTAGAATTCAAAAGATACAGTGCAGTATTTACACTTCCTGAAGTTTACTTTTATGCACATTTATGGTCCTGCTTTTGATAATGGAATCTTACAGATTTTTTTGAGTAATACACAAAGTAGGTGCTATAACCTCAAAGCAGCAGTATTTTACAGGCTAAAGCTGGAAGGCATTCCACAGGATTGGAGCAATATACTGGAATTTCCTTTTCTGCAAACTGTCCAGCATTTGTTTGTGCAAACTTCACACTTTACTCTGGTGTCTTGGCAGAATGCTTTATCCTATGTCTGAGAAAAGGTGTTCAACAAGAAATACAATCCCACCTATCCTAGCTGTGCATGCATATATCTTCCATCAAGAACTTCTACAGCCAATGATTAATAAGGATAACCTGGCTTATACAATAGAGAGGCTTAAACTGTAGACAAACTGAAGATTAGAATTGAAAAAAATAATTAAAAACCCATTTCAACATTAGGTTTCACGTCTGTCATGATTTTTCAAGGCATTTTCAAAGAGTGTCTTAATCAGGTATTCATGCAAATCAGGGAGGAAGGGAAGGAACTATAGTTTGGGTTGTAGTTCAAAGGTTCTAATCGGATAAATTTTCCATGTAAACTCTGCAGGATTTGCTTTCTTTGTGTCTCAATTACCACTTGAATGACTCCCTGTCTTGTATACTATCATCGTAAAGATTTAATAAATGGAAATACATTGTAAGCATCTGTTCCATGATAAATGTTATACTGTTGTGATGGTAGAGCTCTTCCAGCTTTTAAAAAAAATTTTTTTTTTGAGAATAAAGCATTAGCTTCCTCTCCATTTACTGAGGAAGGTGGATTAATTTCTATGTGATCTATCTTCTTTATCTTCAGTTA